>OZ025246.1:18905019-19452519 GCA_964019155.1 Osedax fenrisi
GTCCTACATTTGAATATGGTGTATTGTAAAAACCCGATTTAGATGAATATTTAGTTAGATTATTATTTTTAAATATAGTTTTTCAAATTAAAAATAACTAATGCAATATTTATGTATACGTGGCAACCTACATCGAACCCGTTATATCGTCTCTCGATATAACTGAACCTCCGTTGCACAGGCAGATCTACTTAGTGTTGATTCCATACCTATATCCACAATCCCAGCAAACAGTAAGAGCAGCATAATAGCAGCATAACAGCACAATGTAAACATTTGAGGCTCTAGCATATGCTGTTATGCTGCTATTATGCTGCTCTTACTGTTTGCTGGGATGTTAATAACATCAGATATAGATATCCGAACTATAGTTATAACGTTATAACGCAATTCTACTCCTTAAAAGTCAACACATAGGCTATAGATGTCGATGTACCAGTTCCCAGCAAACAGTAAGAGCAGCATAATATACTTTTAAAATTAATAGCAGCATAATATTAGCATAATGGTAGCATAATAGCGGCATAACAGCAGCATAATAGCATGACAAATTAATAGCAGCATAATAAACATTTAATAGCAGCATAATGGCAGCATAATAGCACAATGTAAATATTTGAGGCTCTATCATATGCTGTTATGCTGCTATTATGCTGCTATTAGTGTTAGCTGGGTAGGTGTATATACATAGGTATCCATTATAATATAGAGACTTATAAGCTTATAAATAGGTACACCTGTATTACATTAAAACCACATTGTACCGTTACATCACTACTAGTAAATCACTACGTGTGGTGTAGTTGTGTCTCATATCTCTAAAGTTATATTTAGATTACAGTCTGCCAGATAACAAGTAGGTTAGTGGGTTAGCCTATGTTTAGTAGGTATAGGTATTATACGGTATAATTTATACCTATATCTAAGGTATATACACTCTATAGAGTATATATATATATGGTCTGTATGGTATGCAAATGTATATAGGTACCTAGTTATATAATATAACTTATATTGCATTATTGTATATCTATAGATATATCATTAGATTAATCCTCCCTATAACCTATAGTTATAACCAACTCTAACATATTAGAGGTATTGATATTGCCCCTTAAATACTGACATCTTCAAACAATGTTCAGAATATCATTATTCAATAACATCATCAGAACATCCTCAGAATAGCCTCATACGATAACATTATCATAAACTGATCGTAGCGTCATCATTATTTAATAGAGAATGTATCATTTTACCCATTTTACCCATTTTACGGCATTTTACATTGATCATTTATCATCACAAAGTTTCGCTTCATCATTTCACCACATCGGATAACGAATGATGTAGGCAATAATGTTGATCTTTATTATTGTATTATTATTATCAGATTTAGGCAATGTCAGGGTAATTATAGAAGCAGTGTTGCGAATCGAGACAATTACCACTTTATTAACATAAGCATAATAAATAAATAATAATGTTATAATTATATGACATTCTGTTTACATATATATGATAAACAAAATGAAACTTATCATGTAACTAAATGTAATCATCATGTAATAATATAAATAAATGATAAAATAATAAAATTAAAATCGAAAAAATACACCAAGAATGAAATAAAATAAAATAAAACATAGAGAACCTAAATAGGAGAAAGCCAATATTTAAATATAAAAGAAACTAAAAGAAATAAGAGAAAAAGAAACAAATATATTAGATAAAATAGGTAAAATGATATAATAAAAATGAAACATAATATAATACTGAACATTTTTAAATATTTTTTTTTGTAATTTTATATTATGTCATAAAGTAATAAAAGTAAATTATGAAAAGCCTATGAAATAATGATTATCCGAGCATTTCTGTAGTGGTTTTTCCTATTTGCTGGTAATTCATTAATTGTAAAGATCATTTTTAATAATCTAATTATAAATAAATATAAATATTTTTGTAACTAGAATATATATATATATATTTACAATTAAAACGGCATATATGTTATATAGAACTAAAGATGAATTAGAAAAGTGTTGTTATATACAATAATCTAGATATATTGTCACGATACAATATCGGAGATATATAGGTAGTATTGAGTGTGGAGCTAGTATAAGAGAATACCTAGTATAATATGGAATTTTTGAATACATTTTAAATAAATATATTTTATCTATATTTTCGCGTAGAACATACCATCGTTTTTTTAATATTATTGTCCTCGTCAATACATTAGTTTAGTGTATATTTATATTTTACAGTGTACATTCTTGAAAATATATATGAAAACTAACCTATAGTTATGAGCATATACTATTATAACCTTATAAACCTATTCTTCATTGAAAGTAAATCTTCACATTTTTGTAATTATTTTCGCGTTATACATATTTAATTTATTGGTTACTCTATTCGTCTATATCGTCGAGTATACTCGATGTAAGTATAGTTAAATATATCGATAAGTATACACTGTTCAACTATAGTTGCCTATACCTGTAGTAGCAGTAGGGGCGCTGCAAAAGGGGGGCGGTGGGGATATGTCCCCCCACTTTAAAATCTAGGTAGACCTCCTATGTATTGGCCCACCCCTCCACTTTTAACACAACATTTATTTTGATCGGTTAGTCCCCCCTACATACACACCATGGTTCCAGCGCCCCTACGTAGTAGTATACAGTTACAATTGTCCTACAAATGTCCTTAAGGCATACGTAACTTTGTCATTTATGTTCTTATCTAGGAGTGAGGAATACGGCATTCCCATGAAAGTAGGGCAGTGATAGAGGGGCGGTTCCACGCGGGGCCTAGGGGTAACAGGGCCCCTCGACAACACACGACTATTTTGTTTACTTTATAATATCAAATATATATATAAGTCAAATTAATTTCATAAGTAAATTTAATATTATATTTATAAGGGTAAAATTTGTTCGAATTTTGTAACCGCCCCCATTAATTATCACATTATATAGGTTGCTATTATCAACTCAATAGTAAACTAGTTGACAAGAGTGCAGATCCATGATTGAAGATATATACCACGGAAATCCTTACTTGATTATCTACGAGATAAAAACTCCAATCCTATATTATTATAGGTGTAATTGTCTCGATAAGCAACACTGCTTCTATAATTACCCTGGTATTGTCTAAATCTGATAATAATAATATAAGTAGAAATTAAATATTTCGATACCACTTAAAAAATAATGTATTTTATTTCTATTTTGATAATTTTTCGTTCATTTTTACGGTAACTGTAAAACGTTTTAATTTCTTTAATTTTATATTATTCTGTTTATTTCTATAACGTATGTTATCGTTAGAAAATATTTATATGTTATACATTCGATTATATTTTCGACTATGTATTTACTTAAATAAATTATCAATCAATATCATTTCTACAAGTAGTCACTCTTACCACACATATATTATTTATAGAGATGAGCTTGATATTTCAATATATATCATAATATTTTATAATATATGTATTATATTTAAATTGTTGGAGTACTATTTTCTATTTTGTACATATTTTAAGTTCATTATTTTCATCTTTATCTAACTCATCATATTCGTTACAATGAACTATAATATCTACATTATTATTGCCCATCTTTCTGGCTATATATTACTTTTAGGTTAACTGGAAATATATTAAATTTAAATTGTTACCAATTTAAAATACATTCATTCATATATATATATATATATATATATAATATATTCTTATAAACAATTTATATTTTATAATAAAAAGTGTAGAATTGTAGCGTAATTTTTAGTTCCGAGTTTATTGAAATGTTATCAATAATGATCAAATAAACTCGTACCAAATTTCAATCTTTTAGGATGCTCTAAAATAGATTGTAATCACAATTATAAAAGTGAATATAGACCTACGAAATTGATCTCCGCAATACTCTCCAACATATTATAAACTACTAGAACTTGCATTAAGATATTCCGGCAACTTGCCAGAAATATTGTAACTTTAAAAGCATTCTTTATCAAGTTGTAATGGGATACCCTCTGTAAAGTTATTATATGTCAGTCAAGTTGCCGGAAAGAAAGGGGGTTTTCCATTACAATTTAATAGAAAATCATTTTAAAGTTATAAAAAATTTCCGGCAAATTGACGGAAATACATGTAGTGGGATACCCCCTTTACACATTTATTATTATCAGGGTGGGGGGGGGGGCTTTGGGTACCACCACCACCTCATCAACAAAAAACTATTTGTTGACCTTATAATATTAAATATATTTATAGATCAAATTAATTTCATGAGTAAATTTAATATTATATTTATAAGGCTTGATCAAATCCTGGAACACCCCAGATTTTGCTCTGGGAATAATATTAGTGGGTAAATCCTCACTAGTTTAAAACGCACTCGAATAAGTAGCACATTAACAATACAATGACTTCACTACATAGCGAGATGTATTAATACAGAGTCGAGGCAATCACCTCCTTATCAGCAATAGGTCCTCACTAAACTCCTCGATTATGTTCAGCTCACCGTCCATAATAACGTACACTGTATACTGAAATAGATATTATTATTATTATCAGATTTAGGCAATGCCAGGGTAATTATAAAAGCAGTGTTGCTTATTAAGACAATCACCCCTTTATTAACATGTTAAGTTTCTTTATAGATATGAATAATAAATAAATAATAATGTTATAATATTATGACTTAAAATAGATATTATTAGACGTTATATTAGTAATTAGTAATATTTCTATACTATACTAAACACTACTATCGATTGATGGGAATTATTTATTGTAGTCATTTATTATGCGATTGTTCGTCATCGAGTGTTCAATTGTTGATAGCCTATATTATTTGTAAATTAAATTTCTGATATATAATTTCAAATAAAAATGTATAAATTTATTTACTATTATACAAACATATTTACTATTATATATATTATGTTCTAATAAAAGTGTTTCTAAATAGAGCTAATATTTAACGCGTATATAGTACACATCGTGTAATATATTTATTTTGTATATTTAATACGCTTATCATTGATTACGTTAATGAAATCACGAATAGTATGAATATAAATAATTTATTTTATTAGAATAAATACAATTTTAACAATATCTATGATAAATTCATATATAAATTAAAAGACGTCGTTAGTGATTCGTTTAACGAAGTAAAAAATATAATAAATAATAGTTAAACGTTATCGAATTACAAAAAAGTATACAATCGTTGACTCGTTTCGGTGACATGCAGCTGGGGGTTACAGAAGAGGGTAGGGTAGGGAGGGTAGGGCGTGTAAAAGAAGCATTCACTAATCGACTCAATAAAAGATACACGGCGCGATGAAGTGTCCTAGTAGCGGGGGTAATACGTAATGGGGCGGGGGGTAATGTAGGGTTTAGCCCGCGACGCGTATGTAAATGATTCGTTACGCGGACGTACGACGTAAATGGATACGTTCACTATTAACGACGTTAATAGACTAATGATAACTACATAAAAGTAAGAATTATCAATATTATCAGTATCTATAAATATATAGAGAAGTAGAAGTGGTGGTGGTGCTCTGTTTGTGATGCTAGCACTGAACTATTGTGGGGTGGGGGTGGAGGGCGGGGGACTGTCAAAGATACTAGAAATAGCACGAGGAGGGGGCGGGGCGGGGGACGAATACTCTAGTGGACAACTAAACAACGAATACAACTACAACACCATTATCGAGCGGGTGCTTCGATACGATCGCGAAACACAGCTATAGACTAGGATAGAAAATAGACGCTAGCGATGATGGGGGCGGGGCGGGGGGCAGGTGTTACTGAATTGCACTTTATTGCGGTGTGCCTACGGGTGGTGGGGTGGTGTAGATAGATGAAGTAGGGGGCGGGGCCGAGCGCGAGAAGGGGGCGGGGCCTATATCAGTGCGTTTCCGTATCGTCGTCGGCTTCGTCGTCGTCGCATTGCCCGTTCAGCAGAATACGATAGTTATTGACCGTAGTGGCAGCGCCGGTGTTATGAATGGGGGGTATGGATATGGGGGGTATCGACGACGGCAACAGGGGTAGCAGCGACGACGGCGATACCGGAGGCAGGCGGTCGTTGAGTTGATTGACGACTTCGCCGTTAAGGGGCGGGGTGCGCAGTAGGGCGGCGGCGGTGGCGGAGAACTCCGATTTGAGGGCGTTGGGGTCGCCACCGGTAGCGCTACCGTCCACTAGTTTCATGATGGCGGCGGCTAGGGTGCGGATACTCGAGGTGAGGGCGGCGGCGTGGGCTCGGTTGTCGTCTCGTATGCCGCGGAGGATACGCATCTGGCTGGCGTGTTGGGCCTGGGAGGCAGCCGAGGGGGCGGCGGGGGCGGAGCAAGGGGCGGGGCCTAGCGGGGAGGAGGAGTTGACGCCGGGGTGGATGGTAGGAGAAGGGGAGGCGAGACCGCCCGTTGAGTGACAGATGGAGCCGTCGAGGGAGGCGGTTAAGGAGGACATTAGCGGCGTGGTCTTCGCGTAGGTGACCTTCCTCGATATCGGGCATGCCTTCACTTCTGTTCAAGGTCGAGGCGGGTGGTTAAGATAAGCAGTTTATATATATGTATGTATATAAATGTTTAGGATACATACACTATAGTTATAGAAATTGGTAGCTATTACCAGAAATACAATTACCAGAATATATATATGTATATAATATATTTTGAATGAATAAGTCAATAAATTAAATTTATACGATTGAGAACTTACATAAACTAAATGGATTAAATTATTTTTAATTAAAAAAAATATCATAATTATATTTTCTAAATTATTATGTAATCAAATTGAAATAGTGTTGAACCCAATATAAATGTTACATCTAAGTCTGCATGTACATTTGCTTATGGCAACAAATAATAGTCATATATTATTTAAAAAAATGTATAAATAAGAAATAAGATTTCACAATGAAATATAATATTATGATAAACAAATTTGAGATATATATATATGTATATATTATGAAAATATACATATAACTGATAAAATCTCGCTTTACCTAATATTTAGAGCATATATATATATTAATTATGTTACCTAATTATAAACATAGAACTTTATATATTTTTTTTTATGTATGTTTATAATATAGATTATATATACAATATAATATTGTAAAAAAAACTGTTTACTATTAATACAATATATTATAAATTAATATATAGATCACTAAAAAAAGATATACGCATTTACGATTTATAATATAAATATGTAGTATTAATACCTAACATAAAATAATATTATCTATTTGTGTACTAGTGGCAGCATGTTCAATAGGTGCCTTGCTTATCTTTATTTATATTTTCAAAATTATTGGCATATTATCAATACTTAATACATTATGGATTACTTAATACATTTTCATATAATGGATACGAATATTATTAATAACTGTTACGATAGTATATTGTAAATTAAAATTAAAAAATAATAACATATATAATAGAATTATAACTGATTTGTATTATAACGATGGTGATCATACCATACAGATCATTGTAATGATAGTGATAGTGTAATGTTTCATCATTAACACACAATCACGATCCTGTATAATACAATGATAAACGATCAACGTAAAACCTTATGAAAGACTAGATGAGATTACATAAACGTATACATTTCAATAAATCATACGATATTTAATTATAGTGAAGCATTGATTTAACACTTATCGTGCCGGTATGCAATAATATGGGGTACCTGCGCAGCAGAACGGGGTACATATAATCTATGATTTGTGAGGCGGACGCGCCTCAATGACTTTCAGTGAATGCGATAACTTATATTTGTCAATACGAATGAATTCACATTCACAATAGCCTATAAGCTATATATATATATATATATATATATATACATATATACGATATACATATATATGTATATCGGATTAGTTTGGTTTGGTTTAGTTTTAATATCTCCAGGTTATTTAGCTGCTTTACATCCCGAGTAAGCCTATAAAAGCATATCTAGGAAATAAGGAAATCATACAATATTCTCGTTACTTTATTCTTATTATATATATACAATAATTAATCGTAAATATAATATAACTAGTGCCTAATGATAAAGATATATTATTATCTATCACAGTAAACTACCACGGATAAACTATTATACATTAAATTACTGTGATCTTTCACCACCTATGGTATGCAATAGCATTGTATGTAATGGTGTATAGGCTATAGTGAATGTATTCGTATTGACCTATATGTTATCGTGTGTACTGAAATGGTCACTAAGACATGTGTCCACCACACTTCTCAATGTTATACCTGCTGTTACTACTTCGTATACACATGGAATAATACTATTCTTAAGTAACATATATCTAGGATAGGCATGAACGTGTTGCAATTATTCCTATTATTCTTTCTATAACGTATGTTATCGTTGGCAAATAATTATACTTTATACTTTAGATTATATTTTCGACTATGTATTTACTTAAATAAATTATCAATCAATGTAGCAGAATAATTTTAAACTTTAGAATAATGATGTCAGTGTCTAGACAGACAATCTCTCTGGGTAATACAATCCAAGCGATCTGTTACAATTAAAATCGGATCGTGTTATCCCCGATAAAGGCGCACACTCAGCGCTATTCATTCCGTAAGACGTACGCATCGCATAGGTGTGTTATATACTTTGATACGTGTTACTTTGAATCTATTCGAAACACCGATTGTAAGCCGAGGTATCGAAGGATAACGATGAGCTAATACAGTCAGTGTTGTAATCATCGATATAAAGAAAGTGGATAAGCAATTGACGCACGCAATGCATGTAAAAGATAGACACGTGAATGACACTTTTATCGATAAATTAACAAAATGGTATCAGTGATTTTGATTGGATATTAGTCATATTATATATGTCAAATATTGAAACAGTAGTCTTTTCGTCGAAATAGATTGAAGTGACTTCTATCTATTTCAATGGATTTAAATTATAAATATCAATAAAATCAATAAAATAGTATTATAACTTCAATTTAAATACACAAAATTACGAGGAATGTTGATATTATGTATTTTAAAAATATAATTTTATTTTTAGTATAGATAGTACATTAAAATTGGTAGTGATTATCAATATATATATGATAAATACATATTATTATAAATAAAAAGTAGTGGGCCAGATAGTGGGTTTCGACTGCAGCGCTCGTAGCGGATAGTGCCATACACTACATTCAATTGCTTATCCACTTTCTTTATATCGATGGTTGTAATAGGCTGCGTTGTTGTTATTGATTATTGGAATGTAGTGAAAGTAACGTTATTTAGGTGGTCCTTTCATCCCATCCAGGAACTTAGATGAAGTTTTCACTTATATCCATATACGGCTCTAATGTCACTTCGAAACCGCTCTCATGTTAAGGCATCCATGGTTATAACGAGAGCTGATCATTTATTTATACACAATTATATAAGATCACTTCTAAATAATAATATTTTAAGTCTCGAGGCTCGAACCCACACCCTACTGCTTGGTGTCTGACACCTTAACCAACTGAGCCACTAGGCCGTGACTATATGTAATACCTACCAATATACTTATATGAATGGGTAACAGAAGTGGTCTTTACTTACAACTACTTAGGGAATGCTTTTCTTACATAACTATTAAATAATAAAGCGGTATAACATGCGGATGATTACAAAAGGGTTGGAGTCGGACTAAATACAATCTAGCTATGATAATAACTATATAAATTTATTAAAGTAAATTTATTATTGAAAATATTTCTATTAATCGTGCTGTCATGAAATGGATGTATCTAGAATGGTAAAGTAGGCTAGGAATGAGAATATTCCAGACTGCGCTAGTGTTATATAGGCTGTGAACGCAGTGTGAGGTAGGGAGATGTTTTATACCACTACTAACTAATTTGAATGACCTTTACGTTCGTTAGCTTAATTTAATAAATAATATCAATTAAGATAGTATTATATTTCAATTTCACCTAACCTAAATGGATTTCTCTCAATTGTAATGCATGCATGGGTATCACACACAAATAGGTCCTTAGTTAGGATATCTCCTAACAATATATATATATATATATATATATATGGTAATACTTTTCAGTTAATAATTTAACTATATTTGATTAACAATCGCTAATCGATTAAAATAACGACCGAGAGTAGAGAAATACACGTGAGTATCAACAGCTATATCAACTAACTAGCTTTACATTCATTTTACTACCCAGATACCTTTATTTTAGTGCATTTTTATTATTTTTATAATGTATTGTATTTAATTTATTTATGGATGTCGCCATAATTATATATTATATTATCACGTCCGAACAATTTTCTTAAAAATTGGATTTATGTGAATAAACAAATGTTACTACTACTACTACTACTACTACTACTACTAATAGTGTGGGTTCGGGACGGGTATCAACCATCGATATAGTGAGAAAGTGGACCTGTGCAATTGACGCGGCACGCAATGCATGTGAAAGATAGATACGCGAATGGCACTTTATCGATAAATTAACAAAATGGTATCAGTGATTTTGATTGGATATTAGTCATATTATATATGTAGAATATTAAAACAGTAGGCTTTTCGTCGAAATAGATTAAAGTGACTTCTATCTATAGCAATGGATTTAGATTATAAATATCAATAAAATAGTATGATAGTATCTTCAATTTAAATACACAAAATTACGAGGAATGTTGATATGATGTATTTTAAATATATAATTTTATTTTTAGTATAGATAATACATTAAAATTGGTAGCAATATCAATATATATGTATAAATAAATATTATTTAAATAAAAAGTAGTGGGCCAGGTATTCAGGCAGCGCCTCTATAGCAAAGTGCCATACACTACATTCAATTGCTTATCCACTTTCTTTATATCGATGGTGTCAATACATACAACATGTGGCATGCATATATTAGCTCACCACACACAACATCTCGCATGGATATCTTAACTCTACATGTGTGTATTAGGTGACTAGTTAACTCTAAGGTAGAGTTCAGCGTGTCACACACTTACGCTATACGCAGCCTAGTGTGTGAGAGAGATGTGCTATTTATTATGCTTGTGACAGCGCCAGGAAAGAGTTGAGTATAATTTTGAAGCCATTTAGAATAGTTAAAAAGTGAATAGCTTATTTAAATTTGTTTTATTAATATTATTATTATTATTATTATTATTATTAGTATTGAAATCTCTTACAGGAAATATCCTATAGATTATCACCTCTATTTAATTGTTAAGATTATAAAGCGCATAGTTCAGATGTTACTATACATATGCATAGCTATTATTATGTAATTATATGTTACATACTATAATTGCCTTCATTCTATACGGCAACATATGTTTACTACCTTGAAACCAATAGCATGTTATATAGTGTGAATTATAATCCAGTATTTATAATATTGTCTACTACTACTACTACTACTACTACTACTACTACTACTACTACTAATACAACTACTACTACTACTACTACTACTACTACTACTACTACTACTACTACTACTACTACTACTACTACTACTACTACTACTACTACTACTACTACTACTACTACTACTACTACTACTACTACTTCTACTACTACTACTACTACTAATACAACTACTACTACTACTACTACTACTACTACTACTACTACTACTACTACTACTACTACTACTACTACTACTACTACTACTACTACTACTACTACTACTACTACTACTACTACTACTACTACTACTACTACTACTACTACTACTACTACTACTACTACTACTACTACTACTACTACTACTACTACTACTACTACTACTACTACTACTACTACTACTACTACTACTACTACTACTACTACTACTACTACTACTACTACTACTACTACTACTACTACTGATACCACACAGGTGTGTGTGTGTGTGTGTGTGTAAACATAGACAGGTTGTAATGGATAATAGGCATACTAAAAGGTGTTGCTCATTTAACATTGGATGTTTGTGACTAAATAAATTATACTACTATTCACCTGTTACAGTTAGTGAATGTTCTTCTGCATATGTGTGTGTGTATGGGTTTGTGTAGGTATATGTGGGTATGTGTGGGTATGTGTTGGTGTGTGTAGGTATGTGTGTGTATGTGTGTGTGTGTATGTGTGTATGGGTTTGTGTAGGTATATGTAGGTATGTGTTGGTGTGTGTAGGTATGTGTGTGTATGTGTGTGTGTGTATGTGTGTATGGGTTTGTGTAGGTATATGTAGGTATATGTTGGTGTGTGTAGGTATGTGTGTGTATGTGTGTGTGTGTATGTGTGTGTGGGTATGTGTGTGTGGGTATGTGTGTGTGTTGTTGTTGTTGTTACAGTATTTATTTAAGCACATCATTAATAATTATAATTCTATAATGTAGATCTAACAATATGTATCACATATAGATAAAAATAGCGAATGTATACATTATATATATATATATAATTCGCACGATAATATCAAAGATTTTCCAAAGGAAAGATATTGCACTTGTGTATATTTGTGTCACCTAATAATTCGATATTGCCATCTAGCGGTATTATTCAGATAATAAGAAATTTCTATATTTATTGTAATAGTAAATAATAAATTATATACAATATACATGTATATTGTATTATAATATGTTTACATGATTTTAAAGTGATAATATAATTATATAACAATAGAATACACTGATTAGTTATATTTAATATAAACAAATAAAATAAATGATAAATATATTGTTATAAATCTAATATTAAAAAAACTACATGTATTGTATTATATTGTAATGATTTTAAATGTATGTATATAATTAGAAAACAAGAAATTTAAATAAAAATATCACATGATTTAACATTTCATATACTATTTCGCCATCTAGTGTTAATATTGTTTTTTCATTTTAAATTTACATTTCGAGGTACTAGAGATAGATAGGGAGTGCAATATCTTTCCTTTGGAAAATCTTTGATAATATTACGAATAAACGAAGATCAATGTTGGGTGATAAGACATTTTTTTAATTTCTTTTTAAAGATATTAATTGATATATTTTTATTTCTAAGTTGTGGGGGTAGTTTATTCCATATAATTGTTGATGCGGAGCTGAATTTTCTCCTTTCGAATTTGATGCAATGGGTAATCGGTTGGTGTAGTATAGTGGAATTGTTATTACGTAAAAGTCTAGTGTTTGGTTTATGTTTTATTTTGTTTCGTAAATTATAGGGTAAGTTATAAGTAATAGTCTTTTTAAGTATTGTAAGTATTTTGTAGTTGATAGAGTCTTCAGTGTTTAGCCAGTTAAGTTTTTTACGTATGTCAGTAATGCTAGTTGTATAGTCAGTCTTCTGTAGTCGGTATATATTTCTAATTGAGCGGTTAATTATTTTGTCGTTTGTATATTTTCAGTTTTTCAGATCCTGAGAATAGTGAGTTGCAGTATTGTAGTCTTGAAAGTATGAGAGTCTGTGTGTTGTGGGTGGGTGTGTGTGGTGTGTGTGTATGTGTGCGTATGTGTGTGGGTGTATGTGTATGTGTGTATGTGTGTTGGTGTATGTATGTGGGTGTATGTGTGTGGGTGTGTATGTGTGTGTCATATATATATGTGGTTATCTCTATGTTATTATTTCTAGTTATTACAATGTATTATAATATACATACACACACACACATACACACACACATACACACACACACACACATATATATATATGTGATATATATATGATATAATATATCATTTGGATCATACATTATAGAATACTGAACTATTTGCTGAGGATTAATACCTCTAGAGTCTCTGTAATCTTGTGCTACTACTACTACTGCTACAGTGTTCTGGCTGTTGAATTGTTAATAGGATTGTAAGGGATGAATCGCTGTCAACAGTTACACCATGAGAGCATAGCCCATGTATAGCCTATGTATAGCCCATGTGTTACGTGTTCAATACGCTTTTGAATACGCTATGTGTATATGTGTTTACATGAGATGGTGGTGATGATGGTGGTGGTGGTGGTGGTGGTGATGGTGGTGATGGTGGTGATGGTGGTGGTGGTGATGGTGGTGGTGGTGGTGGTGGTGGTGATGGTGGTGGTGGTGGTGGTGGTGGTGATGGTGGTGATGGTGGTGATGGTGATGGTGGTGGTGGTGGTGGTGGTACATATATTTGTGTTACTCGATATACATGTATGTGAATGCTTATGTGATGTGTTTCGTTAATAATGTTACTAACTAATAATTACTAGAACAATATATGTGTGTGTACACGTTAATGTAGACGATGTAATGAAGGTTATGACTTCGATTAGAGGTTGCTTCGGGTAAATATTAGTTTAAAGAAGATGAAAGCACTATGGATTCATTGTTTGTATTCTATTTACATCATTACGAATATTTATTAAATATTAGTAGTAGAAGTAATATTACAACTTTTACTACTACTACTACTGCTACTGATGCTACTACTACTACTACTACTGCTGCTACTACTTCTACTGCTACTACTACTACTACTACTACTACTACTACTACTACTACTACTACTACTACTACTACTACTACTACTACTACTACTACTACTGCTGCTGCTGCTGCTGCTGCTGCTGCTGCTGCTGCTGATGCTGCTGCTGCTGCTGCTGCTGCTGCTGCTGCTGCTGCTGCTGCTGCTACTACTACTACTACTACTACTACTACTACTACTACTACTACTACTACTACTACTACTACTACTACTACTACTACTACTACTACTACTACTACTACTACTACTACTACTACTACTACTACTACTACTACTACTACTACTACTACTACTACTACTACTACTACTACTACTACTACTACTACTACTACTACACTACTACTACTACTACTACTACTACTACTACTACAAGCACTACCACCCTTACAAGGACTAACTATTAAGTAGGTCACCACCTAGTGGCAGCACCACCTCCCCTACCACCCCTACAAGGACTAACTATTAAGTAGGTCACCACCTAGGGGTAGCACCACCTCCCCTACCACCCCTACAAGGACTAACTATTAAGTAGGTCACCACCTAGGGACAGCACCACCTCCCCTACTACCACCCCTACAAGGACTAACTATTAAGTAGGTCACCACCTAGGGGTAGCACCACCTCCCCTATCGTGTGGACGGTGTCATCAATGATAGGAGAGTGGAATGGCTTCACATCGTCCAGCTGCAGGTAGGAGATCTGATCTGTGTGTGGTGGCAGTGTTTAGTAGTGTGTGTTGTAGTGTGTGTGTGTGGTAGCAAGGGCAGGTGTGGACACCTATAGAGGTGTGTGTATGTGTGTGATGACTTGGGTTAGTGGTATGAGAGATCTGATCTGTGTGTGTACGGTATTTTTTAGTGTATAGTAGTGTGTGTGTAGTAGCAAGGGCAGGAGTGGGCACCTATAGAGGTGTGTGTGATGACTTATCATAGTGGTAAGAGAGATCTGATCTGTGTGTGTAGTGGTATAAGTTACGGTATTTATTCTACATAAATTAAGAAATTGGATAATTTAAAATGAATGCGTGATATATCGATACATTATTATGACGATTATAGAAGAGCACTAACATTAAATCATGATAACACTATGGAAAATAACAATACAGTCTGTAAAATGTTCTATTATTATTTACTAGACGAATTATAATTATAGGAATATTTGATAAGTATTATAGTAATTTTAAAAGAATACTTTTTATTAATATAAGCTACATATAGCTTCTGAATATCCTTCCGTCTATTAATTCAATATTCAGAAAAAAAATATACGCATTCATATTCATTAATAAAATATTAGAATTGGAGAATTATATAGAATTTAGATTACAGCTAAATGGTGAGTGATGATATATTGTACAATAGTAAACGTAACAGTTGTAAGTCACACGAATACCTACGTAACCAATATCTACTACTTAATAAACTAAACGTGCCTTATTTCATGTGTGAATCAAGCTGCTCTAGGTGCTTATTTACAAATTTAGAATTAGAATCTAGGTACTAAGAAAATGTTTTCGAGGAAACTGTAAAAAGTGTTCATATTATCATTTTTTTATTTTGATAACGAATATTATTGTTAATAAATATTTATAGTTCCGCTATCTATATGTTTGCCTAATAAAATTATATAAATATAAATAAAAATCAATTATCAATAATATCTAAATTGCGTTCGCTCGAGTCTTTACTAGAGCCATACATAGCGAGCCCTAGTGGATCCCTACATAGCGAGCCTTACTAGAGCCCTACATAGCGAGCCCCCCCCCCACCACCACTGATGATGATAGTAACTCTTATCGTCCTTGATGCTGTCCAGTTGTATCTCCATGTGACTCTTGTAGACGTCGCCGAACATCTCGTAGAGGTCATTGTAGCGCGGACACGACGGGTTGCTGCCCGTGTAGATACCCTCAGAGTATACCTGTGTGCAAACGGGGGGTGGGGGTGGGGGGGGTTATTAACTATGGGGCGTGGGGAGGGGTTGTATACACTAGGAATATACCTGCGCATGAGGAAGGGGTTATTAACTATGGGGCGTGGGATTCTGTGTATACCCTCAGAGTATACTTGGGGCGGGGTTATAAACTATGGGGCGTGGGGAGGGGTTTTATGTGTATACACTAGGAATATACCTGTGTGCAAAGGGGGGCGGGGTTATTAACTATGGGGCGTGGGGGGGCGGGTTTTATGTGTATACACTAGGAATATACCTGCGCATGATGAAGGGGGGCGGGGCGAGGTGAAATAGAAGATGTATATTATCTGATATGACTATGGGCGACCACAACCACAGAAAATATTCATATTATTTTGAAGCCCTTTCCAAGAAAACATTATATAAATATCATTGTAATTTAATAGAAAAAAAATTAACATTATTCTATAAATATTATCATTATCATTATTATTATAAACTAGTAAGGAGGGGATTCATAAGTTTATAGGCTATACTTATCAAAGAGAAGGGAATCTAAGGTATCTATGCTATATAGGCTATCTTTTGGATACCCTCGGAATATACCTGCGCACTAGAGTGATGGGTGGCGGGGTAATTGTATAATTGTGCGGGGTTCTATTCTATTTGTATACACTCGTGAGGGGAAGAGGGGGTATGATTCAGGGGACGTTGCTATATAACTGTGAGGGTGCGGAGGGGCGATTCGCGGCTATATTATATAGGCTATCTATATATACCGCGAGAATATACTTCACGAGGGTTAGTAATTCAGGGGATATATGCTATATACCCGTAAGGGGTGATTCGATGTAATCTATATTAGCTAGCTATGTAGATACCCTCGGAGTATGCAGATCCGTACGAAGGGGATTCGGATGCTATGAAATCTACGCGATATATCTATAAATCGGGCGACAGCATAGAAAAGATATTGATCTTTATCTGAAGCCCTTTAGAGGAAATAACAATATAATTAATTCAATATAATATAATAATTTAATATAATAACTTCATACGAAAAAAATGTACAACTTTCTTCTAATAAATATTTATTATTATTATATCTATGAGGGACTATGATTCGGACGGGGCCCCGTGCTATATAAACTGGTATTACATTGATAAGTAATCGGAATATACCTATACGCTAGGGAGAGTGTAATAGGGGATGCGTTATATACGCTATCATTGTATTACTGGTAATACATCTGTACCGAGGAGGCGGAGGGGGGGGGGTGATTCAGGGGGAACTAGGATATATAATTTGTGTTCGCAGGTTAGAGAATTGTAAAGGTTAGAGCTATGTATATATACAATTGATGTGTATATAGTGTGATATTTGTGTATTTAGAATAGATCTATATATAAGCTAGACATGTTTACACTCTACAAGCTATAGACTAGATCTAGTGTATATAGGTTAGATCTGACCAGGCGTGTATAGCTGGGTGTGCTTATACTATACAAGCTATAGACTAGATGTGTATATAGGTTAGATCTGACCAGGCATGTATAGCTGCTGGGTGTGCTTATACCCTCACTCTGTATATCAACATTCAGAGTAATCTAGTAGATTAGATGCATGACTTTAAGCTAGATGTAAACGCATTATAGGTTATATCTATAGACTAGTGTATAGTGTACATAAATATATATATATATAACATACATATATGTATAGTGTATATAGCGTATCCATGTATTAGAGGCTATTTAGATGTATTAAATACAAGATGAACCTATCTGTAAGAGTACTTAATACGTAGATTTCACTGAAATCAACGCTTTTAGATGTGTACATATGTTAGATCTATACAAGTTATATCTATATGGGTACGTATAGCTTGCTGTTATTATATAACCTTCAACGCATTGACTTACGTGCATGCTGGTGTCACCTAAATCTACACTATTAACCCATTCTTAAGGAATGATTACATAGGTGCTGTATTTGCATTAGCTAGACCACATGTGCCACGTGCAGCAAACTATCTCTCCAGTGTTCATCTATTGTACATCATCATCTTACTGTGATGCGACTACATGTTAATACCGCTACCACCACCACCACTACTACTACTACTACTACTACTACTACTACTACTACTACTACTACTACTACTACTACTACTACTACTACTACTACTACTACTACTACTACTACTACTACTACTACTACTACTACTACTACTACTACTACTACTACTACTACTACTACTACTACTACTACTACTACTACTACTACTACTACTACTACTACTACTACTACTACTACTACTACTACTACTACTACTACTACTACTACTACTACTACTACTACTACTACTACTACTACTACTACTACTAATACCTCTAATAGAGTTCTATATGTCTCTATCTAGTCATGTTTCGTAGTAGGACATAGAACATAGTAATCGCGTAGAATAATTTGTATATAAAATGTACATTTATATGTATATATATATATAAGAATTACAGGGATATACCTCTTTTCACACTATTAGAAATCACAAAAAAGCTGGTGGCGTCTCTATTTATATTAAGAGTTCATTTTCTACAAATAAAATTGTCATTCTATCTCTTAGTAACCTTTACATTGATACAATTACTATAGAAATTAAACTTGATACTAGAAATATTATAATCAGTTCAATTTATAGATCTCCCTCATTGGAAAAAGATTCTTTTGTTTATCTAAATAATTTTATTGAAAAATTCAATGTATATAATGGTAAACATATATTTCTCTGTGGGGACTTTAATATAGACATACTTAAAGCCAATACTATTACAGATTCTTTTTTAAACACATTGCAATTACAAAACCTATTTAAGTCTATAAATCAACCAACACGTATCAGTAATAATAGTTCTACATTGATTGACAATATTTTTTATAATGGAAATTTTTCTTATATTTCATCTGGTATTTTACAATATGAATTTACTGATCACTTGCCAATTTTTATCTTAATGAAATTAAATAAAATACGTTTCAAATGTAAACAAAATGTTCCAATTATAACTCACAATATAAATAACACTAACAATGTTAATAAATTAATGAAAGAACTTAATGAGACAAACTGGACATTTATAAAATCTGAAGATATTAATATTTCTCTTGACCTTTTTATTACACATTTTAGTAAAATTTATGATAAAACATGCCTTAAAAAACATAAATCTAATAATATTTTTCGCAAAAAAGATATTCCTTGGTTTACAAAAAGTTTAAAGAAAGCATGTAGAAAAAAACAAAAGCTGTATATAAAATATATAAATAATAGAAATGATAATAATCTTAGGATATATAAAAAATATAAAAATGATCTCACGAATATTATAAGAAAGTGTAAAAAGGATTTTTATACTAAATCTTTGGATAACAGTAAATCCATTAAAACTACATGGTCAATTATAAATTCATTGATAAATCCTATACAAAAAAAAGAATACAAAAATATCAGTACTTGATATACATGGAAAGGAAATAAAAGATGAAACAATAGCAAATAAATTTAATGAACACATTATACAAGTCGGTAGTAAACTAGCTAAGAACATTTGTTCACCTAATACATCGTTCAACGACTACCTTAAAAATAGTAATTATTATTCATTATTTTTATCTCCAATTACATGTAGTGAGGTCATTAAAACTATTGATAATTTTTCTCCAAAAATATCTAAGGATGAACTTGATATATCTATGAAACTCGTAAAATTAATCTCATCCACTATAGCTGAACCTTTAACATATATTTTTAATCTTTCTTTTTCAACAGGCACTTTTCCAAATTTGTTTAAAAAATCCAAAGTTATTCCCATCTATAAATCAGGTAATAAAAATGACTTTAATAATTATAGACCCATATGTTTGAATATTCAATTCTCGAAAATCTTAGAAAAATTGTTTTTTTCAAGATTACTTTCTTTCTGTGATTTTCATAACATAATTAGTAGTTCACAATTTGGGTTCAGGAAAGGCCTCAGTACCCTCCATGCTATAGAAACCCTTCAAAAAGCTATTATTGATTCTCTGATCTCCAATAAATACTGTGTTGGCCTATTCATTGACTTAAAAAAAGCATTTGACACAGTCAACCATGAAATACTCTTAAAAAAGCTTGACTTTTACGGTATAAGAGGATTACCTCTATCATGGTTATCATCATATCTTAAAGACAGAAGTCAATTTACAAATTATAATAACTGTATGTCTACTACTACTAATATAGATATCGGTGTCCCCCAAGGTTCTATTCTTGGGCCGCTTCTTTTTCTTATATTTATTAATGACATGCCGACCTGCTCTATTAATAATACTTTTATACTATTTGCTGATGACACCAATATTATAATTAGTGATTGTTCAGCCAACAAACTAAAAGTTAAATTACAGCTGACAATTAATGAAATAATGTTATGGGTAAAATCAAATAAGTTGACAATTAACATTGATAAAACTCACTGCATGTCATTTAGAAATGATATAGAATTTGAAATAGAAATTGAAAATGAGCTTCTAGTTCAAGTATCTGAAACAAAGTTCCTTGGACTAATCATTGATAATTCATTGAACTGGAAATCTCATTTTCAATTTCTAAAGAATAAATTATTAAAAATATATTGGATCATAAAAAATGTATCTTTCTGCCTTAATGAATCAGCTATGATTAAACTTTATTATGCACTTTTTTATCCCCATTTAATTTATTGTTTAGAAATTTGGGGGCATACATATAAATCTAATATAGACTGTATTTATGTTATACAAAAAAAAGTATTAAAATTAGTTTTTTCTAAACCTATAGATTTTAGTTCAAAAAAATTATTTATTGATCATAAGTTATTAAATATCTTTGATTTGTGTAAATATAAAACACTAATATTTATGCATAGAATATATTATAAAACTTGTAGTCCAAGTATTTATAAACATTATAAAAGAATAACTAAAAAAAAAATTAATACAAGAAGTACTTTTGATTTCATTCAACCTTATAATAAATATAACTATATGAATAATTCTTTAACGTCATATGGACCAAGACTTTGGAATGAATTAAATATTGATAAAAGAAAATTAGTATCTATTTCCCTTTTCAGTAATAATATTTTTAATTATTTTTTAACCTTGTGATTTTTTAATCTACTATTATTTTTCTACTTCAAATTATATTTTAACATTTTTTTAATTTTTAATAAGTTTACTATAATAAGTTTACTATTTTTAATACATTTTATCTTTACTCAGACTTTTACATTGATTTCTCCTTTTTATCCATATTTTATACTATAATTACGCTTTTATATAATATTATATACTATTTTTAATACATTTTATCTTTACTCAGACTTTTACATTTTACATTTTTACATTAATTTCTTCTTTTTTCCATATTTTATACTATAACTACTCTTCGACTTATGAAAACTATCTAAATATTTTTTACTTTGTGTAGATAATTTATAAATTTATTTTTGAATATTTGCCAAACATATATTTATTATTCTTTATATTAAATTTTCATATATTTACTCTTCTTAACCTTTCTTGTCTGTTTTTAGTTTTTTAGTCGTTTTAGTTTTCTTAATGTTTATTTTGTTTATTTTTATATATTATATGATGATTTTTGATAATTTTTTCAAGTCCTTCATAAGTACAATTATTTGATCTTATTCATAATTAGATTTAGTGTAAACAGGAAGTCAACTTAGATATAACATTATGTTATATATAGTTTATTCTTTTTTTCAGGAATTTATTATTCCAATTATAATTGTACTTTTTTAGGACTTGTCAAAATAATAAAGGGTAATTGTCTCGATAAGCTCTGCTTCTACAATTACCCGGTTGTTAAAACCAAATCTGATAATAATAATAATGATAATAATAATGTACGAGATATATATATATATATATATATATATATATATATATATATATATATTAAAGTCAGAGATTGTCACTAGAGGATTATCTCCAGTGTCTGATATTTTATACAAGCCATAAGAATATGTATATTATATATATTCTTCATATTTAATTTCTATATAATTAATATATATATATATATATGTGTGTGTATAATATAGCAATATTAGCTGAGGCTATGCGGAGATGTCATCAAATATTTAATTAAATAAAAATAATAAAATATATATATATATAATTATAATAATAATAATAATAATGGGATTAACGAAATATATATATATGTTAGAAATTACTTTCAAGTTTAAATAAAATAGAGTATTGATTATATAATAGAATAATTAGAATTAAGTATAATATTAAAATAAAATATGTTTTAGAAAAAATAAAAAATTCATTAAAATTGTTAAGATGTTGGTTTTTAATTGTGAATGAATTTTCTGAGATTGTAATTATATATATATAGATTAATGAATAGGATATTAAGGTTAATGGATGTAGAGATTTGATTATATATCAAGAAAAAAGCATACACATAATGAATATTATCCCTTGTGAATCAAGGTTAGCATATATGGGCATGGATAGATTTACCTGCATGTATTTTAGATAGCTATAAGGAGATAAGAACATATAAGCAAATACATACAAGTATTACTACATATGGATACACATACGACTTATATTTCGATCTGCTATTTCTAATGCATTACATATGATAATTAAAGACGACAGATTAATGTATAACTTGAAATGCATCCATTCAGGTTTCTATAATATATATATACATATCTACGGAATATGGTATATTTAATGATACCACACACACACACATACATACATACAGACTAGTGAAACATATACGTAATGATATTGCTATATATATATATATGCATAAGATTGTCTATATAATACATATATGAAAATATAATTGCGTATAAATAATATAAACATTTTCAAAATTAAATAAACTCGGATATGTAATGATAAATATGAACACTATATTTAATTTAATTTATTGTAGAGTCTCCAGAGCCATAGCAGTATGACGTCTAAACACAACTTAATAGATTAAAAGTAAATAAAAACACAAATCAATTAAAACATAATTGACTTAATATATATATATATATTAAATAATAATTTTAATATGAGATTTTAAAAACTAAATGATAATTGAACTACTAAGAACGTATACAAATCATAATAACGTTATTAATAACACTAAATGTGATCTACTGTATGCTTATGAATGTACTCTACCCAGTCTACTGTATCGTAGCTTCTCCGATGTAATGCATTACGGTCTAGGTATGATCCCGGGAGAATATTTTTTAATTTATAGATAACTATATTATAATTGCTTTTTGTTATCGTACATTGAAAAACGAAACGCATCACTGAAATGTGTATATATTCTGAGGTCGAGTCATGAAATGTGATTGGTAAGTTACAGTCGCAGTAGATTGTCCCGTCCTTGTATAGTTAGCGAGGGTGTGATGATTGTAGGATGGAGAGTTGACCAGTTGAATGTGAGGAGTGATGTGTGTATCATGGATAGTTGACCAGTTGAACGTAAGGTGTTCGCAACATATCCAATTGGACAGTCCACCTCGTCAACCTACATGTATACAGTAGATAACTACACGCTAGGTATACAATGTACACTGTACATACATGAGGTATACATTTCGATCATAACTCTTTCGTAAATATTGCAATCGGATTTTATAATAGATATATCACGCCGATAATTATAATTATAATATACGGCTAGATTTATGATGAGTCACGAGATCGGTGACTAATCACGAAGTAGAACGGGGAACTGTGTTAGTCAGCTGACATGATGTGGTGTATCAATAGTCAGCTGGTTAACAGGCTATGAACGCTAGCTAGAGTGGGTACAATGAATGCAAGTCGAGTAGTATGGTCAGTTGATCTGAGGCCTGGATAGGACAGTAGACCAGTGACAGTAGACCAGTGACAGTATAACAGTGACATTAGACCAGTGAAATTAGACCAGTGACAGTAGACCAGTGACAGTAGACCAGTGACAGTAGACCAGTGACAGTAGACCAGTGACAGTAGACACACACACACATAGTTAGCTATATCGAATATACTATCACTGATGCGCGACCAGGAGATAGACTCTTCAGATCGACGTTCAAACTTATAGAGAATTCGGTTGGCATAACAGTGAATAATGTCAAGTTTGTGCGTTAAACGAAGGGGGAGTGTAGTGAATAGTGAGCGACAATAATAACCGAGTCTGCTAAACACAAAGGAATGAACTAGTGATGTAAATTACGCCGAGCATTTCATCTTCGGGGGAAAAAAAGGAGCTCGAGCTGAGCCGAGACTCTAGTCAAACGAGCACGAGGCAAGCACGAGACTTTAGGTAACCGAGACCGCATCGATGCTAATAGTTAAGCATCATTTACATCAACGGAATGAACTAAGCACTTTGTGACTACGATCGTGTCCGCTCATGACGCATGTTCGTGTAATGTATACTTTATAGTTCACATAGGCACGTACGAAGCATTATAAATTGATGTACGGATGGGAAATTAATAGCATTATTAATATTACTGAAATTTCTTCATTAATTATTTCATCCGAAACAATGTGTACTCATAATAGCTCTTGGATATATCATATGAATGAATGAATGAATGAATTTTATTTACCGAATATTTGCTATAATAATCGGAGGGATACCCAGAAGCTATGTTTAGCTTATACTAAGGATATCCTTAATAAAATAATAATAATAATAATAATAATAACAACAATAATAATAATAATAGTAGTAGTAACAGTATAATGATAATAGTCTAGATATGATAATATATCTTATATCGATAATGAAGTCACATAACGTAACATAATATGTAAAGTGATATAGATGCAACAAAATATGTAACATACTACTATAATGTTAGTACTTATAATATATATATATTATTCCGATATAATTTGAATATGATAATATACAAATACAATTCTAACTAAATTGAATTACATACTAGTGTATTACTTAAATTCGCATGTATACTTTACATGAAATAGGCCGAGGTTCAAATCTCAGTTTAAGGGATATATATATTTTTATTTTATATATAAATATAATAACACAATGATATATAAATAAGGTAGTAGTTATTGCTATTAGTAATAGCCTATTACATATTATTTATCTTGGTGGAGTCGTTTCATCCAACACTAAAATTTAGATGACGTACCTACTTAAACCAAATGATTATCATTACTCTTCAAGGTCACTTTCAGCTAGGTGTTTTAATGAGATAATTTTGTATACACAATTATATAAGATAACTTCTAAATCTATTTTTTACTAAAAAGTATCATCACATATTCGATAGATTAGACTTATATTTTGATCAGTTATTTCTTCCGGGCTGGATTGAATTTACGACCTGCTACAAACTATATTTGTAATGCATTAGCCTGCTATGTCGTACAGGTAGTTTTGTTTTACATGTGAATCATCATTCAATAGGGACGCGTGGTAAATTTACATTATTTCCAGGCACCTAGAGCACAATTTAACTTACTCGTTAATTGATATCTAGAAACCTATAGTTGTATGAAACATCTATAAATTTACATTATTTTCAGGCACCTAGAGAACAAACTAACCTAGTCATAAATAGATATCTAGAAACCTATAGTTGTATGAAACATCTATATTATTGAACTTACACATGTCTACATACACGCTACTCTAAACACTAGATATATACGTACAGCGCTATATCTACACGTGCTCCTCATATAATCTAATGTTTTATTTTTATTTTACTTCTCCGTTTTTTCTTGTTTTTTTGTATCGCGTCGTTTTGTCTAACTGTTATCGCATTTATATATTTTTTTTATATAGGTTATATAATTATATGTTTATATATAATTATATCTTTCTTTATATATAACCAGTAATTCAATAAACTTTTGATCTATCTATCTATCTATGTATATAATCTAGAACAAGGTGTCGATATACTCGATTAACACGAGTATAGTTATAGTAGTCGGCTAAATAAGATGAAAAAATTGTTTTACGCGATATATTAGATACATAAATAATAATAATTAATATTATTTATTATAAGTTTTTTTGTATTCTTGTTTATAATCAAATAAATAAGATTATATTCATTTACTTATAAAGGGTTGTATAATAATACTTTACTATTTCTATTCGGTTATATATATATATATATAGTTATATTATTTCTAAATGAATGTACATGAATCGGAGGATCTAATGCAAAACAAGAACCACGCACTAGTAATCGAAGGTAACATTAAAATATGTTAAAATAATTACGAAATGTTATATAATTAAATATATCTATATTTTGTGATATTAGTCATTGTTATATATATACTGATAGACTAGTAATTATCAACTCTCGCGTAAAACTGGAAAAATATATCGTTTTGAGGCTACTGAAAATATAGTAATAAGGATAGATTGTTATATAATTGTATAATGCGTACCATTTTAAAAATCATAAATATCATCTATTACATTATCGACGCATTTAAAATGTGCTGTGCTTGTGTGTGGAATCGTACCTTTAAGACTGATGAATAGGTCTAATGATTTTAAAGACTTTGGAAACAGTAATGGGGGAGACTAATATTACATAATCCATCGACTGTACATATGACATTGCATGCATATAATAATGGCTTCGAAGGGACATTAGAACCATATAATTGAAAACTTCATCTAAGTTCCTGGATGGGATAAAGGACTCCACTAAATAAAAATAACAATATATAACTGGCTGTTATTAACTGCTTGTGTAGCTCAGTTGGTTAATGCATCCGATACCTAGGTATTAGGACACGAATAAAATAGATCTTAAAATATTATTTAGAAGTGATCTTATATAATTGTGTATAAATAAATGATCGGCTCTCGTTAAAACCACGGATGTCTTAACACGAGAGCGGATTCTAAGGGACATTATAACCACATGGTTATAAGTGAAACTTAATCTAAGTTCTGAATGGGATGAAAGTACTCCACCATCATACCAATAACAACACTAACAATATATTATGAATTTACTCTGGAACTAATGTACTACATATATGTAAATGCACCTAATTATATATGTATCTATAGTATTGATATATCGCGTAATTAGACGTATTAATGGTATCGTTCCGCATATAAATATACTATTAATAATAGTTTATTATACATAATAGTCTATTATACACCATTAATTCATAATCGTCGTTTATTATTAAATATTTATATAATTGTAGTTTTACTTACAATGATTAATTATAGTCTATAATTTATAGATAATATTTATTATTCCATTTATTTATTTTTATTATATATACATATTTATTTATCGTTCGTTTTCTGATATAATTGTTTATATACACATTCATGAATAGCGTTCGCTATTATATTATTGTGTTTAATAAATCATCATCGTCATCATCATCATAAATGAAGCACACTAGCAAACATACTCGTATGCATAGCAAGCTCTCCATTTATATAACGACTATAACTAACGAAACACGGTCAAACAAATTTAAAAACAAACTATAACGATACTTACTCGAACCAGAACTTACTTTATGAACTGCTGCACTTTAATACGCCCATTTCCAAACTAACATATTTATTATTATTATTATTTTATTCTATTTATTTTTTATTAACTTTATATATCACTTCCGAACAATATGTAAAATTGGATTTTTGCGACTAAATAAAGTGTACTACTATTACTCGTACTATAAATTAGTTTCACAATTTAAAACACAATTATTTATACCGTTTAAAAACAATTCACTATATTTTATCGTCGTAATAATGGCCGTGGTTTTAACGACACCCGGAGACGTCTCGTGACTGGCTCATCCAATCGGTTTAGTGTATAATTTAAATACAATGCTCCGATTGGATGAGCCGGACATAATACGTCGCCGTCGTTAACCACCAAACGAATTAGTAATGTCTACGAAATAGACTTCAAACAGAGATATTTGTGAATACTGCAATGAAGGTATATATTATATATACACGAGATCTGTATCGAATATGGCAGTAACCATAACCCGCTTGTTTTGATTATGATTTACGAGGTCAAATTTAAAATACTCTTTTCGGTAGGTGACATACTATTTTACGTGAACAACTTATACGACTAAATAAAATGTAGTATATATTACATGATATATATAAATTAGCCGTTATTATATTTTAAATTATATAGCGATAACTGGAATATATTTTAAATTTAACTTCAGCAATCGTAATCAAAATAAACGGGGGCAATATTCTCCATATACACTATTATTACTCTGAATGATGATATTACATAACGTACCGACGTAACAATTAAATACCACTATGAATAGTATTTTTTACTAAATGATTAATGCACAAGATCGGTATATAAAATGCATATCTACTTATATACATCAATATAGATTTATTCGTGGTTATAAGTTAATATATACGTACAATGATGCGATTAAGGATGCGTACTTGGTCGCATACGATAATGCCGAAGTCAAACCGGTCACTGTACGTATTTTGATTACATTAATTTAAAACATCTATCTACGTAATACTGACGAAGATTTGCGAAGAAAAGATATCTACGCAACGTAATTAATACGTATTTAATATGTTTTTATTAATTACAATAATATATTATATATAAACTTATTTCACTTTCGTATTATTGAGTTTTATTGGGTTAACGATGCCCCATATCGTATGGGCCATCGTGTCAATCGAATACGTATTATTATAAAAACTGTCGACGTTTCAGACGGTAATCTCTCTATGTCGACTAATAAAATTTGCCTGTTAAATAAAATTAAACTACGAGGATACTTATCGGCAATAAGATACCGATACAAAGGCCTTATAATTTGTAACAAAAAATGCACATATAATAATTCTTAAAGGGCCGTATGTTTACACAATAATATGATTTATTATGCACACCAGATTATACTGTTTAAATTTAGTTATGCATATTAAGTATCATACTCCATAGGTATACTTAACATGCAGTAGGTCCTACTTAACAAATATATTCGGTAACAACGTATTACCGAATATATACGCTACCTAAACAATTGTTATTAACTTAATAATTAAGTTATATTGTGATGAGTGAAATCGTTCGCACTCTACATTCTACTATTTATAAATAATTATTAATGTATATTATCATTCCACACGAGATAATAAATACGCATGATATCATTTTTATTTGTAATTATAATTATACCTTGATGAATGACGCTCTGTGTTTTTTTAATTTTGTCTCAATTTGAGAATAGGTTCTGGTATATCCTTGATTTTTGTAAGCTTCGTAAACTTTTATGTATCTTTGTCTATTAGATGTCGAGTATAACACCCCATTCTCTTTATCCTGTCTTCGTACACTTCTCCAAACATCAAATATAAAATCTTCCTCTTCTCTTGTGTATGCAACCATTAATATATTTCGTAATATATTTATGAAAATATTATTTAAAATATTATATTTAAACAGTACAAAATTATATTAAGATTGGGTATTTAATACTTTATATGGTATAATGATATTAGTAATACATATATAACAATAATTACATATAAAATTGAATAAATAAAAAATTATTAAAATAATATAATATACAGGATATTTATTTATTGATAGCATTATTTTTATCCAATCAAAAGATATTTTTTTTAAAAAATCAAAGATAATTGTGGAAATATGGAAATATAAAACAAAGAACAATTAATATATTTAATAATTTCCCAAAACCCGATAGATTGGGATACTTAATTAGAAAGTGAAAATTCATTTTACTTTTAGAATTTGTAGTATACTTCTATATTTTATATAGTATATCATATATTATATGTCATTGTAGACATCATATATTATATATATATCAGTCGAAAAAAATCGAGTTTAACTAGTAAACTTTAACTATTTAACGTTACATTTTTATCTTTTTGAGTCATATTTTTTAATTATTCACTGACAACACATATATATCCTCGGATATATATATATATAATAAGTTATTTGTAATATTATGTTGAGTATAATTTGTATATGTTTTCTATTATATATATTATATATATATATATATATCTAAATTATATATAGGATTTAAATGAATTACAATATAAACTCATTTAATTTTGAATTTATCCGCCGATTGTCACACACTTTGATGACATGACTGATGAAATAACAATAAAGTTAACCATTATAGTTACCTATAATGCGCATATTCATATCTATTACGTAATATACTTCGTAATATATATGTATTTATTTTATATTATTCTATAATGGATATATATATTATATAATATCTTTATTCTATAAGGATATTCTTAATATAAGCTACGTATAGCTTCTGAATATCCTTCTGTATATTAATTAAATATTCAGTAAATAAAATATTCATCATTATATTATTAAAATATATATAATATATTATTATAATTAATAGTTATCAAAGTATATATAATTTAATAATTATTAATTATAATAATATATTATATAACACCTATGCTAAATCGTATAATTCGATATTTAGAGACACAAAACATGACCAGCGCCACCTACATAGAATTGTATTTCTGCGAAAACTGTGTTATTTACAATTTCAATGTGTATCTAATTACACTTTTCAAATGTAAAAATAACTAATAGCAAATAGCAATTAACTTATATTTTAAAACGAAAGGAGTATTTCTTATTTTGAAATATAAAAAAATTATTATTATTGATATATAACATATACAATAATAATTATTTATTAAAATGTTGTTGTCCTTATTATAATAACATAAATACAAATCTTCTGTTTCGTATTGTTTATAAATAGCTTAACAATAGGAATATTCTTTTCTAGTGTTGTTTCCCAGAATATATATATATAACATTAATATTTATCAATTAGTCGTGTTTTTACTATTTTTACCATTTACTCTTCGTATTAATTATATCTATATATAGGTCAGCTCTCGTGTCCTCGATGCACACACGACCTGCCTATTTTTAGCAACACCACATTGAAAGTCGCATTCGCTGTATTCCGTTACCTAATATATTTACATCATTTCATTATTATTAGTGGGGGCATTATTAACATTGTCCCCCATTTTAAAATCTAGGGGGACCTCCTATGTGTTGGTCCCCCTACATTAAAAATCGTTCCAGCAACCCTAATACTATGCTGTTATTATATTAAATCACCTTGATATTAATATAGTTGACAACATTCAGTATAATCAGTAGAACTAATTGTATTACCCGAGGATGAGGTTGGTTATAGTTAAACCTATAACATTTATATTGTAATCTGCTAAGTTGGTTATACCTGGATTAACTGTTTATCTGTTCAATCTAACGTAGATGTAACCCCCGATTAACTCTTAACGTAAATTAAACTTCTTATAAATGAAATATTTAAATTATTACAGTTTATAATAAAATAACCCGCTTTTATGAATTTAGAACATTAAAATGTACGATCCAAATATATGAACTAGTATTATAAATTTAAAATCTATTACACTCTATCATATGTTATATAATACATGTTATTACAATTTTATAATAAGAATATTAATAATTAATTAATGAATATATCATTGATAGCATTTATTTCGTTGTTTGCATATATATGTGTGAAACTAATAAATAATCAATCGCTAAAGTTAATCTTTCGATGGTCCTGCCCAGTAATACTTTCACAATATATAGATCTTCAGTTGTACTTAATTCTTTATGCCGGTAATTATTAGCTAGTTATCATTATTAACTACTATAATAGTTTTAAAAATAGGGTAATATATAATAATAATATTTTATTAGAAGAATTTTAATTTTTTTTTCTGTTAAATTTCATTGATATTTGTTAATGTTATTATTGATAATGTTTTCTTCTTGAAGGGCTTCAAAATAATATGAATATTTTCTGTTGTCGTTGCCTATATACATATTAACTCTTCCACCTAAACTATGCAAATATATTATAGTCAAAACGGTTGATATCCCAAGTGAGTGGAAACATTATCTATAATGTTCGTATTCTCCTACAGGACCTCTAAAGCTGGTATACTTGTATAGGAATTAGCGCGTATTGCATGCTGTATTCACCACAGGGGACACTTGGACTCCATCTTGATTCGGGGCTAGACTCTCTTTCCGTGAAGGGGTTTCGCACCTACTCGAACGCAATTATTAACTCTAATAATTAGGTATGAAACCCTTTAACGGATATTTAAATATTATTGAGTTAAACTTTAACCCCTAATTATTAGAGTTATTAATTGCGAGTTTGAGTTAGTGTGAAACCCCTTTTAGTCTTATATTTGTGAAATTAAATATACGTTCAGTCGGTAAATAAATTAATGGATTGATTGATTATTTAATTTATTCACACTAGACTCTTTGTAACGTGTAATAGACACATACTTGTAAGGTAGGAGGGAGGGAGGTAGGGATGAAGTAAGAGGAGATGGATAGGGAGAAGAAAGCAAGGGAGGTGTAATGCAAGAGAGGGGGAATAAGGGATGGGGGAGATATAGGTAAGGAAGGAGTGAGGGAATGAGCGATGGGGGGATATATAGGTAAGGAACGGGTGAGGGAATAGAGGGAGGGAAAGAGAAGAGAGAGAGAGAGAGATGGGAGTGCGAGCAATAATCCGTTAATATGAATACCGGCGTAGGTACTATGATAATACTGTACGGTGTGGGGCGTGGTGTGGGGCGTGGTGTAGGGCGTGGTGTAGGGGTCAGGGGTCATCAGCTGTAGGCTATGAGGCGCTTGTAATGCGACATGATCAGGGTATCCGACGTGTGAAGGGCAAACTGTAGGGCTATGAGGGCCCCGCATTCGTAGGTTAGGATGTCGTGTTTAGAGAGCTTTAGGTCGTCTTCTAGCTCCTGTGGGAGTGGGGGGCGGGGCTTAAGTATAGATGAGGGCGGGGCTTAAGTATAGATGGGGGGCGGGGCTTAAGTATAGACGGGGCGGGGCTTAAGTATAGATGGGGGGGCGGGGCTTAAGTATAGACGAGGGTTTAGGCATTAGTATTAGTTACTAAAGACTAGTATAAGTAATTAAAGATAATATAAGAGGTTTATATTATAATAGGTGAGATAGAGTAGTATAGATTGTTATTAAACTTAGCCAATGATACTTTACAATTAATACTAATTATAAGTTTAATTAAAAAATGTTATTACGAGAATAAGTTTGTTTTTTATGACAATTAATGACAATTATTTTTCATTTATATATATATATATATGTGAAGATCATGCATATTTAAATAAATGTGCTATATCATCTAGTTGTCTCAATAATTTGCTTTCAAATTAAGCTATTTTATTAACAACGCTATGGTGTAGGGGAATAGAGGTATTTCTTTAGATTTTTTAAAATCATAGTTAGTTAATAGAATACAATACAGAATCAGATTAAGTCTGATTTAGATATGGAAATCCAAAAATATCTATATTATAATCCATTTTATTTTTATCATTTATAAATGATATACCTAATATATCGGTTAATATATTACATATATAAAATATGATATTTTTAAACAATTTTATTTGTCATTTTTTATACGTTAATTTGTCCTGATAAATCTAATCTAAAGTTTGAAAATAAAATACTATGTAGTATTGATAAATTATATAACTGGTTAAATATCGATAAATATACTACAGCATCGATAAAACTAGCATTTTATTATTCAATATCATATAATCAAATAACAATTTAAAATTACATATTTATAATATAGAAATAAAGAGTATAAGAGTGTAAATATCTAGGAATATATACAGAGGTTATACTTTTATAACAAACTATAAAACTAATATTTGAGCGAAAAAACGAGCGGAAAAAGATATATGTAAAATTGATATAATGTACACATTTTACATAATAAAATTATTAAAAGTTTAATGATATTATTAAATATTACACCATTTATGTTAGGGCATTACATCTTTCTCTACCACTAGACTTAAAAATGTGTTCACAGTAAAAACTTATAATAATCTTCTTTATATAGAATTATAACTATGATATTAATTATTTTGTTTATCAAGTACATATCTATACTTATGGAATAATTAATACAAATTATATAATTAAATAAAAATATGCATGTAATAACAATTATAAAAGATTTTAATACATTTTATAAACAAAACTTATTGTATACCAATATTTATATAATTAATGACTAGTGATATTTCTAAAATATGAAACTTTAATTTTCATAGACTAATGATAATAAATACTTAATTTTATATTTATTTATAAATGTTTGATTTAAATTAAAACGATGACATATATGTACAGATATATTTTATCTATTTATAAATTATATATTGTTCGAAATATATTATATAGCAAATTATCAGAATATAATATGTGCTAATATAAATTATTTACAATTTTGTATATATTTTTTGAAACTATTGACTATTTACTATCAATAAATAAACAAATGTATTATTATTTTTACAAAATTATATATGTTTTCCTCATTTTATATATTTATATTACATAATATTATTAATATACATTTTATATTATATGTAAGATAAATAGATTAAGTTTATTAATAATAGATTACAAAATCAATGAATATTGAATGTAAGACAATGTAAACCTGTATTAATTCATAGATATTCGCTTGCTTGATGTCGTTGAGTTTGCAGCTGAGGATAAGACATGCAGCTGCTACTAGCTTTCTGTTGGTCTTTGTTATGTAGTTCTGTAGTGGTAGTGATCCAGGTTATGATGATGGTGGTGGTGATAGTGATGAAGGTGGTGATGGTGATGATGGTGGTGGTGGTAGTGATAGTGATCCAGGTTATGATGATGGTAGTGTTTCGTATCTAATAATGTGATTTAATATGCACACCATGTAAATTGATGGGAATTTCATGCGTATACTAATTGGAAAGTTATAATTTAGCTTTTATTTAGCTTTATAATTACGATTATATAACACTATCATTTTGTATATGAACGAATAGTAATTGATTAATATTGATTTAAAAAACACAGGTTTTTGTTTGTATATATTAGGTTATTACGTTGTTTATAAGGCTTCATTTGGAAATTATTGATTTAAAAAAAATAGTATTGTATTTATAATTTTATATAGATTTTCTAAAAACAAAATGTGGATATTATAAACCTAGTTATTATCTATTTATGTATTCTGGAAATAATATAATTTTAATTTCAATATTGAATACTGTGGAGTTTTTGGCTGAACGTATGCATCAGAAAAAATACTGAGAAAATCGAGATCAAAGTAACATTTTAATTTACTAATAGAATTGCAAATAATATAATGAACAGCTTAGAATATTATATTGATATCAAATTACAGATACAGGAATATACATACATAGATACAAATATATAAATATAATATACAATTGTATTACACCAGTTATTTTAATATCATACATTTAATATAACACGTATAATACAATATGATTTTTACATGTTTATTTTTTATTAAAAAATAATTTGTACATGAAATAATAGATAATGGTAGAATATAGAATAAGTTGACCCCCTTTTGTTATATTACAATTGCTGAGGTCAAATTTAAAATATTGTATATGTATCTCTATATAATTTAAAATTATAATAACGACTAATTTATCTTATCATATATATAATATTGTTCATATTAGTTTATCATGTGTCAAAAATGTGTATTTTATATTTATCCCCATAAATAGTAATACAAATATATTTATCATAGCGTATTCACTACATACCGATGCTTTATTTAATTAATGATATTTGTAATACAAGAATCTGTTTTAAAAATGATTTTTATTTAAAAATTATAGGCTCATACCGCTTAAACACATGTTATTATAATAGTAATTATAACATTGATGTCATTATAATAATAATTATAATTTATTGTAAGTTGTACTGTTGTTGATTGTTAGTTATAACATGAATACATATACAAACAATCTAGTTCTGAATCGCTTTAAACATAATTTGTTCACCATTTTCTATTGCCTATATAGCTAACTTATAGCTAATCTCTGTATTGCGCATATTATATATATATTAGTTCGGAGTGAAATTTGAAATAATATGGCGATCTGGTTATGAATCGCGATAGTGATTTAACGTTATATGTTAATTTATATTAATTTATTTTATATACTGCAATATAATTACAACATTTAATTTGATTAAACAATACATTATATAATTCTAAATTACGTTAACTATAAGAAAGCTATTATTTTAAAATATTTAAAAATGCCTAATTTATCGATGAATGTTGCTCTAATATCAAAAGGTCCAGAAGGAATAACTCTTTACAAGTTTGTATTATATAAATACATTTAAATATTATTGTGAAATTAATACAACTATTTAATTAAACATGTAGATGTTATATCTAATTATGTATGACGACAATGAATTAATACCCGCTTAACGTATGAAAATCAAATAATCATACGAAATTTAATTTTAATTTCATAATTATAATTATTATAATATGTTACATGATTATAATAACAAAAATCATATTAATATTGTACACAATTATTATAAAAATACGTATCATATTATGTTATAAATGATATGTAACGAGTTTAATGAATGTAATGAAAATGCATAAAAGAATATCGGCTACTAGAAATTAACCAATAATGCACCCTACATATAAATTATACATAATGCAGAATATGTATGCATCACATACCTATTTTAAGATGTACGTCTTATGACTATTTATATAATACAAACTTGTAGAGTTATTCCTTCTGTGCATTTACCTTTTGATATTAGAGAAACATTCATCCATTAATTAGGCATTTATAAATATTTTAAAATAATAGCGTTCTTATAGTTGTCGTAATTTAGAATTGTATAATGTATTGTTTAATCAAATTAAATGTTGTAATTATATTGCAGTATATAATATAAATTAATATAAATGTTTATTTATCTAATTCAGTTGTAATATTTAAATATTAGTAATGACATTAACCTAGATAGTGCTATTTACTAATTTAAAATTTCACTGATACATTTAAATTTTAAATTACTCATATAAAGTATTATTTTATGTAATTAAAGTTTTTTATTATACTGTAATTTATATATTTAATACAATTTAATATAAATATTTATTTTTATATAATTTAAATACAATTTATAAACAAATTTAAACGATCTAAGAATTTTAAAATATCACCGAAAAATTGTAATTTAAAATTACCTATATAAAGTATTATTTATAAAATTAAATGTTGCAATTATATTACAGTATAAATATATAATATAAATGTTTATTTTGATATAATCTAAATGCACAATATAAGCGTATATAGAAAAAATTAAAGCGATCTAAGAATTTAAAAATGGTCCGATAAATTGTAATTTAAAATTAATTATATAAAGTATTATTAAGAAAATTACGTGATGCAATAGTGCATTCTAAATATATAATATAAATAAATGTTTATTTTGATTTAATCGAAATGTATTTTATAAGCGTATATAGAAATATAAACCAAATTATGTAAAAAAATAAATATTTGTTATGAATATCAATGAACGGCCATCTTAAGTTTACAAAAATTAAAAATCCAAAATCCCCAATCCAGGTACCATGTCTGTTGAAGAATTTTACGTTGGCAAGATATAGCAATACCGATCTATGTAAACTATAAATCTATGAGTCTTCTGACACACAGAGTGGCAGCATTAATAACCATTAGAATGAGTCTTTCGAAGAACACAAAACTTTGAGCTATAGTCCAGAGGTCAATGCAGCACTGTGTAAAGGGGCGTGTCCATGTTAGAGTGGTAAGGGGGCGTGTCCACGGTTATAGTGGTAAGTGGGCGTGTCCACGATTAGAGTGGTAAAAGGGCGTGTCCATGGTTATAGTGGTAAGGGGGCATGTCCACGATTAGAGTGGTAAGAGGGCGTGTCCATGGTTATAGTGGTAAGGGGGCGTGTCCATGTTATAGTGGTAAGGGGGCGTGTCCACGGTTAGAGTGCTAAGGGGGCGTGTCCACGGTTATAATGGTAAGGGGGCGTGTCCATGTTAGAGTATTGTAATTCATATAATTTATCGAATATATAGATATACTCAGAAAGTTTTAAATACACATATATAAGGAAATACAGAGAATATTACGATAATGTTTGATATATCACGTAATCTGAGATGATCAATTCTGATTGGTCGATACTAGAGGCGCTGGAACGATGGTGTGTAGGGGGGAGCACCAATCAAAATAAATGCAGTGGTAAAAGTGGAGGGGACCAATACATAGGGGGTCCCCCTAGATTTAAAGTGGGGGGGGGGGGACATAACCCCCTGTCCCCCCCTTGTTGCAGCGCCCCTAGTCGAGATACAAGAGAGAGGCGGAGAGAGAGACGGAGAGGGGTATGGTAACCTCGATGTAGGCTATACGATGAATGGTCAGCTTCAGGCTGCGCAGCTTGGTGAGAGTCAACCGTAACCATGGAAACAGTTCGTGAAACTTGTCGTTCAGTTCCTTCTTAAGATCGTTGGGGTTCACGTAATCTATTATGCTGGTCTGTGATAGGTAGTGATTATGATGATGTAATAGGTAGTGATGATGATGATGTAATAGGCAGTGATGTAATCTAAAAGTTGGTCTGTAATAGGCAATGATAATATTGTAATCTATTATACTGGTATGTGATAGGTAGTGATGATGTAATAGGCATTAATTATGATGTAATATATAAGATATTGTATTGATAATGTATTCTATTATACTGTTCTAGAATAGGTAGTAATCATGTAATAGATAGTGTTGATGATGTAATATATTATACTGGTCTGTAAATGGAAGAGATGATTTAATAGGTAGTATTGATGATGTAATAGTAAGTTATGATGTAATCTATAAAGCTGGACTGTAATAGGCAGTGATAATATTGTAATCTATAAAGCTGGTCTGTAATAGGCAGTGATGTATTCAATAAAGCTGGTCTGCAATAGGGAGATATGTTATAATAGATAATGATATAAACGATGTAATCGATTACACAATCAGCTAGCGGTGATGTCATAGCGATGCAGCGTTGGTAGGTTACCGTGATGTGACTGAGGGTGTGATACTGATGTGTGGGGTGGGGGGTATAGCACAGTTAGTCGTACAACAATACGGGGGGGGGGGGAGAGGCTGTTAGTGTTACTACAATAACTATAGAAGTCACGAGTCTAGTGCAACGTAACAGTTGTTAAACTAACCGGCGTTAAAACTTATTATTTATAATTAAAGATATTTAAGATATTTGAATGTAATCACTGAATCAATCGCCACAACTTCACGTATACTTGGATATAAGAAAGTCTATAATACTATATAGGTGAATTTAAACGCAACTTCTGTCTTTAGCCTAAGGTTAATGAGTGTTCTTTTAGAATACTAAAATCATAAGAGAGTGCAATATTATTATTTATATACGCTGTGAGTAATGAATGCTTCGTAAATCCCTAAATATATCTCAGCAAGAACACTCCACAAATAAAAATGTGTACGGTAGACTACCTCTTGTTTCATCTGAAATAAAATACAGAAGGATGAGAATGGCTGGTCATTGTATACGGCATTCGGAACTATCAACACACCCGCTCACTGTATGGGAACCCACACAAGGCAAAGCTAACAGAGGTCGCCGACGATTAAACTATGTCGATGTGTTAACAAAGGACACCGGTCTCCTAGAGAAGGAAGAGATAAGAACCAGCATGTTAGATAGAGATATCCGGCGCGAGTTGACTCGTACCGATGCTCGAGTAGACGATCGAGATCATCGTCAAAATTAAGCGAGTAACTAAGCATATACGATATATATTAGGGGTAATTGTCTCGATAAGCAACACTGCTTCTATAATTACCCTGGCATTGCCTAAATCTGATAATAATAATGATAATAATATTGCAAATGATCGCGCTACGTTATTAGTATTAGAACCGGTGTCGCGAGCAAGGACACGACCTTGACCTCTGACAAACCATGTAGGAGACGAATGTGAGCAGAGTTCTGTGCTTGCCCGACTGAAGCTCGGGATCGTCCAACAGCTCCGGCTTGTAGATTATCAGACCAGTCTCCGAGTCTGCGAGGGTGAACATGAGTAGTGAACATGGCCACGGTGATGACAATGGTGATAGGTACATTCAGGTATATTAAGGAACAGTAACGCTATGATTAGGTATATTCTAGGTACATTAAACAATATTTAGGCATATATTAGGTACATTGAGGTGTATTAAGGAACAGTAACGCAGATTAGGTATATTCTAGGTACATTAAGGAACATTAAGGCTATTAGCAGATATATTCTAGGTACAGAGGGTATTCTAGGTATAGAGGTACATTAAATAATATTTAGGTATATATTAGGCATATTTAGGTATATTAAGGAACATTAAGGCTATTAGCAGATATATTCTAGGTACATTAAAGCTATTTCCAGGTACATTAAATAATATTTAGGTATATATTAGGTATATTTAGGTATATTAAGGAACATTAAGGCTATTATTAGATATATTCTAGGTACATTAAAGCTATTTCCAGTTACATTAAACAATATTTAGGTATATATTAGGTATATTAAGGTACATTAATGAACAGTAAGGGTAGTGTAAACTAAATTAATTGAACTAAATGTGCTTGTATTATATAAACATTACATCTAGCCTCTACAAATCTAACTCGTTTCTAATAATGAATAGTATATTTCATATATAAACATTCATAATACTTCTGTACAGATATTTCTATAGATATTGCAAATATTTTGCGAAGCAATGATATAATATTCCCTATCTACGCAATGTAATTAATACTACTTCCTACCGCTACTGGCAGTAGGATCGAAATCACTGAACTAGAGTTAGGTTTGACACGGTTTCAATACAATGTTTTTATTATTCTATTAAATTACATGCAATATAAATTAGCGTTTACTCGCTTCATAGATATGCATAGCATTTAAAACCAATACATCCTATTGCTTTGTTATATGTTATAAATATTAATTTAAAACATATTATTTTACATATTAAATTCGTATAGTTTGATACAAATGTACATTATAAATCACACATTTATCCGAAAATATATGGTGATGTTCATGTTTTGTATACAAAATCAAAGTAAACGATTTCGCGTAAGTGTTATATCTTTCCTTAGAGGAATTTTCGGATATGTTTTTTATTAACTATTTCTTATTATATACATATAAGATATTACTTTTATTTATAAATATATTTGTTATATATATAAAAACATATTCAAAGATATCTATACATTTTTTATCTATTATTAATATGTAAATAGGTAGCTCAACATAATTATTATAAATAACAATTTATTTTAGAATAGTGTGTCATAAAAGATTCTTTTTAAATCATATAAATGTAAACAAATTTTAAATTACACAAAAATAGTTGATTTTATAAATTTTAATCAAATAATGGTGTATCATAAAAGATTCTTATAATATTATTTCTAGATCAATTTCATTGCTATTTTTTTGACAGATTCTAAATAATATATTAACAAGTAATATTTTATAATAAAAATGTTATATTGAATTATAAAATGTGTTCATATTTAAGTATTGCGGTATCCCATTTAGGTTATATATAGGAAAGTTAAGATTACTGTTTAGGTACATTCTAGGTACATTAATGCTACTGTTTAGGTACATTCTAGGTACATTAAGGGTAGAAGCGCGATTTAAAATATGAATAATATTTTTATTTTAACAAAAAAAATTTTATTATATATTTTCCATGTTTAATATCTTATTTATAAATTTATAAAATTTCTCTACTTAGTTTTTAGAATTTATATCTGTAATATAAAATGTTTTTATAAGCGTAATCAATATAATAATTATTTGAAATTGACAGGAAATGTATTAATATATTCGGTATTTGTGTAAATACCTGTCACATTTAATTGTATATTTCGATATAGTTAAACAATATTTTACTAAAAAAATTAATTATATACACTATATTTACATTAAGCATAGATTATAGATAAATTCCATATAATTAATAAACAAATAACGTATGTGTATAATAAGATATCATTGGTTGAAAGGAGAGACTTCCACAGAAAATTTAGAACTGCATTCTTTATATATGTATCACTGTCTAGTCAAGACGTTAAATTCTTGTATTTATTTTATATTATTCATTATTTATTTTTTATAATACTTTATAACTATTATTAAACTATTACTATAAATATATATTTTTCTATTTTATAACCTCTATACATATATTTAAGTGTATATCGCATTATAATATATACATTATATTTTATTTGTCATTTATATATATATATATTTTATAATCTTTTGTGATTATTTGATTAAAAAACTGTGAATTAAATATTCTCAAGTTTCTACTTTTTCACTTAGTAACCACATATAAATGCCAACTAATTTTTTAATTTATATTATTTTTATCTGACATTTTTGCTGTTAATATATAACATATACATCTATATGAATCATGTTGGATTTATTATTATATTTTATATTAATTATAAATGAATAAATAAATAAATGATAATAAACTTGCATTTTAATGAAAATAATAAAAAATAAATATTTAACTAATTGAGACTATTTTTTAATACCATTATAAATTAACTACATTTATATAAAGACAGATCCTATATGATGGAGGAAAGTATCTGTTTAAAAAAAAAAAATTAAGTAATTATCTCCATTAGTTATTTATCCTTTACATTTTTAGATAGAGCTAAAATAGCATTTGTTAGATGAACGCGCGCCTCCCCCTTAAATCTAAATTAGTTATTACTATTAATTTATATTACTTTATATATATTATTAATACCTGAGCATTTTTAGATAGAGCAGAAATAGCATTGTTTAGATGAACGACGCGCGCCCCTGAGTCTACCATTTAGGTACATTCTAGGTACATTCTAGGTACATTAAGGATACATTACCGAGGTAGACAAACCGGCTATGTGCCCGTCTGTAGTTTTGATTGTGCTCTTTACCGACGCTTTCGAAGGAAGTATCAGATGTTGGTATGATATCGACTGTATTAGGTTGTGTGTGAGGGTGTGTATGAGGGTGTGTGTGATGGTGTGTATGAGGGTGTGTGAGGGTGTGATAGCTTTAATGAATGTACGGTGTACATTGTACACCGGCAATACATAGATAGCTATGTAAGTCTGTGTGTGTACATGTATACGTGTGTATGAGGGTATGAATAAGTCGTAATGAATGTATGCTAACAAACATTGAGAAATGGACATATCAATGTGTATGTGTTCATATGTATATATATATATATATATATATATATATAATAGCATTCAAGCATTCATATAAATTTCATTTTTGGATACAATTTTAGTATTTTCATAAAAGTTTTCTCTTTTGCGAGCGAGATGGCAAAACTTTCGAAAACGGGCGACCCTACTGTACACGGTATAGTGTACAATGCGACTAGTTTCAAGGTCACTAGAGATCAATATCAAAAGTTAACGATACAGCGACGATAAACAGAAGTACGAAAGTGAACCAAAATTCACGTACGCGTATTAGTATACTATAATCTACTACGAAGCGCTATAAATAGCTCGTCTACTAGTGAATGATGACTCACTATCTCTGACTCTCTCTCGGAGTGGGTAAAGTGTAGGTACAGTTAGTACTGCGTCGATGCTGATACAATACACTGACATCCACAGTACGTGTAGGCAACAGTACATCTACACATGCATCCGGTACATCATACACTAACGTACGATGCTGATGCAATACACTGATGCCTACAGTAATGCAGGAATTGGTACGTGTAGGCAACAGTACATCTACACATGCATCCGGTACATCATACACTAACGTACGATGCTGATGCAATACACTGATGCCTACAGTAATGCAGGCATCGGTACTGACATCTACACATGCATCCGGTACATCATACACTAACGTACGATGCTGATGCAATACACTGATGCCTACAGTAATGCAGGCATCGGTACATGTAGGTATCAGTACACATGTAGACATGCATCCGGTACATCATACACTAACGTACGATGCTGATGCAATACACTGATGCCTACAGTGATGCAGGCATCGGTACTGACATCTACACATGCATCCGGTACATCATACACTAACGTACGATGCTGATGCAATACACTGATGCCTACAGTAATGCAGGAATTGGTACGTGTAGGCAACAGTACATCTACAGATGCATCCGGTACATCATACACTAACGTACGATGCTGATGCAATACACTGATGCCTACAGTAATGCAGGCATCAGTACATGTAGGCATCGGTACTGACATCTACACATGCATCCGGTACATCATACACTAACGTACGATGCTCTTCATACGTAGACACTTAATAAGTAGTAACCGTTGATTTATAGCCTTCTAGGTAGTAGTTGTAGTAGTAGTAGTAGTACTAGTAGTAGTAGTACTATAAACGTGATCAAATTAATGGTTGATTGATTGATTGACTTTTATTTAAGCAAATATATAGTCGGAAATATAAATTTGTAATATTTGCTAATGATGAAATACGTCGATGAGATGAATTGAACAAGATTAATCAAGAATAGTACTGAATTAAACAAGTATAGAACGTAAATATTTTACACTTACTGTTTACGTTTATTGAAAAGTTTTTTAAAACGACGATACAATACCCCACCCTCTAGTTGGTGATACGTTATTGGATCGTTAAATAAATATTTATAATTCATTTAATAATATATATCGTTTAGTTGAAATATATGTGTTTGCAAATAAAGAAACATATTCTTAATAAAAAAAATATATGAAATTATCGAAATAATCAACGTTATGTTATCGCACTCAAACAATGCGAAATAGACATTTACTTCGCAACACTCAACGACTGTGGAATAAATACCTATTCTACATATGTGTTTACAGCTGCTTCAACAGCTCGTATAATCCAATTTTTTATTTTACTTCTCTGTTTATTTCTTGATTTTTCATAATATATTAAACATATAAAGATTTAATATTAATAATTATTAGGTGATAAGTTGTTTATTTTCTAAATAGTATTTTTATATATATGATGATGATGTATAAAATATAAAACATCATTACGATCAATTATAATAATACAAAATACTATAATGTTTACAATTCCTATTAGTTCATATTATAATTATTATTAAGATATTTTATATTAATAATTTCTTGAATATCAAATGGAAATCAGAAAAAAAGACTAACATAAATAAAAACAAAAATAACTAACATTTCATTAATCTAATACAACATTTAAATGATCACCTAATCTATCGAGCTATGGTGCGATGAACACCATTACCCACAGAGCTAGAGAGACATAGTAGAGTGGTGGTGGTACTCGATGACAGGCAGCGTAGGCCAATACGGAAAGCGGAACTAAAAAATCAGCCATATTGCGGTGACCGAATATTAAAATATAATATTCTTTCGATCGTAACTTTATTATTATTAATTATATAGAAAAAGTAAAATATGAAACTTGTATTACTTTTTATCCTCTTTCCAACGGTATTAATAATGTTGTTAGGCTACGAAATAAAGCATCAAATAGGTCAATCCACCATTTTGCGGTGACCAAATTAGATTGAGGCTTCCGTGTTTCTGATACCTTGTTTACTACTGTATTTCTATCTAGCTCTACGCCACGAGTAGATAACTAAGTGATGTTAGCCCCTAACACCACAGTGGTCAGTGGTGGACTAACTTGACCGGCGGGTTGGGTTTTGATAAAGTGATAAACAAAAAAAATAACATTTCGTTAATCTAATAACAACATTTAAATGAACACCTAATACCTAATCTATCGATCTATAGTGCTATGAACAAAGTTACAGTGGTGATATTACACCCCCTAACACCACGGTGGTCAGTGGGGGACTAACTTGACCGGCGGGGATGTTGCTGAAGGTGACGAGGGCGTCGTACCCCGCGGCATCCACCGCAGCACCCTCTTTACTGTGTTCTACTGTGTCGGAACTGTGTGATGGAGGTAGGGTGGGGTGAGATAGGGAGGTAAGGAGGTAGGGGGGAGGGAGAGGTATAGGAAGTTGAGGAGGGAGAGGGGGAGAAAAATAATACCTATTTACTTAAGCATGTAGTAAGGCTGTAAATTAATGTATATATATATATATATATATATATATATATATATATATATATATATATATATATATATATATATACATTAATATATATATATATATATATATATATATATATATATATATATATATATATATATATATATATATGTGTATATACATCCTTATAATACTATACATTTATATTATTATATTTAATTTTAATATGTAATTGTAAGAGGGACTTAAAAACATTTAAACAGAGACTACTTTAACCGAGGGTATAATAATAAGGGTGATGTATTATAATTACAGGTTAGAAATGAAGGGGGGGTATCGCACAACATATGTGACATTCACATGTGAATAGAACACATTACATGTGTATGATCAAAGTCAGGTGCACAGTTTGTATTGTATTATATATAGATACACAATGAAATTTGATCATATTTATAAAAACATATTAAATTATATATATATATATATATATATATATATTATTTATATACTTATCTCTATGTATACACTTATATAGGTCCTTATTTATTTATAGAATGTAATCAACTTAAAACTATTAGTAAAATTGTCATAAATTAAATAGATTAATATCAAGACTTACTTTATCTTATTTTTATATAGATTAGGTTCATTGTAGATTTTTTAACAAAAAGAATAAATTAGAGCTATATGTTGTGAATATATTATACTAAAAATTAATTAAAAATATTAAATATTCAGTGAACAGTAATTTTTTTAAAAGACCACCTATTTCCACCTATCTATTTACGTGTAACATTTAAATAAACACGAGTCACGCATGCAAATAAAATAACTATAACATAAATTAAATAACATTTTAACTATTATATAATAATTAATATTATATAATCTAATTAGTTATTCAAATTAAACAAAATAACTCTATAAAAAAACTATCTACAATATTATATAATCGAATTAGCGTTGAATATTTCCATGCTCTCATCAAACAATGAATACTATTTATTATATTTTGAATTTTCGCCTACTTTTCATTAATTTTTATAATAACTGTAACACATTTTATATTCTTTCTTGAACATTCTTTACATTCTTTAATTTAAAATTATTAAGGGCATGCAGAATATGCAAAAAAAATACATGGTGAACATAGGAAAATATTATTTTTATAAAAAGTATAACAACATGAAATAAATTATAGAATTACATACTTTTTGTTATAGTGTACAGAAATTCTAGTAGACTATATATATATAACATGTTTCTGAAGTTTACTATACATTTAAACATCAATAACTTTAATTTATAATCGGTAATTTAAAAAATAAATATTTATTGATTATTATTATTATTATTATTAATATTTATTGATCAAGAATAATTAATTTTTTATTAAAATTCGTTATATATAAATATATGTTTATAATAAATAAAGCAAGACAATTTTGTGAAGATTGATTGAGTTGTTCAAAAGTTATTTAATTTAAAAAAATATCCAACTGAAAAAAAACAAGGTGTTATAAGCATTCATAGTTTTATAAAATAAAATAATGACAAGTACAAATATAGAAATGTCACTCAATAAAAATGCTTTCATTTTTATTAGATTTTATTTCATACATAATGCATTGACTTATATGTATGTCAACAATATTTCTATTATTTGATGTTGTTTTTAAAATTTTTGAAATCGATAGAATATTAATAAAATTATAAGTAAAAATGCATACCCAAGTAATATATATTATGATAATTATGATTTTTTTGTATTGGCTTATAATTTATGGTGCTTTTATGGCACTTATAGATACTTTATATATAATATTATATGTTATTTTTCTGATAAAAGATTGAATTTTATTATTATTATAAACATTTTTTTATTAAATAATAATTTTTACACAAAATGATTTTTTTGCATGTTTCGCCACACATTAATTGTCTATTTCAATGTTATTTCTGTTATTGATAGGAAATATTTCAAATTTTAACTTTTTATAAAAAAAACAACAATAAATTAGGTTATCTAAATAATATCTAATACTAATACTGAATAATGTAATATTCCATCAGATTTATCAATATTTATATTTTTTTCTAACTAGCTTTTTGTTTAATATATTATTAATATATAATTCCTAATTTTTACATGGTATTCAATTTAAATAGTAAAAAGTAATATATTTAACTATTTAACTATTTAAATATTTACAACAGATATTAGAAATATTTATGTTGGTGTTTAGTTTTTTGATATGTTAAACTTATTGTATCAACTATATCATAATAGATAAACAATTGCAATAATATCTTTTAATGGACAAAACCTAATTATCATCTGTTCATAATGCTATTGTTGACAACTTATAGTTAGTGATAGGTAATATTATTAGGAAACAAAATAAAATATTTAGTATAACAATTAAAAATTATGAAATATTAATGAATAATAAAGTATGTAATGTTGATGAATATTGAATGGTTTAATAACAATACACATAGATATAACACAGTAAACAATACACAATACGTATATTCTATTATTTGTGAAGATAGAATTATGACCAGAGTAACTACAAGGCTACCACTGTACTATGTTACACTACAACTATGTGGTTTTCTAGTGGTCATCTATTTACTTTACTGACTACACCAGAACTCACTCCACATTATTTACTTTTATTAATTTTTTTATTAATGCTTTTTTATTATAATAATTATCGATGTCGCCTTAACTTTATTGATTGATAATTTATTTAAGCAAATATATAGTCAAAATAAAAATCGAAGGTATAAAATATACATATTTTCTAACGATAACATACGTTATTGAAATACACAAAGTATAATACGGAATTAAACGAGTAAAGAAATTAAAACGTTACATAAACGAAACATAATCGAAAATAGAAATATAAATTTCATTTTAACATAGTATTATATCTCGCTTCCGAGCAATTTATTTAAAAGTGGATAAACTAAATGAATGTCACCACTACTAGTAGTGGTTACTGTTGTTGTTGTTTTTGGCGGTGTAGCATTCATATGGACGGGAGTCCATGCGCAAACGCTATTACAGCATCTGGTTGTTCAACCAGGGCTGACAGTGGGGGCGCCGGTCACCCACTGTCAGCCCTGGTTACTGTAAAGTAGTCCCACTTAAGTGGTTACTGTTACAGAACACGGTTGCTATTGTTGTTGTTGTACTAACTGGGCCGATATGTTCTGCGAATATTTACAGAACGGTATAGACGAGTAGACCACCAGCGGATTCTTAGCCTGGCTCAACAGCACGATTCTATGCGTGGGGTATTAGGTTGTGTATTGGTGGTGGGGTGGGGGTGTTTGTGGGGGGGTGGTGCTTATGGGGGTAGTGCGAATAGTATTACTAATGGTAGTGGTGGTGGTGGAGGTTTAGTTGTGATAGGGAGAGTAGTGGTGGAGTTGGTGCTAGCAGGGTAATATTACTGGAGACAGGGGTATGATAATAGTGGGATATTGTTGGTAGTATTAATAATAATAATATTGATAGTAGTAGTAGTAGTAGTAGTAGTTGTAGTAGTAGTAGTAGTAGTAGTATTAGTAGTAGCAGTAGCAGTAGCAGTAGCAGTAGCAGTAGCAGTAACAGTAGTAGTAGTAGTAGTAGTAGTAGTAGTAGTAGTAGTAGTAGTAGTAGTAGTAGTAGTAGTAGTAGTAGTAGTAGTAGTAGTAGTAGTAGTAGTAGTAGTAGTAGTAGTAGTAGTAGTAGTAGTAGTAGTAGTAGTAGTAGTAGTAGTAGTAGTAGTAGTAGTGGTAGTAGTAGTAGTAGTAGAAGTAGTAGTAGTAGTAGTAGTAGTAGTAGTAGTAGTAGTAGTAGTAATAGTAGTAGTAGTAGTAGTATCAGTAGTAGTAGTTGTAGTAGTAGTAGCAGTAGTAGTAGTAGTAGTAGTAGCAGCAGTAGTAGTTGTAGTAGTAGTAGCAGTAGTAGTAGTAGTAGTAGTAGTAGTTGTAGTAGTAGTAGCAGTAGTAGTAGTAGTAGTAGCAGTAACAGTAGCAATAGCAGTAGTAGTGGTAGTAGTAGTAGTAGTAGTAGTAGTAGTAGTAGTAGTAGTAGTAGTAGTAGTAGTAGTAGTAGTAGTAGTAGCAGTAGCAGTAGCAGTAGCAGTAGCAGTAGTAGTAGTAGTAGTAGTAGTAGTAGTAGTAGTAGTAGTAGTAGTAGTAGTAGTAGTAGTAGTAGTAGTAGTAGTAGTAGTAGTAGTAGTAGTAGTAGCAGCAGTAGTAGTAGTAGTAGTAGTAGTAGTAGTAGTAGTAGTAGTAGTAGTAGTAGTAGTAGTAGTAGTAGTAGCAGTAGTAGTAGTAGTATTAGTAGCAGTAACAGTAGCAGTAGCAGTAGTAGTAGTAGTAGTGGTAGTGATGAGGATAACTAATTCATGTACTTCAAGTACCGTTAAAGGTAAATTCAATATATATACACGTGTATTGAATAGACTGCAAATATATATATATATATATACACATATATATATATTTTTATACATGTATTACATAATATTGAATATTATCGATAAACATCAATATCGTATGCTGCGTTATATTGTATACGATGTTATAGAGATCATAGGTCAGCGTAGTGAGCAGATAGCATGAGATAATGTGCCAGTATCGATGCATGCGATTTACCAAAGGCGAATGAGACGCAGGTTAACGAGATTGGGAGTGGAGTAGCTTACATCAGGTGGAATATTAACAGTATACGATGATGATGAAGATGTGAATTAGATATACATTTAAATTGACATTCAATTTTACTGCGTTAATATATAAGTATTAATTTAACATTCAGGTTTTACTATTTTAATATAGAACTCTAAATTTAACATTCAACTTTATTATTTAACACGATCATTGACCGTAAATTAAGCTTAGCCAATAGTATTGCTGCGGAAATGTGTGCACATAGTATGATATATAAGACGAATAGTATAGGGTGATAGGAACCACTATATAGGGGGTGCTGATAAAATGGGGGGCGGGGAGGGAGAACTACTATATACAGTATATAATATACTATATATAAAGTAATAAGGGATGAGCTCTAGTAGTCGGTTGTATACAGTGTAGTTCCATCGGGTAATATATAGGTAGTGTTGTTAAAAAACGCGTTTTTTATTAATGTTTGTTTAAAACATGTTTTAAACGGTTTTTTTCGTTTTTAATACGGTTTATTCGTTTTTTACCCGTTTTTTTTCTGTTACAAAAAATAAAATTATTTAAATAAAGTAGTTATGTTGTTAAATAATAAAATAATAATAAAGTAAGTACATATTATATGAATAATCATTATTAATTTGAATAATATATTATCTATATTATTAGAATCATTAAATAATATTGTCAAACTATTAGTATGAAAATTATAATAATTATAATATTTATTTTGTTACAATATAACACTGAGTATTTCTGTATTATTTAATGTTATAGACATGGAGATTGTATCACAATCTATAGATATATGTACATTATATAATTAATATTATAAAAGCTGTATGAACTTTCATATTTATTTTATAATAAATTATTATAAATAATAAAGTAAAATTAGATTTCTTTTATGTTCTGATATAATAAATTATATAATAATATATATTAATAACTTTCATATTTCTTATATATATTAATATATTATTATTAAAAAAATATTAAAATTCCATAGATATAAAGAAAGTATTCTATTCTTTCTTTATATAGATGGAAAATTCATACTATTTTTTTATATAATATTAAACATAATTTTATACATTTATTAAATCATTCATTTTTCAATTATTATACAATTTATTATATCAAAAAAAAGAGCAGATAAATTATTATTTGTCAAATTAAATTTAAATTAAAATTTAAATATTAACAATGAAGTAAATATATGTATACATGTATGATTCTTATTTTTTTTCTGTTTTTTTCGTTTTTTATACTATGTTTAAAACGCGTTTAAAACATGTTTTTTATTAACTCACAACAATATATATAGGTATCGTAATAGAGGTGGTTTTATGTGGACCGATGTACAACTTGTGTCGCGAAATATAAACTATGTTACTCGGTACTCAATGGTTCATACATATAGGGTGAAAGTATCATAGTTTCAGCTGAAATGATACGATATTATGTTATACATTTTTAGCCGTCAAAACTATCGACAACTATTACGGAATACCAACTACTACCGACTACTATAAGCTATAACGAAACAAGCGAAACAAGCGAAGCTATAATGCACGATGATATCAAGTAGGAAGAGGGGGAGGAGGATGAGGATGGGATGAGGATGGTTAGGAGGAGAATAAGGGAAGAGGAGAATGGGGAGGAGTAGGAGGGAGGAGGGTAGAGGAGGAGGAGGAATCGGAAGAGTGATTATAATGCAGGCGTAGAAATAGCGTGAATACATTAGTCGCACCTTTCGTTGTGACCTTCAGGTTGCGACGAGGTCAGCCGATGTTTCGAGGACGTTCGGTTGGCTAAAAAAAACGCACGTAAGCACGTGTATCAATAGTGTGTGGCCGCGTGTTTGTGGGCGTGTGTATGTGCATGATAGAGGGAAGGGTTATTTATCGGCGATCGTAGTAATGTATTACGAATGCAAAAGGAAATAAACTTTAACTCATAATAGCCTAGACGAAGTGTACCTCTACTAGTTAGCTAACGTTAATTAATATCGGATAGTAAGTGTTTAATCAATGTGTGTGTGTGTTAATCTAGTAATCGTATAAAAATCCGATACGCAATTCTGAAAAAAGAGAGCGTTCCACTTCGCGGAGAGCGATTTTACGAATTTCGCGCATCGGATTTTTACTCGCGCGCCGTCAACTTACAAAGATTAAGGAAACGAATCAACGCGACGTCTTCGGCGCAGTCATCCGTCGAGGACGATATGGACAGCAGCTTCTGCGTACGTCTGTGTTTATGTCGGGAGATGTGGAGAGGGAGGAGGTGGCTAGAGGGGCGTGACTAAGAAAGAGAGAGCGAGAGGTTAACGATGTTAAACTATTCGAATGCCGCCGCCCGGATTATTAATAATCGACGCCGATGTTCGATGCAAATCAAATCATAGGTGAAATTAAATGAAAATGAAATCGTATACGGTGTACGGTCGAGCCTCCCCGTTATGTCGCCATTGCATCATGAATCATAGAAAATATGTAACATTATATCGAACGAATAACTGGTTTACGAGCAAACATTGTCAATATGATTGTGATATAATATTTTAGGGAAAATCGACGGTATATTTATATATCTTAGAATCTATTCTATTTTATGTATATTATATATAGAATTGTTAAAATGAAAATTATATTATATTTAAAAAAGCACATGTTAATGATAGACTATCAGATAGGTATATTTATAAAGTAACATGATAGTTTATACATTATTTTACCTATTAGACGGTTTTATTTTCCGCGAATATTGATGAGTTCTTTCATTCGAAGCTGGCTCATTTATGATATTAAATAGTTCGGATATGGTATCGGCGGATATCAATTCACGAGAACTTTCCAGTTTAAATCTACTTATCGACGACTCGCTAATCTTGGCGATTCTGCTATTAACGGGAAGAGGGAGGACGCTTCTCTTCGGGTACCCTTCCGACGTACTTTCGGGTAGTTCGAATTGCCTGGTTATGCCGCAAAAGTAATTGTTTAGCTCTCGCGATAGGTCTTCTTCTTCGGCATTCGGCTGACGTTCGCATCCTTTCTTATCTGATTTACCGTCTAACGATATCGAAGAGAGGAATTCGTAGGCGGCGATGTGCCTGGAGGATTTCTGTTCGCAGTACAATTCCATTTTAATTTATTATATTTTTATTTATGTTTTGGATTTTTATTACATAATTACAAACATAATAGAATATTATTATCTATAAATAGGAAGTTGGAATTTGGATCTATCAAAGATTTTCCGATATAGTTATAACTATAGTTATACCAGGGAGTTAAACCCTTAAAGGGCGTTGGTTATACCATATATTTGAATGAAGTTCACTAAACTTCTCATCTGTTGAAAAATATTTCTATTCGTTCACTCAAAAAAATGGATTATTTCAGTTAGTGAATTTTAATACGCGTAATTCGAATATTCTGGACTTAATTCTAACAAATGATATTAAAATGGTATCATCTATCATATCTACTAATCCGATAGAATATGATTCTCATTGTAATGATCATATTTCCATATTATCTTGTTTAGTTTATCCTCGTGGTATTAATAGACCAATATCTAGTTCTCCTATATTACCATTTCCAAATTACCTTAAATAAGATTATTATAATATTAAAAATGATATTTTATCAATTAATTGGAATAATCTGCTAAATTCATCCATTAATGGTTCTGATATGCTTACTATATTTATTAATAAGCTTTTATTTATATGTAATAAACATACTCCTTTACCTAAAATTACAAAATATAGATATCCTATTCATATTAAAAAATGATTAAATAAATGTCGACATCTTCACAATATTATTTGTAATGAAAATAGTCGTAAGAATTGGCGATTAGCCCAGCTTGATGTTAATATAAAAATTAAGAAATATAATATTGATCTGGAATCTAAGGTGTTATCTTCCAATAATAAATCCACTTTTTTATAAATTCATCAATAAGAAATTACATTCATCTAATTTTATATCACCTCTTTATAATGAAATTGACAATTCAATATCATCATCTGATTTTGACAAGGTATTTTGTTTATCACATCAATATAGTTATGTATTTAATAAAAGTTATAATATTAATATACCCATATTATCCATAGCATTTCACATATAATCATCACTATCCTCTTATCCTACTACTCCTGAGGTATTACGTAAATGTCTATGTTTACTACCTAGTAAATTCAATAATTCACCAGACGGTATACCGAAAGGATTATGAAAGACATTATCGTTTGAATTATGTCATCCATTATCGATAATTTTTACAAATATTCTAGATTCAGGGATTTGTCCGGATATTTGGAAAATATCAAATATTATACCAATATTCAAAAAAGGTGACGCTACTAAACCAGCAAATTATCGGCCCATTAGCATTCTATCTAGCACGCTCATTCTTTTTGAACAAATTCTTTCTAATAATGTAACTTTCTATTTACGTTCACATAATTATATTACTAAATGTCAATACGGATTTTTAGCTGGAAAGTCAACTAAATTGCAACTAATATCTTTTTATAAAAAAATGTATGAAGCTAGAGATGCATTCCTAATATCGGATATTGCATATATGCATTGATTATATATATAGATAATATATATAATAGATAATACATAGATACATAGATAATATATATATATATATTGATTTAGCTAAGGCTTTTGACAAAGTATCACATTCTGAACTTTTGCATAAATTATCTTATTATGGCGTTAGTCTTTATAAATGGTTAACATCGTATTTACTCGATAGAAAACAACTTGTTAAAATTAATAGTTTCTCTAACTTCTCGCCAGTTATATCTGGTGTTCCTCAGGGTCCGTATATGTCCGTTGTTATTCTTAATTTATATTAATGATTTACTAAATATTATTAAACCACCCATATATGCTTCTCTCTTTGCAGATGATGCTAAGCTTTTATATTCTTTTAATCCCACAGAAAGTTGTTTACCTTTACAATGTGCTCTTGATGAACTTAGTGATTGGATGAAGAGATAGGAACTAGAAATTGCTCCTACTAAATGTGTTGTCATGCGAATTGGTAATAAAAACCCTGTTCATTCATATTTCATTAATGATTTTGAACTGCCTATACACACTTCATTCAAGGATTTAGGCATAACATTTAATGATAATATGAGTTTTAATACTCATATTACCCAACAAACAATTATTTAGAACTTTTGAGAACTTTTGAGAACTATAGTTCTAGAACTTTTGGGTAGTTTTGTGGACAAAAGGAGCCTAAAAGTTCCAGAACTTTTAAGAACTAGGATCTCAAAAGTTCCGGAACTTTTGGGATCCTGGTTCTCAAAAGTTCCGGAACTTTTGGGATCCTAGTTCTCAAAAGTTCTAGAACTTTTGGGATCCTTGTTTTCAAAAGTTCTGGAACTTTTAGGCTCCCTTTGTCCACAAAACTACCTAAAAGTTCTAGAACTATAGTTCTCAAAAGTTCTCAAAAGTTCCGAATAAATTATATTATTAATAATATTTATATTAATGCATTAATATACATGTATAATTTAAAATAATAAGTATTAGAAAACACAGCTTGTTTTCTATTATATACTTTAATATACCTATACAAAACCTATTACTATTATATATTAATAATAATTTACCAATTCCCAGCTAACAGTAATAGCCTCATAATAACAACATAATAGCAGCATAATATACTTTTAAAATTAATTGCAGCATAATAATAGCATAATAGACTTTTAATGGCAACATAATAGCATGACAAATTAATAAAGGCATACTAGAATTTTAATGGCTACATAATAGCAGCCTAATAGCACAATGTAAACATTTTAGGCTATTATATATGCTATTATGTTACTATTATGAGGCTATTACTGTTAGCTGGGTAGGTAGAGTAGCAAAGTAATGTAGGTAGTACTCCAAGTCAATATATCTTATAACAATATGGGAGACTTTCTTAGAAATACAAATCAAATTTGGTTATTTAAAAGAAAATTAGAAGCAAATTAATCATAGACCAAGAGAAGGATTATTTTAAGGCATTATTTATCATCGTGTAATAATTGGTTGATCAAATAATGGACATGTACTAGGAAATCATGTATACAATCGTTACTATATATAGAGTATATTCTGGTTATATATAATCTTGTTACACTTATTCCATTTCTACATTATTTATTTTCTATTTTTTGTATTCTATTATAATGATGTTTATTTTATGATTTTATATTATTATTTATTGTTAATTTATATGTCATAAAGGTTTATTTAATAAATAATATAAAATAAAAATAAAAAAAGAATAATATTTTATTCAATATAATACAAATTATGTTAACATTGATAAGTTACATGCTTAGAATACGTGATAGCTAATGTACACATTGATATGGTATATAAGTATTATACGTGAATACATTTATATAATAATAATAATTTCTAGTTGTATCTGTATCTGTATCTGTAAAATAATAGTAATTATAATATATTTATATATATATATATATATATATATATATAATCGTACCTTTATCAAGTATTTTTCCTTTTTTAATTTCCATTAGTTAATTTCCTATATCACCTTCAACCCAGATGCAATTAATGTATACGGCTCCTCATACTTTCCTTGCTCCAATATATCTAAATACAATAACACATAATTAACCAAACCAGTATATTTATATATGCACTATATATAACTAACAATTATATTAGCTAATATAATTATAACTAACCTAATTATATTTTAAATGTATTCCTATCTATTATTATTATATATATATATATATGAAAGTGATCATGATCATTTTTTTAAATTTATAATTAAATTAATTAATTAATTCAATTGATAATTTAATTAAGTAATGAAATTAATTAGTAATAAATGTAATTAATATATAATATAGGTATACTAATTTAATTTATAAGTGATAAAAAGTAAATAATATATAATAATATATATATAAACTAATTAAATTATTTAATTAATATAAAATAAGTTATTAATGTTAATCATTGAAGGTTAATAACAACATTTTATTTTAAAAATTAGCATATTATATTCCTAAATATATATATATATATAAAATTATATTATATAATTATAATTTATCAATCATCAAATATATTTTATTTAATTTAAAATATCTTATTATAAAATACCATTAAACTGATAAATATATATTATAATCTAAATAAGTATTTACTAACTATTTTGAGAAGACATTCTTGTTTTTATATATTGTAATATAATTAAATCAAATGTATGTGTATAATTATAAATTAAATATTTAAATATAAAAATATATTTACATATATTTGTTTACACTGTAATCTTAGATTTTAATTTTACCAAACTATAAATCTATAAAATCTATGATTTTAATGGGTGATATCACTAATTTTAGAATTATATTTTAATATTATTGGAACTAAAGTTCTCAAAAGTTCTAAAAAGTTCCAATTATAATTATTGGAACTAAAGTTCCCAAAAGTTCTAAAAAGTTCTCAATATAAAATATTATTGGAACTAAAGTTCCCAAAAGTTCTAAAAAGTTCTCAATATAAAATATTATTGGAACTAAAGTTCTCAAAAGTTCTAAAAAAGTTCCCATTATAATTATTGAGAACTAAAGTTCCAAAAAGTTCCAAAAAGTTCTCAATAGTTCCAATAGTTCTAAAAAGTTCTGAATAAATTGTTTGTTGGGTAATACTATATGTAGGCCTACTAAAGCACACTTAATTATTAATAGATTATTTAGATGTTTCATCACCAATGATTATATATACTTGCTTAAAGCCTATATATCATACGTTCGCCCTATTGTGGAATCGGATTCATCTATTTGGAATCCAGACAATTTCATATGCAATTCTACCAATATAGAAAATATTCAAATCTATTTCACTAAAATACTTTTTTATAGATGTAACCTTACTAGACGGTCTTATGAAGATAGAATTATTTTTCTCAAAATTAAAACTTTATTTCATCGCAGGTTATTAGCTGATCTTACCCTGACATATAATATACTGAACGGAATTGTCGATGTGGATGCAACTGATATATTTGATCTATATAGCAACAATTGCAGAGGGCCTAAAGTGAAGATACTAAAGAAAACGTGTAGAACAAACGCCCATCTGAATTATTTTGTAAATAGAGTTTGCTCTTCCTGGAACGTGTTACCATTTACAATTACATCTTGTAAAACCGTAAACCTATCGATATATAGTATTTGATATTATGCTTGCTGTCATCAGTTTACGGTAGCTTAACGCCAGGAGACATCAACCAAATTACATACTAGGGACTCATCCACCCTTGGGAATTGATCCATCCCATATGGGCCTTTCCAACCCGAGACCTTCGGTTTTGTTACCTCTCCTGTTTGACAACTTGCACTGTCGGATACTATATATTGCTTCAACGGCTCGTATAATCCAATGTTTTATTTTTATTTTACTTCTCGGTTTATTTTTTGTATCGTGTCGTTTTGTCTTACTGTTATCACATTTATATATTTTGTTTATATATGTTATATATCCCAGAAACCCCGCTAACTTAGAATGTTTTAAAATGCTAGATTGGTTTTGTACTTAGGTAAATACATTTAAAATAATTAAATATCTCAGAAACTCTATAAATAGCTTATATTTCTTCGGTCCCTTGACTTCTGATATATCGAGAGTTGAAAGTATTATATATATATTGAACATTGTTCTGAAATAGACGGAAACAAAGCGTATACAAATGACATATCATGCCCTTGTTAATACCAAGTTACCAGATTACCAGATATTTTGTGAAATTTTTAATTTTACGCATGAGTGATTTTATCGTATTGCATCATAGTCCACGAATACACATTCGAATAATATATACATAAATCAATACAAACACTCGTTTTTAATCGACGATTTCGATGTTATCATATCAAATCACAATATTTACGAGCACACTTCCTGTATTTACTCCTGTATTTGACGACCACGTGGTCACTAACACTCGAATGGAATATCAACATCCGGCCAGACGTAACTGAATGAACTTTATTATTTACCGTAGGACGGACGCGCGTTCAACACAATCGTGCTTATTAGTCGCTGGCGTGGAGTACCCGAAGGTATTCGTTTGACGAGTAATTTCTATGCACGAGTGCTTGTATATATGTGAATATACCTGTTTATATATATATATATATATATATATATATATATATATATATATATTCAAACTGAGCGAAGTGATAATTATAATTTTGAAATATCATCATTATTATATTCGCGCTTGTAATTCATTTAAGTGGATTTAAATAGTAAACATATGATTTATGTTATATTATTATTGTAATAGAAGTAACCTATTTAGGAAGAAGGTTTGACTACATTATCATTAACAATCTTCATATCTATTACTCCATTCTCTATGGGTACATGTTCCTCTAATCGTGAATACATGCATCTATAGATTCAAGTATTTATTCACGATTATTGTATACGATAATATTCGTGCGTATTCATATATTTACCGTCGATGTAAAACTTTCTTTATATCCACAGAGCTAGAGAGAAAGTTCTAGCTCTTTCTCTCTAGATCTGTGTTTATATCGATGATATTTACATACGTACGTCATATGTCGTACGACTTTAGTGCGTATACGCAGTATAGTGAGTATACGACTTTAGTGCGTATGACATATATGTCATCGATACAACTATCATCTTTCTTTACATCGGCGATGTATACTTTTTACATTGTACGTATGTTATATTTACCATAGTAAATGTACTTACACACACAAATATACACACACACATACACACACCTACACACACCTTCGTAAATCTATATTTGCATACGTCTACGCAAACACCGATGTTAAACTATTATCTATATTCGGCTATATTCGGCTATAGTCGTGATGTTATATTTGTATTGTGAATAGTGTGTAACCTGTGTATCATGTTAAGATCGTATAGTCGTAATAGAAAAGTTATATAATAACTATGTTTCCGAGAGATAACCTATAGGTTATAGATGAGGATATGGATCTGGATCGAGTAACGAACTTTTAGGATCGGGATCAAGGAAACTATCGGATAAGAGGAACGATTCGTGGATCGGGAACAGGATATATCTCTATAGGGTACGCCGATCCTGAAATAAAAGGATCGGAAGTGATCACTGCATTTATGTATGCGATATAAATTATATCATATAATGATATAGTGTGCACAACAAACATTTTATTTATTACATACACACACACACACACACACACACACATACATACAATACATTATCGACATTTATATTTGCGATCATACGAATTGTATTTAATTTTAATACAAATAAATTTGAATATTAAAATCTTGTATACAAGATATAAGTTTCATATATGAATAGTTTTTAAATTAATAGAATATACATATTTAGTACTATCATGAAACCAATTAGAAAATATTTCAAAAATACAATGACAAATAAAGACATTTAGGTTCATAGATACAAATCAAGCATTCATACCTATCTTGTAATTCATAATGAAAATATTTTGATTTTTTATTTCTAGATATTTTTTTTACGTTTTTTAATGCGGGAATGCTTCCGCTACTCGAATTAACATTTGTTGCCACCACTGTTTTTAGTATAATGTGTATACGATTACTTGATGAACTAGCCAATATATTATTGAAAAAATTGCATGGCTTAATTTACTGCAGTAGTAAAACGCATGCGTCCATTATATATATATAAGGATTGTTCCCGTGAGAATATATATGCACATCTATAGATCTCGAGATTTATAAAGATAGAGCTAATTCTCGAATACATAACTTCTATATATAGCTCTATAGCGAATAGTCTATCTCTATGTGTATGGGTCCATCTAAACATACACAGGAGTAACCTTAAGACTTTAAAAAAAACTATTAACACTAATTAAAATCGGAGAGTATAACTAAATGTAAAATATTACGAATTACTTTTAAATGCTACCTATATTTTAGTATTTAACTTTTTCTTCGGGTTTTATATACAAATAATGTCAGGAGTGGGAGACTGAATATACTTCTTCCCCCCAGTATTTAGGTGCAGGGAGTTAATACCCCAACGATAATATACCCTATATATGGGTAAACGAGTCCCATGATAATATCAATTATAATATTAATATATTAATATTAATACTATAAATATAATATAGTTACGCGAATTTATTAAAGACATAAATTATAATATGAATATATTAATATTAAGAGTATTAAGAGTATAATAGGTTCACGTGTCTCGATGTGATATTAAAGCCATGAATACGGAAGTAGGTATACGACGTACTCTGTACGTGTTGTTGTTGTCGTTTATAAAGTTACGACGGAAACATAATATCTAATATCTAATAATGAATAATGAATAGTTTAATTATAATTATACGCGAATGAAAACCTACACACCGTGATGATGGATCGCATGTAGCGCGGTTATAATTACCGTTACCCTACCCCCTACAGGGTTACGTCTACCCTATATGGGGGGGGGGTGTATATAACGTGTAAGGTATATAGCACCCCCACGGGGGGGGGGCTAATCTGTACACGAGTAACACTCGTATACGATACATACATTTCTTTAGAGGCCCGCAGCCTTTTTATCAACGCTTTACCGTACACTGTACGGCGTACACCGTTATTGTGGGTTAGTATTAAAATAAGTACTTTATAAATGGCGTATATATACATTATATATATAAATTAATATACATATATATATATATATATATACATATATATATATATATATATATATATAAAATACATATGCGATATGCCGAAGTCAACACAGTACCCGCTAGTATGTGCAAACACTCTTACACTACACGTAAAGCCCGCATTATATGGCGTACACTTGTGTACACTTGTATATGCCTCGCACGAGTGTCGCTAATTAGTGGCGGGTAAACACTCCACAACAATGGGTTCGACGACGAGACAACAATGGAGCCGAGCGCGCTAACGTTGTCGGCCTAACGATAAGCTACCGGCGGTGTGTACAATACTCGAGAGGCGATGCGGAGCTAAGATATATCGTAAATTATCTAAGATATATCGTAAAGGATCTAATATATATCGTAAATGATCTAAGAGATGTCGTAAAGGATCTAATATATATCGTAAATGATCTAAGAGATGTCGTAAAGGATCTAAGATATATCGTAAATGATCTAATATATATCGTAAATGATCTAAGATATATCGTAAAGGATCTAATATATATCGTAAATGATCTAAGAGATGTCGTAAAGGATCTAATATATATCGTAAATGATCTAAGAGATGTCGTAAAGGATCTAAGATATATCGTAAATGATCTAATATATATCGTAAATGATCTAAGATATATCGTAAAGGATCTAATATATATCGTAAATGATCTAAGAGATGTCGTAAAGGATCTAAGATATATCGTAAATGATCTAAGAGATGTCGTAAAGGATCTAAGATATATCGTAAAGGCCACCTCATACGTGCCGATCGTACATATACATACATTGTGTAGCATACATACAGTGTGTTACATACGTTTGTGTGCATTTGTTTGGGAATACCAAATCGTGTTCAATATATATATATATATATATATATATATATATATATATATATATATTGTATACAATGTACATAATTAGAAATCAGACATTCTGATATCGACACTTTATATTCTACACTGTATATTATATAAATCACGTATATTGTATACAATGTATACAAAGTATATAGTATGTACATTATACAATGTGTACATATATTTATACATTGCGTATTATACAGTATTCGGGGCAGTTGTAGGTAGTTATACAATGTATAATCATGGCCTCCTTTAGCTTTGAAGCTAAAGGAGGCCATGGTATAATGTACATTGTATACGTCATATATGACATACAATGTACGACGACGTACATTGGACTTCATAAATGTACATTGTACAACTACCCCGAATATTGTATAATACGCAATGTATAAATTAATGTACACATTTTATAATGTACAATGTATAATAATACAGGATATGAACTTATTTCTGGTATATATTGTAACTCCAATTGAGTTTCCGTGTTGTTTCACGAGAATAATGGGCGTGTTTCTGAAACAATATATACCAGAAATAAGTTCATATCCTGTATTATTAAACATGTGTGTATGTCGAATACACTATTTACATATTCTATTACAGTAGGCTATATATAACTCACGTTAATGGATAAATCAACAAACCAAAGTCAAGCTTTATTATAATTATTCAGATAACTTATGAGATGTAACAGCAATGTACACATACTATGGTATATCTATAGAATACCTGAAGGCTACGGAGAACTTGACATACTTAAACTGGAGTGAATTTTAAATAAAAAACATACTTCTATGAATATATATGTGTATATATATATATATATATATATATATATATATATATATATATATATATACAGCCAACTCCCGATAAGTCGGACTCGCAAGGGACCGTGAATAGTGTCCGACTTAGCGAGATGTCCGACTTATCCGAGATTAAGAATATCATGCAAATAAGATGAAATGCGCAGCGCGAGTTAAATGGTTACCTAAATATGGAATTATAATTATATATGCAACAATCAGCAACATAAAATGTTGTATTCAATTATATTACTTACTAAAATTATAATAATCGTTAATTAAAGTAAACATTTCTGACAATTTATAAAAAGTCCGACTTATCCAGTATAAAAATCATAAAAATGATTATAATATGTGTCCGACTTATAGAAAAGTCCGACTTATCCAATCCAACTTATCCGACTTATCCGATTAATTTAACATGGAACTAGATACAAATCCAACCAAACCAACTAAATGTGTCCGACTTATCGAGAAGTCCGACTTAGCCGTAGTCCGACTTACCGATAGTTGACTGTATATATATATATATATATATATATATATATATACCTTGTTACGCTAAGCCGTTATCATTTGTTTTTTGGAATAGAAATATGTCTCAAAAATATATCTACCTATAGATTCAATAAAGTTAAATTAAACATATATTTGTAATTGTTAGTACCTTTCCAAAAATTTTATATTATTTCCTGATTATATTATCTATTTTTAGAATTTTTTTTCAAAAATACAACATTTTAAAACTTCTATTTGAATTAATTGTATTATGTATACGCATATATTTATGTACATATATGGGAAAGTAACCTAACAAAGACAGTGCCCGAATACGGACACTTTCGGTATCATAGAAACCATAAATCATACAAAAAAAATGTTTAATGAATAAAATATTCATTATGATATAAATAGTCTAAAAAGTATTTTTTATTTTTTAATTATTCAAAATATTGCTGATATATCCAATGAAGTGATTTTTTTATTACGTTTTTAAATTTATGAAAAAAAATGTCAATTTAAAACCTTCTCAAGAATATACAAATGAATAGATATAAAATATAACAGAATATTATTTAAAAAAAAGCATTCTAAAAATTATACATATAATTTCTATATTTGTTATCAAATATTCATTAAGTTATAAGCATATATCTAGAGGTCATATAGTCCCTAATACGGACACTCTAGATGTATTAATACGGACAGTGTCCGTCGGACACCCTATAACCAATCAGCGCGCAGCGCATGAATTATTCTTATTTTTTATAAAAGTACGGGTACCGAATATGGACAGTATCTGTTGGACCATGTTAAGACTATTTATTGTTAAAGTGACCGTATTAGGTTACTTTCTTCTATATACACATATTTTTTTATTAAAAATCAAATTAGATAATCAAAAATCATGATTTTAATATTCAAATTAATAATGAAAATCATGCTTCCTTATCTCTGAATAAACTTATATTTGAGTATTCCCTAACGCAACATGTTTTCTTTAATACTAACACTAATAGTAATAATATTGATTTTTTTTATATTTAGCTGATTCTAATTTAATTTCATATCCCACTTAAAGTTCTCTAATATCTGATCACTTTGCCATATTATTTGATTTTAACTTGCCGGTGATACAAATTAATCGACTTTCTAGATCGTTTCAGAAAATCTCCTCTATTAATAAACAAATATGTGTTAACTCTCTTTTCAATCAACTTAGCAACAGTATATCTTCTGATTTGTCTAGACTTTTTGAATATTTTAATTTGGCATTACCTTATTCGCTTGATATTTTGGTACCCTCCATTACTCTTATCAGCCGAACTTATTATAAGTTTCCTTGGTTTAATATTGAGCTTGTTAACCTGAGGAAACTACTTCGTAGACTACAACGTAAATATGCATACTCTAAACTTGAATCTGATCTTATTTCATTTAAAGTTTTCTATCGCTTTACAAGACAAAACTTCTCTCTAACAAATTTTCATATTACACTGATATGCTCGGTAGTTATGTAATATATTCTAGGTAAGCTTATAAATTATCTTTCACCTTAGTAGGTAAAACCCAGACCAAGTGTCTTCCTGCCCAACCTGATTTAGTTATTTTTTCATTGTTTTCCAATTTATTCCAACACAAAATGTTTAGCATTATCAATCTACTTCCAAACATCAACTCAGCACGACTCAATCTCATTTTAACATCCACCCATAATCATTGTTAATTTTTTTCTCTTCCCATACATGACATTATAATCTATTTGATGACATCCTTGAAAACCAATTCCCCCTTACTCCTATTCCACTCAATCTACTTCGTTCATTATCATCATATTTTATTGGACTTATCGCTGAAATCATTCATATCATCTATTATTCCACACCCAATGAAATATTAATAGATTATTCCGATTTAAAAAAACTACTCTTGACCAATCTAATGTATCAAGTTATCGTCCAATATCCCAACTATCATCAATATCTAAGACGTCAGAACGAGTTGTGTCTACTCAACTTATTAATTACATTATGCCCATTGCTATTGTTGATAAATATCAAAGTGCGTATCTTCCTCATCGTAGTAATGAAATTGCCCTTACTTTTATTATTAATGATATTCTCATATATCTTGGTAATAAAACCCCATGTTATCCCGTATTACTAAACTTATCTAGTGCTTTTGATACTCTCGATTACAATAGTCTTTCTATTGGACTTAATGCAATTAGTATACATGGTCAAATCCACAGTTGGTTTATGTATTTTGTTTCATCTAGAACATATCGGTGAAGATTAATTCCTCGTTGTCACATCCTTATTTCAACATATGTGGTATTCCACAAGGCTCTGTCCTTGGACCTATATAGGTCAATATATATTGTTCATTATTTATATTATTTTCTAAAATCAATTTTTGTTATCAAATATCCCAATATTAACTATCATATTTATGCAGATGATCTTCAGATATATAGCCATTTCCTTGTTCTAGTGATTCTAGTATGATTCAAAATGTCTATGTTTAATTGTATAACTGATCTCACTCATTGGTTCTCTCATAACTCAATGTCCTTAAATATTACTAAAACTAATACTATCATATTCACAAGACCCAGTTCTCCTCTATCAATCATGCATCCTTTTCTACTATTTCTTCCAACTTCTCAATCTATAACTATATTTGGTTTCACTATAACCTCTCACCTAGACTAATCTCCAAACATTAATAATATTATGCACCACTAACTATTTTCTACATAATATTAGAAAATATCGTTTTAAGCTTACCCTTGCCATGAATAAATGTTTAATTCACTCGCTAGTATTCAATGGACTTATCAATGGACTCATCTACTGATGTTATTATTGTATACCTTGCCTGTTAAACTGATCCTACTGCTTTTTATATTTTATTATATGTATATAAAGTTATGTTTATATAGTGTATATATACACACATAGTGTATGCTTATGTATTGTTATCTCCTGTGTAATTCAAATTGTGCGTAAATATAAGTAATAGGTTACCCGTGAGTATACTAGTAAATTACTAGTAGTGATATTATTACTGGTAGGTCCTATACTAGTTTATATTCATTACACTTTAGTCTTAAAATTTTGTGGGGCCTTGCCCTCCCTGGAATACATTTCTGGCCACTGGCCTGAGTGTATGGATCAGTTGGCAAAGGCGTCAGACCCACTAGCAGTATACATACTGCTTTTGTATACATCATATTGGATACCGGAAGCGAGTTGAAGCCCCGTCCTTATAACTAATAGTGTACAATGTGTACAATGCAGTGTACAATTTAAGCTATCTACACAATACATTGTACACAATTAGTGGCGTTGCAACAGGGGGGGACGAGGGGGATATGTCCCACCCACTTTAAAATCTAGGGGGACCTCCTATGTAATGGTCCCCCCCTACTTTTACCACAAAATGTATGTTGATTGGTTGGTCCCCCCTACATACACACCATCGTTCCAGCGCCCCTATATAAAATGTATATTTATATTCTATATATAGCATATTTAATAATGTCTACGCTTTATACACACACAACTATGGTCTACTTATCGGACTTAGGGTATTGACCTACCGTGGTCTAGACCTTATATATATTATATAATACGATATTTCATATCTACCACCTACTATAGTATACTATACCAAAATGCTTTGCTACTGCTATACTAATATATACTATATTTAGACCATATTTATACTACTATAGTAAATATATATATATATATATATATATATATACTCGTGTACACATCTAAACATTGATATAGGTATATATATATATATTATAAATTAAATATAAGTTATACATTACGTGTAATGAGGTACGTATCATTTAGAACTGTAGTTAACCTAATAATAAATCATGTTTCACGTTGATTATGCATTTAATATAACGTATGCATATTTGTGTACACACATGTGTGCACATATATAGGGTACATTATACATTATATACATTATATACATTGTACACTATATATAGTATACTATTCCGTGATTATATAAGTATCTATTATCCGAATCCATAATTGTGTACTTAAAATAATAATCGGTAACAACGAAACTACGATTTATTGAACACATTTAAATTAGTGTAAGCGATACCATTACGTGTATACATTGTATACAATGTATACATTCACGTATATGCTATCGGAGTGAAACTCGATAGCTACGAATGCTATTTAGATTGGTACGCTGTATCGACACTAGACATGATCGACCCGTGAGGTGTATACTAGGTACATCAGATTGTATTTAACATGTGTTAACATATGATGAAATAGTTCATATAATATTATAATATAAATACGACTTTATGAATATATATATATATATATATATATATGTATATATATATGTATGTGCGCATTGTGCGTATTGTGTGTATACTCAAATAAGTATATATATATATATATATATATATATATATATATATATTTAAAGAAAACCGATTCTTCATAATGACCTACAACCTATATATATATATATATATATATATAGGTTGTAATATAATAGAATAGTGTATTACTTTATCCCACCGTAATCCTCTCCTCCTCCTCCTCCTCATCCTCCTCCTCCTCAATTATAACATCAGTCTTGGCAAGGAAATGTCTGCTTGCTTTGAAAATATATGTTTCTTCTGAAAGAGTGTTTTATTAAAAAATAAAATTTTTAAAAATTGGGAAAATGTTATATACATACTTTGTTTATATACAAATTCTAATAATTTAACGATTATAATATATTTAACGATTTATTTCGTATATTATTTTTTAAATATAAAGTTATAAATATGTATTCATGACTTCAAACCCTTTGTAATGTCAATACGTTATCTCTAAAATATTTAAGTCACGAACGTTTCGAGTTCACTAAATATTGTGTTGATAATGATAAGTCTTCTTTTAAGACATAATCTAAAACATGTTTGACATCATCACCATTTTAATCTATTGAAAATGATTCTAATACATGACCTTGTGATTATTTGAAGTCTCCAAACCTGTTAATGATTTTAAATTATTCGAAGACAATACAATATTGAAGTAGGTGGTGTCGGTAAAAATAAACAAATTGTCAATCTTATTGTAATATTTGTGGATTCAGTTTAATAAAATAATGTTATCCCATCCAGGAACTTAGATAGAGTATTCACGTATAACCACATTATAATCCATTCATATAATACCCCTTCAAATATCCTAAAGTCATTCGTATTTCTAATGAGAGACGATCACTATTATTTTAAGATTACATCTAAATATTACATTATAGTATATTTGGTATTTTAATACTTATTGTATTGGTCCGGGCAGGAATTGACCATTATGAAACATAAATACCAACGTATCCCAACACACACACACACAATTTCGTATACGAAAATACATACATGTGTGTAAATCTGGTGAGGAATATGAATACATATAGTATACCGTCGAACATGCGCCATAGGTCTATAGGCGCCATATATATATATATATGCCTAAATATATATTTTCGTGTACACACAATATTATATAACAGTATTATATAATATTGCATAGTTGTGTCGTCGTGTTCTATTAATAGCCGTCCAGCGCGACGGTGACGTGATAACACGTGTTACGTACTCGTACTTGTCAAGATCACGTGACGCTAAATTCAATTGTAAACATCACGTGGCACCAACTGCAATAGCAAACATCACGTGCTACTAGCTGCAATAGCAAACATCACGTGATACTATAGTAGCTATAGCTGCAATAGTAAACAAACACGCCGAACATATTGGTATCGGTAATATATTATATATTTATATAATATTTATATATTATATATTTCAATATGTCAATATATATAACCGGGGATAAAACCCCCGATATATATGCACCCTATATATAGGGTGCATATACACCCTATAGGGTGCAATATTTATTTAGCTCTATTTACATTAGCATCTTATAGCGTGGTAGTATTGATTGTAGAATTATGGTTTATTATTGACAGTTTATATATATATATATATAATGTAATAGATAGAATATATATATATATATATATATATATGAGTATTTAATAGTAATTACTACTTAATACTAATAGTAATACCCTTCAGGGTAGACAATATACCCCAGCCTCTGCCAAGTACACCGATGATATCCACTAAATGACCAGTGTTTCGTATACGGCGAATACCATACAAGGGAGACAGTGAAGTACATTTAGTGTATACAAGTGTGTGGCTTTAATGCAGGGTTAACGTAGGACCTATATGTCCGTATAATGACCTACGTATCCTTATAATGACCTATATGTCCTTATAATGTCATATATGTCCTTATAATGTCATATATGTCCTTATAATGTCATATATGTCCTTATAAGTAGTACGTTAACGCTAACCCTGTAGCTGTGCCTTAGCGTGTGCCTTTATTACGTATTATTACGTATTTTGTGGTATATTGTCACCCACTATTATTTCCCCCCCCCCTCATTCCCACCTATAAATGTGCTCATAAAAAATCAGATTTTTTACATAATGAATTATATCATAATCCTATTAATTTATTATAAATCTGTAGATGTATTTTATTGGATTGTTTTTCATATACAATTGCAAATAAAATAATAATTTTTGGAAAATTTGTGTCCCTTTCAAATACTATAAAAGTCACTGATATATGATGTATATATATATATATATATACATATATATATATATATATATATATATATATATATATATATATATACATAACCGTATAAGGTTAACCTATACATCTGGGGGGGAGTTAGACATTTATCTTTTACACGCAACGGCTTATATATGCATACCTCATATCATAGACAGCTTTTATGAAGTGTATCTAATTACATTGAATCACTTCAGTGATCGATTATTAGCTTAGGAGAGCTTAGGAAAGCTTAGGAGAGCTTAGAAGCGATACTCTCATAGACTATATAGAGCTATATATATACATAATGTAAGCTCGATACGATAAAACGGCAGGGTCTCTCAGACCTGCGCGTACTAAACCGTAATGGCTATCACTTATTAGTATACTTATAAGTGATACTATAGTATACTATAGGATACTATAGTATACTATAGTATACTATAGTATTACAAGGATTATAAATGTGTTACTTGAGCCAATATTAATCTGCCGATATAAGTGCGATTTAGAAAGTAAAAACTCGATGTGGATGAAGTAGGAAGTCGAGTAGGTAGTAAAGTAGTCGAGTAGGAAGTCGAGTAAGTAATACACTAGTAAAGTAACTATTAGTATACTAATGTTAATATTTAACTAATATTTAGTTATATATAGTTAACAAAAAGTGCACACACATAAAGATACGTATTGAATAGTAAACATGTGTACACTGTACAGTGTACAGTGTACAGTGTACAGTGTGTACAGTGTACAGAGAGTCTGTATTAGTTTACGAGATGTAAGCTTTTAGGGAACAGTGTATTATACATACACCTTATTATTATTATGCAATGATCATCTATATATGTTTATTGTTTTTCTTTTATAATGATTACAATAATAAAAATGTATCTTATCTTATCTTTATCTTATATATATATATATATATATATATATATATATATATATATATATATATATATGTATATATATATATATATGTGTGTATGTATGTGTGTGTGTATTTCGCTCATTTTTTAACTTTAGTTGAATTAACTAAATACTAATCTATAGATTAATATTTATTTAATGTTTTTAATCGATGTTGTACCCTTATAGGGGTACGAACTATAGTTTGACCCCAGGGTTTGACCTATATCGTATAGATATCGTATACGATATCGTACTGTGTCGAGTGAGCAAGTACCTAGCGCTACTAATACTCGTAAGTACTAAGCCTTAATCATGTCTAATCTATAGACCCTACGACGCGGAGGATAACAACGCTATCTAATCTACACCGAACTGTATCGAGAGATGCACTACTAGCAGCGACGGGGTACACCGATAACACGTGTTGTGTTCAGCACGTGTCAGTACATAAGTACCCATAATGCAACATAACCACGAGGCATATTATATGTATATATATATAAATGTGCGTGTGTGTGTGTATGTGTGAACATATATACGCTCATAAGCTAATACTATAGTAGACTATAGTCTACTATAGTGTGTATCTAATATAGTAGATTAGTAACCATGGTTACTAAGTACTATACTAGTTAATACCCGGGTTAATTTGATATAGCATGCATTAGTTATACACTGTATATAGATAGGTATACTGTAGAATAGTTATGAGTTATAGATATATATATATATATATAGTTATATTAGTAATATATAATTATAACTTATAACTATAGATTGTTAATTATTGAATATAGTTATTTATAGTTAACATACTCTGGTAATTTCACGTGGTATACCTTCGTCCTTGAATGTATATATGCAATACTTTCTAGAACCTTCTACAACCCTACTTATTGGGTTGAGCGGGTTTCTCGAGCATTCGTTAAAATAATTGTCCAAACATCATTATCTTTCATTGCATTTGCCATATCGCCAATATCCAGGTCCACATCGATTTTCAACTGATCTAAATAGGTTTTGCGAGGGCGCCCTACCTTCGTTTTACGATTATTTGGATTCCATAGTATGACTTTTCTCACAATTTATTTGTCACTTCTATATCAGTGACCTGCTTATCGAATTCTTCTTTCCCGTATAATATATGATGTTGGGGGATACTACCATATAATTCAGTATGTGTTGGGTGATAACGCCAAGACTTGTTTAAAATAGATCTAAGCATTCTGGTATGTGTGCCGTCTAATTTCTTTGCAAGATTTGTTGTTAAGGTCCATGTTATCGATCCGTATAACAATACAGTATCAACAGTAGAACGGACAAAATACTTTTTCAGCAATAGATTTGCAGTAGATTTCCAATTGTAGATAATTTATTCAATGTAATCCAAGCTTTACCAATTCTTGATGGCACATATTTGAGCGGTCGATGGAATTTCACTGCATATGGGAAATTATCCGATTGCCGACCCCTAAATGATTATTTGTAATAACTTATTCAATATTAAATATATTTATTTCAAATTTTGTAATTTGGGTAATATTATGGCACTGAATAATGTGAATAACTTTCCCCTAAGTATGTGAAGTTTTCCCAATATAAAATCTCTTAAGTCTACACCCTTAAACAGGTGGACAACGTCTACAACCAAGTATACGAAGGTGTATTAGGACTTTTTAGATCCTATACAACATGTTGATATTAACTGAATTTAATTTGTTTCGCGGCGTATGTAAACACAATAGTAGGCATGCATTACAGTGTCATGATGACACTGTATATAGTATACGCACCCATATCTGCTTAAGCAGAATTATAGTGCTACGCCTGCAAAGTGTCACGGGTGGAACGAGTGTCATAATTGTGACACGTATTTCATCATCATCGACATGAATAATAATAAGGTATTCAGGTACTACCATTGTAGTTATTATTGTAATACTATAGTATACATATCCTATAGGATAGATATCATGTTATTTTTATTTATTTTTATATGTTTTATTGACTACAAAATCACGTGGTGATATGGGCGTCACGAGAAGGAAACAACAATTAAATAAATAAAGTACGATACAAATGTGGGAAAAGGGAGGGTAGGTTACACATGTTAATAGGTGCGTGGAGAGTTTACATTTAAATAGTGATTTCAAACATCTGATGTCATATGGTACAGAATTCCAGTTATATATGACATTCATACATTCAATGTTATCTACGCGTTCATTTGTCATGCTAGCTATTGTTGTTTTGTACGTGTTCGTACTTTTTATATGTTTTATTTGTTTGTTTATTTTCTGCATATTCCCATAAAACAAAAAACGTATCTATATACATATATTTATCTATTAACGTATTTATAGATATACATATATTTATCTATATATATATGTATATATATATATATATATATATATATATTTATGTGTGTATATGTGTATGTATGTGTGTGTATGTGTGTGTGCATGTGTGTGTACATGTGTGTGTATGATTATGCACTTAGTTATACATATAAGTTCAATGCTATTAATATTACAATGTTTATATAGTATTCGCAAGTTCGCAAATCTCAGATTACAATGATAACGAAATATTAACGAATGCAGCTGCTGCACCTATCTACAACCTATATATTTACAATAATACTAAATACTGTCACACTAACTTAATAACTTAGTAATGTAAATACTGCTCACCTATATATATATATATATATATATATATGAGTGGTATAATCGATAATGAACTAAATATATATTGTAATATAGATGCGAATATTATCAAATACATAACCAAAACTTGTATGTACAGTGTACACTGTACATTGTACACTGTACACTGTACAGTGTACATTGTACAGTGTACAGTGTACAATATACACTGTACATTGTACACTGTACACATGTATTATGGTATAATCATAGAGAACGAACACATATTCCCTTTAGCTATAATAGCGTATACAGCTGTAGCTATGGTAAGGCGTTAAGGTAAGGCAAGATAATACATCCTTCGTATCACCCAGTATCAATATATATCCTATATTTATAATGGGTGATACGAAGTAGGATATATTACATTACCTTACCTTAACGCCTTACCATAGGTTATACAGGCTACTACTATATACATTGATACATTGATTTACATGATCATATACATATATTATTGTTATAGTAACATATTAATATATAGTTTATATATAACATATATATATATATATATATATATATATATATATATATATATTAGGATTATTAAATCTAATATAATGTTATATGTTTTTAATAATGATATATAGATATATAATTATAGTTACTAAATTATAATGAGTATTCACATATTAATGTATACATTACAATTATATATATATATATATATATATATATATATATATATATATATATATACATACATAGAAAATAGTAGATATTTCCTATAGGGGGGTTTCCCTTTGTGCTACTATATATAGTATATATACTATAGGATATAACAATATATAACAAAACAAACCTAGCACTACAATACAAGTAGTGGTATATCTAGGACATGCCTAGTACACTAGTTATAATATACCTAGGACATATTTAGTACTATAGTACTATAGGAAGCATAGATAATACGTGGCATGATGAAATACTTGATAACATATATTATGTGTGTGTGTATGTGTATGTGTGTATATAGGTTTATATCTACAATTTACTGACGTATGCGTTTGTACACATACACACACACACACACATACACACACACACACACACACACACACACACACACACATAAGTACGCAAGTGTATCGCGTGGGGTCACATTCGTGACCTTCACCTATAGGCAGGCATGTCACGTGACCCCCGTAGTGATGAAACACACCACCAGAATGGGGTATATCATCGGAAGGGGTGGTTGGGTATACCGGGTACACTGTACCTATATCTAAATATAGCCTAGCATCGAGAGAGAGAGCGAGGCTTCACTACAGGAGGTGTAGCTTTACGTGTGTGTGGGGTGATGAGGGGTAGCTATATGTGGGGTAGCTGATGATGGTGGTGTATAGCGGGTCTCTAAAGAGTGTAGTGTGTCTACTTATGTGACAATTAACATGCGATATGTATGTGGTATATCAAGAGGATTATTGTTAAAATATTAATCATTATATATATAAATGTATGTATACAAAATGGTATTATCGATTTATATATAAATATATATATATATATATATATATATATATATATATGAATATTTATTAGACGCGTATAATATATAGTCTAGTATAACGTGCAATGCATGTCAGGCATGGCTCGTGTTTAACGGAAAACATCTGTTATATAATTTATATAATATAATACGATATATTATATACTATAGATTATAGTCTATAGTATATAGTATAATAATACGTCAATCCATCCCAACGTATACGTTGTTATGTAAATGTGGTCGTAAATCATATATATATATATATATATATATATATATATAAATACGACCAATATTGCAAACGTTTTATAAACGCATACTATCAAATTACACAACATGACTTGTCAATTCGTGAATTTACGACATGGGTTATTTATACCCGATCAGCAATAAACATATAATAATAAACAAGCATTTTGCCGAGACTTGCTTTTGATCGATCTCTACCATAGAGCTAGAGCTCTCGCTAGCTTTCTCTCTAGCACTGTGATCTATACAATCACAGTGTAGTAGTTACCTATATTTGCAGCGTCATGCGAAGCCATTACATATTTATATGGTATGTCGATGTATTTTGAGTAATAGATTCATATGAAAGTATATACTGAGCCACTTAATTATGTATTGAATAGATATATAACAACATAATATTGTCGATACTTATAATAAAACCATGACTTGGCTATTTTTACATTTTGAAACACATACATATATATAATACATAATGATATATCTATGATTTCAAATTATAATCCATATCCAATTCAGCGGATGAGTCCTTAATTTAGTTTTAGATCACGTGATCGTCGAATAGGCGTTCCAGGATGATAAATAGGCGTGGCTTATAATATAAATACTCGCTTCGTTTCCATAGATTTTATTAAATCAATCGATACCATGTCAGAACACACTACCTTTAAACACTTTGCTACCGACGCAATCCATGCCGGTCAAGACCCCGAACAATGGGCTAGCAATGCTGTCATACCCGCAATCGTACTGTCTACGACTTTCAAACAATCCGGTCCTAATGAATATAAGGTTATTTTTCAAATAATTCTATGAATTTAAAATAAAATATCAATTATCAACTTGATAATCAAGTTTTATTTTTTAAATTTAATACATGTAGATAGTATTAAATCCATGCTAATTAATAAATATTCTTAATGTGAGGTGAATATTTATGTTATGTGTAGATTTTATTTTATAAGTTAAAATAATTCTAGGATAATTCCTATAAAATATATAATTAATAAATCATTAAAGCACATGGTCACCCGGTGATGGTGAATATAATACTCCGTATATCTACTCCGTATCAGGCTCCGTATATCAACACATATTTTGAAACTAGTTTTCAATAAATAGCATAACATTTAAACAAAATTACATACTTGTTAAGATAAGATAAATATTTAAAAGTTGTAAATAAAATGTAATCATTAAATTAATGATTAATGTTTTACAAATTTATGTAATCCAATAATAAATAATAATATATAATATATTTTGTTACAATTTATAAAAAATACCAAAAATGCTCAAATTAATTTTAATATTTAAATAATTAAATTAACATTTTTAATAATTTAATTATTAAATAAATATATTAAATATAATATTACTAGGATATATAAAAGCATAATTTAGAATATAATATAAAATTCTATATAATAATAAGTATGAATATTTGTGTTATAATCTTATTCATTTTATTAATTAGTACATAATATATGGTTATCAATCTTATATATAATACATTTTATTAACATTGCAATGGGGAATAAAATATCTTGATCTTAGATTTGTTATTCAATTTATAAACAATAAATATTATCATACACTGTAATATAATCAATATATATTGTCAATTTTTATATTTATAAAAATTAAAAGAAATTATATTTTGTATTCAAAAACTTGATTTTTTATATATGTATAACTGAATATTGGATTATATTAAAATCTATATATATTAAATTTAATAATTGTATTAAAATAAAAATATGAATTAATATTTGTATAACTGAATATTGGATTATACTAAAATTTATATATATATTAAATTTAATAATTGTATTAAAATAAAAATTACTTTTTGATCCAAATACGTATAGCATATGTACACAAAAATAAATATATAAGCTCACATCAAGGAATAGCGAACTCATTCTTTGTAACGCATATATCGCTACACTCTCATCTATCCTCCCGTGAGTTTATTAACCAATCATCTCTTTCGCAGGAGTACGAATACACCCGTGGAGGTAACCCCACCCGAAAAGTATTGGAGACCTGTATCGCCGCCCTGGAAGATGGAAAATTCTGTTATTATTGCTTATTTAGGCGAACGGCTTATATATATTCTATATACCTCTTTCTGTCGTCCACACTCTCTCGTACTATCTCACACTTATAGCGTGTCAAAGGTCAATTGTAACGACCTAAGAACGCACCGACTTATGTCATCCGCGCGCGCGCATAAATTATCAATAATTAGTACTCTCGACGGGTCGTGTAAATATTTAAAAATCGCATTAAGTCGGGCAAGTCACGGCTCGCACTCGATCACTAGATAAATATTGATTTTATGTCGCGATATGTGTGTGGGTATGTGTGCGGATATATGTGCGGATGTACTTTACGTACGCGTAAACACACACGCGCGCGCTCATGAACCCAAACATATAAACATACACTTGTATATATATATACACAAACACCTACACACCGATATGGGTGCTAATTACCCTACGCCCCGCCCCCCTCTTCGTCAGGTTCCGTGTTCGCCTCAGGATTAGCGGCCACCACCGCCATGACTCAGTGCCTGCAGGCCGGAGACCACATCGTCGCCATCAACGATCTGTACGGAGGTACGACGCCGCCTAGTAATAGCGTTCACTAATCATAGAAATAGGTATTAGTAATAGGGGACGGAGTATTGTTTACGTTTCGTATTGTTTACTAATAAACAATGGATAGATAGCCGTCGACGCCTGTATTCTAACTGTTTGCGATAACCACACTCTTACTAGTATACACATAGTTATAGTTATAGTACATGGCCGCGGGTTATCGGGTATTATCTTACGCAATCATTAATTAACTAAATAAATAGCGTGGTATGCATAATTCACACACGTACTATTATATATCTTTAGTTTATTATCTATAGTTATTGTATTTAGCTGATAAAACTTAGTGTCTGTGACAATGATATACTACTCTATTATTTATATAATTAATTTAATTACTAATTCCGGTGTTTACGTTTAGAGTTAGTGATTTACAAGATCATCTTCATTTGAAATAACTTCTCATTGAAACTCTTGCAGTATTGTCATCGTAAATAAATATATATACCAGTTATTTATAGTAGTACGATATTGTTTGCTTTTTAAATGGTATTCCATACTATAATACAGCTAAACCTGATCTCTTAATAATTAACCAGATAGACCATACATAAAAGTACAGTAGATAATGAAACCATTACATATATAACATATATATTGAAACCTATAGGTTAAACAAAACTAATAGTTGTACATAGATGATACCTATATAACAAGACTAACAGTTGCACCTATGAACACTTTCAGGAACCAACCGATTCTTCAGACAAATCGCCTCCCGCTCAAACATTGAGTCTACTTTAGTAGACGCTACGATTACTGAGAATGTTAGGAAAGCAGTTCAGTCTAACACTAAGGTGAGTGCTCTCTCATTAGTCTATAAATAGCCACGATAGCGATGTTGTGAGTGATTAACATTGACTATAAGCATGTCGTACGACTCATTTAGATTTATCTATAATTATTGTATTAAATATTGCATTCAATGAGAATTTATAATTATATATTTTATTTTACAAAATATAATTGTAATTAGAGATATAATAATAATAATGATGTCGGTTATACAAAAAAAACATTATTTATAATATTATTATTTAAAAATGAATAAGAATTTATTTAATTATCGTAAGGATTTCAATATATTATTTGTATTTATATTTATTCTCGTATAATAATTAACTATTAATTATATAATTAACCCAGGTAATTAACATACGCGATACACTATGATTTATAGCACATCTAACATTATTTCCTATCGCCTCCGCTCATATCGAACGCACTATCACTAGACTGATACATACGCCCACCTAAACAGATGGTATGGATTGAATCACCCACTAACCCCTTATTGAGAATCACCGACATTAAAGCCGTTGCTGACATCGTTCATTCCATCAACAAGGACATCATCGTGGCTGTTGACAACACATTCGCGACACCCTACTTCCAGGTTAGCTAGTTACCCCGAGTGTAGGGTTTCATTTCTCATTTGCATACTCGTTTTGTGTATTAGTTATGATTATTTCAACAAACTGATAGAATTTTTAACAATTTTTAAAAATTAACTTCGATGATATCTTATTTAGATATTAATATACTTAGGTCCGATATATAACATTATATATTACATAATGCAAACTAATTGATACTAACTTAGAGGATTAATGATATTTTTAATATTTATAGTGGATACAAATACCATCAATATTTATTATATTTCAAAACATAATTTAATTATTATTATAAAATGTAAAGAATTTTTATATCTATATATATATTATATATATATATTAAATAAGTTCATAGTATTGAATAAGTTTATTACCAATGAAAAACAGTAAAACATCAATATTTATATACCAATTAAATAAATATTGTTAAAAAATTACAACTAATTCCATAGTAATAATTAATTTGAGATAATATATTAAGTTAATATTATTAACCTGTTTCTATATAATAATATATATATATACATGATACCATATAATATATATAAATATTATTATTAGATTAAAATATAAAAATAATATAAATATTAATTATGTTTGTGAATTTATTATAAAATAATGAATATATAAGATTACATAATAACATGTGTTACATAATTACCAGCGCCCTTTGACTCTGGGAGCCGATGTTGTATTGCACTCGATCACCAAATACATGAACGGACACACTGATGTTTTAATGGGAGCTTTGGTCACTAAAGATGAATCTATCGCAAAGAGAATTAAGTTCATCCAATTCGGTTAGTTGACTTATTTGTTAGTTTTTAATGCATACATTGTATATATCATTTAGAATATAGTATATCAATTTTGTTATTTTTACTTTTAGAGTATATCTATTTTATAATTTTTCTAGAATAATATGGTTATATTGTATATAAACTATAATTTAAAATATAATCACATTGAAATTTCTATAAAATATATTATTTACAAGTATGATTATTCAATATTATTATTATAGTGACATTTTATTTATATAATTATTAATAATAAAATTAATTACTATTCGTAATTATTAATGTAATTATTAATTTTGAATCTCCTCTAATTTAAATTTCTAACATACTAGAATTTATATATATATATATATATATATATATATATATATATAATATATAATATATTATATATATATATATATATATATATATATATATAATATATAATATATATATATATATATTATATATTTAACATATGTTTGTAAAACATACTTAGTATAATGATATGTATGTAAACAACTACTAATAGAATACATTCTCGTCTAGCCTCAGGAGCAGTTCCTTCCCCCTTCGACTGTTACTTAGTCAACCGTGGACTGAAAACTTTACATCTCCGCATGAGAGAACACCAGAGAAACAGTCTGGCTGTTGCTAAGTTCCTGGAAGCCAGTCCTCTGGTAGAGAGAGTCGTTCATCCTGGTTAGCTATCATATCCAACCTATCTACGCTAACCCGACTATTTCAATAATAGATGTATTGTATAAGTATTCCTTCACTATATGCACATTTATAGGCCCTTAAGATATTTCTTATTTTAATAAATTTAACATTCATGGGTATCTTATATTCTATTAAATATTATTTAAATCATATATTCTATCAAATCACAGTATCAATAAATTGAATATCTCTACGTTATTAATAACATATCATAATTACTACTAGGTCTTCCTTCCCATCCTAACTTCGAAAGAGCGAAGAAGCAAATGGCTGGTTTCAGTGGTATGGTGACTTTCTTCATTAAAGGAGGTCTGCCAGCCGCCCGCGTGTTCCTACAGTCTATTAAAGTATTCACCCTGGCCGAGAGTTTGGGAGGATATGAATCTCTCGCTGAACACCCGTTAGTGACACTGAATCCAGTGCTTTTTATGACGGGTATTTTGTTGGCTATAACTCCTCATTATTATTTTACCCACTACTATTACATTCTTGCCTATACAAAAATTCAGATTTTTTCATAATCAATTATATCATAATACTATTTATTTGTTATAAATCAGTAGATGAATTTTATTATAGTATTTTTCATATACAATTAAAAACAGAATAATTATTCCCCCACTTTCAAATCCTTAAAAAGGCTCTGCCTGAACCTAATTTCTATCTTTGTATCTGTACTATAATTAATCATTTTAGTAAATATAATATCATTTAAACTAATACGCAAAATAATATATTTGTATTATTTAACTAAAATCAATATTATACAATATATTATTAGCTACAGTTACACATTATTATACATTAAGTCACCCCTATCCTCAATACCGCAGAGCTTTGATGACTCACGCTTCGGTACCTGCCGACGAAAGAGCTAAACTCGGAATCAGCGACAACCTGATTAGACTGAGCGTTGGACTGGAGGATCAAGAAGATCTTATCGATGATATCGAACAAGCTTTAAAAGCATCGCAATAATCGTACTGAATGTATTCAGCGCTAGTGTTGTTGTAAACGATCACGTTTCATTGGCTCATTACAGTACAATACATTTTCCTATTATTGAGAGACCTCAATATAGGCACTCTGCAATGATTATCAAATTATATCATATACTTTAAGGCCACTGAAACTATCCCTTACAGCAATACTAGCGTTTGCTCGTATGTTATTACATGCGTGCAAAAGTATTTTATCTTATTATCTCGATTGATTTAATATTGTTACTTATATCTACAATGTAAATGTAGGATTAAAAATATTATTTAATAAAATATTATAAATAATATAACTATGTTTTTTTTAATTAATAATTATTATACTAATATAGAGTATATATTCCCAAATTATACATTCCGTATACATATGCAAATATAACAATTATTTAAATTCTTTAATTTCCCTAAGATAATATATAAACATAATTCAGTTATTTTGTTATGATATATATTTAGCACTAATCTAATATTTATATAATCTTATATATCATGTAAATATCATAGTAACTTTATTTATCTTATTAATATTTCTTTAGATATAACATTTTTTGAGAATTGTGCTAGAAATATTAACCAATTTTAATAATTATAATTTTATTTATTTGTAAAACAACAAATTCATTCTAGATCTATTTTTACATCTATATATAAAATAAAGTAATATATGTTTCAATAGTTCTATATTATGAATAAAGTATGCTTATATAGTAACTATGATATTTATGAAAAAATAAATAAAAAATTCTGTATATCATTTTTAAAAGCATTTTACTAAAATAAGATTTGTACCCCCACAATAGGGAGAATTAAGTTAGTTTATTTAAATTACATATAATTATAATTATTTAATAATTTTTATTATTTGTATGTATATGGTAACGTGGATATGAAGGGATGGAGATATATCCTCCCCAAAGTTTTATGGGAAGAACTCATATATTAAAAAAAATATAGATTCTATAATTATTTAGAAGTTATAATAAGGACATATATGAGTAACATTAATTGTATAGTTATCAAAGATTTTGTGAAGCAAAGATATAACACTCCCTATGCATGCAACGTAATTTAGTAATATCCCCTGCCGCTGCTAGCAGTAGTATCGAAATCACTGAAATAGATTTAGATTCGGCTCTGTTTGCATACAACAATGTTTTCATTGTTCTATTAAATTACATGCAATATAAATTAGCTTTTACTTACTAAATATATACTTATAGCATTTAAAACATAAATATCATATTTGTTTGTTATATATTAGTAATGAACACTTGGTTTTCATCATATAAATATTAATTTAAAGCATATTATTTAACATTTTAAAAGTATATAGTTAAATACGAATTTACATTATAAACAACACATAGTTCCTAAAAGTAACCCGCTATAGGTGGCACTGGGGTATTTTGTATACAAATTCGAATTACACGATTTCGCGTAAGTGTTATATCTTTCCTTCGGAAAATATTTGTAGTTATCAATAAAATTATATATAATTAACTGAAATAATATAAATAAATGTTGTCACTGAATTATATAAGTATGTATAAACATTAAACTAACTGAAAAAAATGTTAATGTAATTATAAAATGAAATATAGCATATATTTTATTATATTTTTACAAATAATTATTGACTACAAATAAGTGAAAAATTATTAATTATTACAGATGTCAGTTCTATGAAATCTAAAAAAAAACTGAGATATTGAAATAGTATTAGAAATCATTATTGACACTAATATAAGTAAATAATTATAATAAAATTAAAAAGTAACGAAGTATATTACATTTAGATATTGACCTATCTGCCGAAATCTATCCATATTTTAACTAAACGATACATATTAATTAATGTGATTATATTATTATATTATATTGAATTATAAGATCTTTTTTTAAATATTGTTCTCATGTCACCTCCATTTCGGGGTATATACACTGTAAAAAATTAGGGTACAAGAGTAGTAAAAATTAGGGTGTAAACCATGTCTGTATAGCCGTACCCTAATTAGGGTCCATCATGCTATAAATGAATACTTGTACCCTAAAAAGATTGATGTGTACCCTAGCAAATTTAAGTATTCTGTACCCTAAATGTACCCTAATTTATTAACTATGCTGTACCCTAAATTATTATTGATGCCGTACCCTAATTTATTAATGATGTTGTACCCTAAATTATTATTGATGCCGTACCCTAATTTATTATTGATGCCGTACCCTAAATTATTATTGATGCCGTACCCTAAATTATTAATAGGCTAGAATGATAACAAACACATCATGGAAAGATAATATTACCAACATACAAAGTACATGGAATGCCACAGATCAATTGGGTAATTAAACAAAGAAAGTTGCAATTAGCAGGACACTGCATAAGGTACACAACTTAATTTTATGGAAGACAAAGAACGGCATGCTATACAACATACGAAACAGGGAGACAACCCACAACATCTATATACATCATAAAGAAACATTGGGTCTGTTAAGAAGACAAATTACAAACACTGATGACGGACTGAGAAAAATGGAAAATAATAATATGATATGGTCGCGTGAGAACTCTGTAATATAGGTATTAATAAATAAATAATTAATCTTAAATTATATTTATTGTAGAAATCATTTCCCCCAGGTCCTCCACATTCGTCTTTTCAGATACCTATAGAAAAACAATAATTAATAAATATTGAAGTGAATGTGTATTATACAATAACTAAAAATTAAACTGTCTATATTAATATCATCAAGTCACTTTGTCCTCCTATTGACCCTTTGTTGCATTTCCTTTAGCACATCTCCTCATCTAGGACCTGATAGGATTTTAAATGTTCTTTGCATATAGCTGATGTAAATATAATAATAATTAATAAATATTTAATTGAAGTTTTATTTATACACTCTTTTTTTTTTAAATGTCTATTAGTAATAAATATATAGATATTGTGTAGGGATAGGTCAGGATGGTATTTGTAAATGATAAGTCTTTTTTAATTTTTGGAAAAGTTTATTTCATGTTTTAATGATGTTATAATATTGCTTTATTGTTTATGAGTATATATTGTATATATAATAATTGTAATATAAATATTTATATATATATGCATCCATATGAATAACTATATTTAATACATATCTAATTAAAATTTCTTTGACAAATTAAAGTATGTTCTCATAGGAACAACCTTTTTTACAAAATATAATACTAATCACTGTGAAATATATATATATATATATATATATATATATATATATATATATTATATCGAATATTATATCAACTATTAATGACTAATAGTGTTTATTGTTAACTCATGTTTTATATAAACAGGTCAACCATAATAATTATTATATTTGTAATATTAATTTATATAATAAATATACATTAAATAATAATACCTATCAATTATATAAAAACTCACCATTGTTGCATATTCCTCCTCAGATTGCAGTGAGTTCTCTATCTCTAGTAAATACCCAGTTGACGCAACTGCAACATACACTAGATATAATAGCCTCGTCTGTATTATTCTTTACTTTGTTCTGAGAATATATTGAATATAAATTAAATGATATATATTATATTAATAGATAGGATATATATTAAATAATTCAAACACATTATTTTTCCTGTTGAATTATTCTCTTTTATATAATTATTGTAACTAGTTATTAAAAATAAATTTATATAGGATACTCACATTTTAATTATTCATTTATTTATATATATATATATATATATATATATATATATATATATATATATATATATATATATATATATATATATATATATATATAGTATACTAGAGTATATAATAATAGTATAAATATGTATCTTATAAGATCTTATATTATATATAAGAAACTTTATACAGTTAATATCATATATGATAATACTATATAAAATATAGAATTGTAATTAGAAAAATCCACTATATTATATTAATTATATTAATTACTGCAGTTATATATATAATAGAGTATATTATACTTTTGAATTATCATACGAAAAATCATAAAATAACTATAATATTAAATCTATAGTTATTAAGTAATTATTAAGTAACCTTATCTTTATTTTCACTGTAAATTAATTTTTCAATAATTCGCAAACTTCCATCATAAAATATAAGATTCCCGCATCTATTTTAGGAAATATTAAATTATATATTTAATTATACATTTTATATCTATATTTGATTAAGGATAGAATGATATTGATAATATGTGTACAACAGTTAACATTATTTATATATATACCTATTATTAATATTATTTAAATTTAATTACATTGTGAGCTAAAAATAAAATAAATAATTGACCATATATGGATATATAGTACACTATCTATGGACTAATAAAATATAATTGCATATTTATTTTATATAGATATTTAACTAATGTTATTAATTAGATAACTAAATTACCTGTTTGATCAGTTTGCCTAGTAGCGCTACATCAATATATTCGTTTATATATTTTTGTATATACGTTATATGCTTTATCATACCCATCAACTCACTATTCCTCTCCGGCAGTTTTTATAATATTTTAAATGAAATTTGAAATTCTGCAAATAATTCATCAGTTTCCTGCATATTAATATATAGCATATAGTTATCATGACTTTATAATATATATATATTATATATATGTAATAAAGTGAATGTTCTAATACAGTTTATTAATCAAAGTAAAGACCTGTTGAACATAATAATAATATAAAATAATAATAATTATTATAATAATAATAGTACCTACCCGATGAGATGCAGACCGAAGAATGAGGTAATCTCACCGAGTGGAATTTATTCTATAGAAAAATAACGAAATATACTTTACAGACGATAAAAATATAAAATATCAGAAAAATAAACATTTACATGGCTATGGCTATGTAACAAAGATCGTCCGAAGGAGTACTACTACTTCGTAGTATCTTTGTATGTAATTAACACAGAGCGAGACACCGAAATATAGTTTAAATTAAAGTTGTTATGTAGATATATCGATTTCTGTTACGTAATGCTAAATGCACTTAAATGTATATTACATTAATCGATATATCTACAACTTTGACTTTATAACATATATATATAATTATATAATTATATTCTAACAATTTAATTATATATTATAAATAATATATAAATATATTATAAAATTATATATTATATAAACTTTTATATTATTATATATATGATATAATTTGTATATATATATATATATATATATATAATATAAGTATAAATACCTTATGTATATTGTAATGTGTTAAAAAATAGATGCTTATCATGTTGAGTGTAGATGGACATAGAATATGTTAATAAATAAAATGGAATTATGTATATATACATATACTCGAATAATTATAAGTATTTGTATATAAAATATAGGAAATATGTATATGTGTACATATTTCCCTATGGGGAATCTATATAGTTTCTCAAAACTATAGTTTAATTGCAATTAGAAGCAATAAATGCTATGTCTATAATAATAAAACACAACAATAAGTAGACTGTTATATTAAGGATATTATGAAGGATACTATTATGAATTATATTTCTTATACATTTTATTTTCAATCAAATATAAACTTAATTTTAAAATGTTATGGTATAACTTATTTTATTTCCATATTGTATACCATATAATTCATAAAGTTATACCATTATATTTAATAGCTAATGGTAGGTAATACCTATAACTACAGATTACGAATGTTATACCATATAATTCGTAATCTTATACCATTTAAATTAAGCTATATGGTATAACTAAAAAAAACAAATGTTATACTATACAATTTGTGATCTTATACCATTTAACGTAATTGTATGGTATAACTTGTATTTCCATATGTTATACCATATAATTCATAATGTTATACCCTTATTTGTAACAGTGTATAGGGTATCAAATATAGTTGAGACTTACAACCACCCCCCCCCCCCCGCGCGTTTATTATATTAGGGTACATTTGAGTAATGTTATATTTTTGAACATGGTGTACCCTAACAAATAGATATTATGTACCCTAAAAATGTATAGTGCTGTACCCTAACGATTTTGTATATATTGTACCCTAATTAGGGTATATCACTATCATTTTTCATTTTTTGATACAGTGTACCCTAATTAATAGCATTGATGTACCCTAAAAAAGCGTTGCATCGTACCCTAATGCATTTGTTCATGGTGTACCCTAATTAGGGTACATCACTCATAATATTCGATTTTGCGATTACCGTACCCTATAAAAATGAGTTGTTGTACCTAGTGGCGCAAGAACGATTTTTTGGTTGGGGGGGGGGGTGATTTTTTTAAGAAAAATAATTCTTTTAAAGGATTTTATGTAGTTGTTTATTGACTATTGAATTAGTATAATACATTGTCGTCAAGTAAAAAATGTAATAAAAAAATTGAATAATGAACAAATAAATGTCAACAATGTGCAAAACGAAAACATTAATATTAATCAGATAGTATAGCATATGTCAATTTTTTGAATTTTGTCAGGATCTAATACGTAGAGGCAGCTTGTTCCAATGGCGAGGAGCACATATCGAGAATTCCAAATGACCGATTGTTAACTGAAATGATGGAGAATCAATCTTATAGCAGTTGGTCGATCTCTTGATTCGAGTCGAAAATGGATGGACGAGATCAGCAAGCTAACTAGGTTTCCCAGTATATAGAACTTTGTGGGTCAAGCAGAGTAGTTGGTATACCCAGCAAACAATTCCGAATCGATATATTCGTCGCTTTTTCGACGCTTTTGGGTGCTTCAGTTCTCATTCATATTGAATTCGTCGCTTTTTCGACGCTTTTGGGCGCTTCAGTTCCGAATCATATTGAATTCGTCGCAAATTCGACGCTTTTGGGCGCCTCAGTTCCGAATCTTATTGAATTCGTCGCAAATTCGACGCTTTTGGGCACAACAGCGTCCAATTTATAATAGGATTTTAGGCGCAAATTCGAAGCTTTTGGGCGCAACAGCGTCCAAAGTACAATAGAACAATTCGACGCTTTTGGGCGCAAATTGTCATCAAAGCGACGAATTAATTCCGGAACTTTTAGGCGCATGGCGTCCAAAAGCGTCGAATATATTGTTTGCTGGGAACAGTGTCTAAATTACAAAAGGATTTTAGGCGATAATTCGACGCTTTTGGGCGCTTCAGTTCCGAATCATATTGAATTCGTCGCAAATTCGACGCTTTTGGGCGCTTCAGTTCCGAATAATATTGAATTCGATGCAAATTCGACGCTTTTGGGCGCTTCAGTTCCGAATAATATTGAATTCGATGCAAATTCGACGCTTTTGGGCGCAAATTGTCATCAAAGCGACAAATTAATTCCGGAACTTTTGGGCGCAGTGCGTCGATAATATTGTTTGCTGGGTACATCCAATTTAGTGACAGGAAGCCACCCAAGGATCTTCATTAGATTCGTAATAGAAACATGATTATATTTCCTCAAACGGTATAGCAGGCGCACCGATCGACGTTGTATGACCTCTAGTTTCCTTAAAAGATGAAGAGATATGGAGGTGTACACTGTACAGTGACATGCAATATCTAATACTGCTAAATACTAGATAATTAATAAGGTTAATTACGTATAACTGAGAAAGCGAGTTTATTACGGACTTTGGAAATATTGTAGATGAAGTATTGGGCATTAGGTGTAATATTATAATATCTATAGATATTTGGGATGAGAAATCAAGGTTGGAGGAGATTCTTATACCAAGAGTGGTAACTTTCGAAAAGGGAGAATGGAAAGGAGATCAGGAGAGGTAAGATGAACAAATGAATTGGATTTACGATTACCATTAATACTATTAGTAGGGGTACAAGAACAATAGTTTTGTTAGGGGCTGATTTTTTTAAAGATTTGTTAAAGAAATAAGCTTGTTAAATATTTAAATATGTTTATTTAAAAAAGTGTGCTTTTCTCCAGTCATTCATATTAATGAAATTATCCATAATTTCATCAATGCTACAATCATCTAAAATAGATGAATATGGCACATTAGCAGAGAATTTAACATATCTTGGCTCATTGTTGAGCAGAGCCAAGTTTTGATTCTTCTCAAACCAGAAAAATTTCGTTCACATGCAACTGAAATTGTTGGTCGAACCATGAGAAGTTTCAGCAAACACTTACATATCCTAAACATACCCGATGGAATTTATTTATTAATTAAATAATTGTGTACTTCTTCAATGGAAGTGAACTTATTTCTTTTAAGCATTGGCAGTTCTATTTTCAATTCTTTGTAGTACAATTCTTAAATATATATTTAATATATTAATATATATTAAATTATAGATATCCAATTTTATATTCTACATATCAATTGATATGTAGAATATAAAATTGGATATATTAATTGGATATATTAATATAATATTTTATAAATCTATTATAATTACGGGCGTCGGAACAATTTAAGAATATGGGGGGGGGCATGCTTTGTTATCGACATACAGCTATTGTCCCCAGATATTCTGCCTCCCTGAATATGTGGGGGACAATAACTGGACATCCTTCCTCATTTCCGACGTCCATAATTATGAATTTAAATGGCCCAGATTGATCATTTACAATATTAATATCATAAATAATTATAATATATTATTTTATATAATAAAATAATAATTAATACAATTTATAAATAAATATAGATAACATATAAATATAAGTATAAATATATCATAAAATCATTATAATAATGTATACTTATATTAATATACATTGTTACAGTGATTGTATCAAATCCCCTAATACTTAAAATATAGGTATTAATAATAATATATTATAATACTTATTATTAATCAAATATCAAATATTTGTCAATATAATGTCCAACCTTTCAGAACTATTATCTTTATCTTTAGTGTTTTTATTTAAAAATATTCTAATATCCATTTTATATATGTACATTTTTGGAAATAATGAAAATGAACTTGATACAATAACATAATGTAATGTAATAAGGGGATACAATATTTTATAATTAATATAGCACACTCCATAATGTTAATTTCCATTCATTAAAAGTTATAAATTAATCATAAATCTTCAGTAGTAATATTTAGTAGTAATAATTTAATACTATATATTCAATGATATATTTTTCTAAGAAAAAATAAAATTATTATACACATTATAATTGAATAGTCTTCCAATTATTAAATTCACTATACAGAAAACGATATTTTTATTACTCTATTATATCATAATAAAGTAATAAATCATTGTTTTTTATATAGTGAATTTAATAATTGAGTAATGGATTATACTATGTATATATTTAATATATGGATATAATATATGGATATACATATATGGATACATTGTATATTATACAATATGAAGAGAGGTATTAAGTACCTATTAGGAATGAAGAGTTACATTAATAAAATATTGATATTCATAATATATTGTATTGTTCATATATGTATAAAAAATATGATAATTTGTATAGAAAATATTGGGGGGGGTCACCCCCCCCTTGAAAATATATTGGGGGGGGGGGTCGCCCCCCCCCCTACCCCCCCTGTTCTTGCGCCACTAGTTGTACCCTATTTGTTTTACAGTGTAGGAGCCATTATTTAAAATTTTAGAATAAATGCATAAATTTATCAATCGTTTGTCAATTATAATATACTAACTGTGCTTTATGTCTAAAAAGGTGTTTAATTTAAGTACTTTAGATGTTTCTCATTAGAAGTCTGCCAATCCCCCCTATTATTATAGTACAATATACACGTTTTAAACAATATGTTTAAATAGTTTCTAATGTAACTTAATTTACGAATTCATATTTTTAATAACATTTTAAGATATAGTTTATAATATATATATATATATATTATTATTTATTTGAATCAGACATATACACTGTATATTATACAGTTCATATAGGCAACAACATCATTAAACACCACTATACAATATATATATATATATATATATATCAACAATATTTTAAGAAATTTATAATATCTATCAAGTATGCACCGAATATAACATAATATTATTTAAGTAAGTGTTATCAAATTAAAGAAATAATATTGAATAAGTGACCATGTATTAATCATATTTAATTTAAACATAGTAACACTTAATACAATAGATGTATATATTCAATTATGTATATGATTCAATTGAATAGTAGGGTTAATAAAAAATATAATTTATCATGTTATAATAACTAATTAATAATTAAATATAAAATTATTAAGTAGCAAATATATGACTAGGTGGAGGGGCGTTATTAAGAATATTCTAGATCATTCCTATAGATGTACCTATATGTGCGTGTACATATTAATAGCATATATATATATATATATATATATGTATCTGAAAGCCCACCGAAACATACCGGTCCCAATACAGCTTTTTTAAGAATTTGAAACTATGGGGGCAAATTCCCCCAATACTTATTTTTTTTTTAATCGTATATGAAAAACAATCTAATAACATATAGGATAACTAATAACATATAACATATCACCTATCTACTTTTTATAATAAATAAATAGGAGTATGATATGATTTATTATAAAAATATCTAATTTTTATTAGGACAAATTTAAAAGTATGTAGACAAAAAATAACATCGGGGAGGCATTTTCCGACAAAAACCCATTATAAGAAAGATACTGAAACATATTAAATATTAATATATTATATTTAAACGGTGTCTAAATAAAATAATAATAATAATAATAATAATAAAAATAGGGCTACAAGTCACGGTTGTGTGTTCTTGATGTTGAAGGCTATAGCTATTCTTGCAACATGACATCATTAAATATGCCACATGATGTTTACTCTATATTGATGATGATGATGATGATGATGATTTTATTTAAACACTAATTCAATTATAAAATTGTGTGACATTAATATATAAAAAAAACAATAAATAAATGTAATAATAAGTATAGACAAGTGTACAACGTGGCGAAAACGAATATATTTGAAGTTCAGATATCATGGACAAGGAGGTACTTCTTTAGTTTATGTTTGAAGGTGGTCGTTGATGTATTGATGGTTTTAAGAGATGGAGGGAGTTGATTCTAAAGGAGGCTGGCGCAAACAGAATAGCGACGCTCCCCAAGTTTTTTTCCGGCGATAGGATGGTTCAGTAAGAACCATATAGTTAGAGGATCGTAGGTGGCATGGTTCAGTATGGAGAGAAATTAGTCGATAAAGGTAATCAGGTTGTTTAGTCAGTAGTTAGGAATATAGAATGGATATTAATTTAAGTAGATCTAAAAAAAAATCTCGAGCTCTTTTTTGTGTATGGCAAGTACTGGAAGTACTACAGTACCTTAACTTTAAGGTATGTTCGTAGGTCAGTTATATTTGTAGTGTAGTCAGGTTTTTTAGTCGGTAGATTAGTCTAAGTGATCTGTTAGCGGTCGATGGTTTTAAAATATGTATTGTGATAATAGAATAGTATAGGTATGCAGTATACTGCAAACATTAACAGCTTCATAACAACATAACAGCCTCATAACAGCCTTAAAATAGCATATTCTAAAATTAGAGCCTCATATCTGCTTCATAACAGGATCTTATGAAAAAAAAACAACCTAATATCAGACTCATAACAGCATTAGGGTAATATCCTCATAACAGCCTACATAAATTCTATAAAAATAGCCTCATAACATACTCATAACAGCATTATGATAATATCCTCATAAATTATATATAAAACAGCTTCATAACAGACTCATATAACAGCCTAATTACTGCCTCATAACATACTCACAACAGCCTCATAACTGCCTCATATAACAGCCTCATATAACAGCATATGTCTAAACATTAGGCTATTTTTTTATGAGGCTGTTATGAGGATGTTATGAGGCTGTTAATGTTTGCTGGGTAGTGTAGTCGAGATATAATTAAAGTCTGGATAATAGTTAGTGCGGTGGATATTGTTATGTAACTTACATAATGTAAGGACGCGTATTTTTTTAATATTGAATAAATAGTGAAATGTGGAAGATTTTAATGTTGATGTGTGTTTATCAAAAGTTAATTTTTTATTGATATTGATGCCAAGATATTTGGTGTAGTAGAAGGAGGGATTAGGGTATGACCTATGTATATATATGGGAATATTGGGGTTAAGTAGTAAATTGTTATTGATGATCCAGTTATTAATAGTAGTGAGACATGCTTGAAGGTGAATATTGGATGATTGGTGATAATCGGCGTGAATTTCAATGTTGTCTGCATGAATATTGTATTTGACGGATGAAAACGATTTAATAAGTTTGTTAAGGTGGAGTAGTTAAATACAGAAGAGTTTAGGGGAGAGGGACGAATCTTGAGGTACTCCAAATATGACTTTGCGTTTGGATGATAATGATTTATTAATGTTAGTACAGTAGGTTCTGTCACTGATGTAATTGTAAAACCAGAGTAGTAGAGTATCTTCAAGTCCAATTAGTTTTAGTCTGTAGATAAAAGCGTCGAAAAGCGCCCATAAATGCTCAAAAGCATCCAAAAGTGTCGATAAATTGTTTGCTGGGATGTTTAAATATGTGTTTGTATACAGTAACCCCGTAGCCAGAAAATTATACCAGGGGGGCAAGGCCCCAGCAAATATTGAGATTCAAATTCAATGAATATAAACTAGTATACTAGTAATAATATCACTAATAGGTAGTAATTTAGTAATTTAGTAATTTACTAATTTACTAGTATACTAGTATATATACTAGTATACTTGTATATATACTCTATTACTTATATTGACGCATAATGTTAATTACTCAGGGTATACAATAAATAATTATACACTATATAAACATAACTTTATATACATATAATAAAATTAAAAAAATAAAATATAGTTTATTATGACTTCAAAAACACATGGTGATTATGGGCGTCATTAGATAATACATATCAAAAACAAAAATATATAGGTAACAAAATGTATAAAAATGTATTGTATCCCCTAACAAAATGTATACAAAATAGTTAAAAAGATGGATGCCTTAACATTAGAGCTGTTTATAAGAGGTATATGGTTATGTGATAACTTCACCTAAGTTCCTTGATTGGTTGAAAGGATTCTTCAAAAATAAGCAATATATATTTTTATTTATTTATATATAGTTTATTGACTACAAAAACATTGGTGGTTATAGGCGTCGTTAGATAATAAAAAACAAAAACAAAAATAAATAGAAAACGAATAATAAAATAGAACGAATAACAATAATTAAAATTGACATACAGTTTACGTTTAAAAATGAAAGCGATGTTGTACAACGAATATCATATGGCAGTGAATTCCAGATTTTCGGAGCAATAGCCAAGAAAGCTGATTTAGAGTAGGCCAAATATGTTGATCTTTGCACCAATTTCGTGACGTATCACTTCAATTACCTAATTCAGCATATTTTTCTTATTAAAGCAGATATAGAAACTATTGATTCAAAGTATAGTATATAATACACGTATATCACGACTTGAATACGCCCGAGTTTATATATCAGGTTAATAGGTAATTAACACAATAATGAACATCAATAGATAACGATAATGAATGCTAGGGTGTGAATTAAGTATTTAGTGGAAAAGGTAACGAGAGCTTATAACGAGATTTTCTAATATTATATAGAAAATAGTCAGCAATGCGTATCATATTATTAATGTGTAGAGATTAGTCTAGGTTATAGTGAAACCAAAGATAGTTATAGATTGAGAAGTTGGAAGATATAGTAGAAAATGATGAGTAATTGATAGTGGATAAATGGGTCTTGAGAATATGATAGTATCAGTTTTAGTCATATTAAAGGAAATGGAGTTATGAGATAACCAATGAGTGATATCAGTAATACAATTAAACATATACATTTGAATAAAACAATAATCACTATAAATAGGAAATGGCTATATATCTGAAGATCATCGGCATAAAGATGATAGTTAATATTAGGATATTTTTGACAAATTTATTTTATAGGAATAATATATATAATGAACAATATATATATATATATATATATATATATATATATATATATTGGTTCTGTTCTTGGCCCTGTATATATATATATATACAGCCTTATAGGGCCAAGAACATAGCCTTGTGGAACACCATACATAAGGAAGAGACAAGTTAATCTTCATCGAAGATGTTCTAGAATCTAGATGAAACAAAAGACATAAACCAACTGTGGACTTGACTGTGTATACCAATTTCATTAAGTCTAATAGAACAAATATTGTGATCGAGAGTATCAAAATCACTAGATAAGTCAAGTAGCACGAGATAGCATGGGGGGCTTTATTATAAACAGACATTATAATATCATTAATGATTAAAGTAGGGGCAGTTTCGGTACTACGATGAGGAAGTAACGCACTTTGATATTTATCAACAATAGCATTTTCGTAATGTAATTAATAAGTTGAGTGGACACAACTCGTTCTAAGGTCTTAGATATTGATGATAACTGAGATATTGGACGATAACTTGATAAATTAGATTGGTCAAGAGTAGTTTTTTTAAATCGGAATAATATATGAATATTTCATGGAGTGTGGAACAATAGATGATATAATATATATGAATGATTTAGGTGATAATTCCAATAAAATATAGTGATAATGAACGAAGTAGATTGAGTGGAATTGGATCAAGGGGGAATTCGTTTTCAAGGATGTCATCAATGAGAGTACACCGTCATATGTGTGAAGCGTAAAACATGACCAATGATTCAGATTGGATGTTAAATTGAGATTGAGTCGTGCCGAGTTGATGTTTGGAAGTACATTGATAATCCTATACATTTATTGTTGGAAGAAATTGGCAAATATGGAACAAAGAACTGAATCAGGTTGGTCAAGAAGATGCTTGGTCTGGGTTTTACCTACAAAGGTGAAAGATAATTAAGCTTATATATATTATAAGCTTACTTAGAAAATATTCCATAACTACCGAGCATATCAGTGAAGTATGACGATTTGGTAGATAGACATTTTTTCTTGTAAAGCGATCGAAAACTTTAAAGGCAATAATATCAGATTCGAGTGTAGAGGATACATATTTATTTTGTAGTCTACGAAGTAGTTGACTCGGGTTAACAAACTCAATATTAAACCAGAGAAACTTTGAATAAGTTTGTTGATAAGAGTAATGGAGGGTACAGAAATATCTAGCGAATGAGATAATGCCAAATTAAAATAAACAAAAAGTGCAGAAGATATACTGTCGTTAAGTTGATGGAATACGGAGTTAACACACAGTGGTTTATCAATATAGACATTTTCCAAAACATTCTAGAAGGTCGATTAATTTGTATCACCAGCAAGTTCAAATCAAATAATATGGCAAAGTGATCAGATATTAGAGAACTTTGAGTGGGATATGAAATTAATTCAGAATCAGCTAAATATAAAAAAAAGTATTACTATTAGTGTTAGTAGTAAAGCAAACATATTTCATCAGGAAATACTCAAATATAAGTTCATTTAGAGATAAGGAAACATGATTTTCATTGTTAATTTGAATATTAAAGTCACCAAAAATAACCGTGTTAACTGACGTGAAAGATTATAAAATAGCAGAGAGGTCAGCTAATAAACTCCATAGGCTAGATAAAGATGGACGGTAGATAAGTATAATTACAATGGTAAATAATTATGAAACTGAATATTACAGATCAGAATTTCATATGAAGAGAAACATGGGGTAGATAATGAAATAATCTTAAGTTCCGATTCAGGCCGCCACCACGATGTGATGTATAGGCTATTAGTAAGAAATACTTTAAAACCACAAGGGGTCAATTGGGAATCTAGAGCAGAATCATCAATATTAGCCAAGTCTCAGTTATAGCATATATATAACAATTAGAAATAATAATTAATTGTGTAATCAAATCAAGTTTATTTAGTACTGATCTAGCATCGAGGAGTTGAAAAGAACCCTTTCATGATAGTGCACTGGTAGTCAATCAACAGTTTAATCTTTTTTTAAAGTAATCACATGATTGGGACCATTTATCAAACCATTTTATTTTTACATTGCGGAATTCCAATTATAACCACTGTGAAAGTACCTACTATCTACAAATGGGTATAAATTAAATTTGCTTTATTTGTTATATATATATATATATATTATCGGTAAATATTCTTATTTTATTTCCAAAAGATCTTTTAATGTTCCGGGTTCTCTACCACTTGTAAGTTTAGGACAAACATTTCTGAGATAAGCTTGACAATAATTTAAATTTATTTTTTCATATTTTGTAGTGCTATTGTTTGGATTTGGGGTTGGTTGTATATATGATTCTGTTACTGTTAATCTATAATATATTAATTTATCTGCTCCTATTTTTGTTAGAAAACCAAATAGCTATTTGTTTATTGTTTGCTTATTATAGGGTTAACTATTAATTAATTTCAATTATATTACTAACATTATTTTTAATATTTACCATCATTTTACAAAATAATTTTTTTTAAACCATGAATTTTGAATTGGATCATCACTATGATGTATATGACTAAAATACATTCATTATGTTATGATAACTCATTATAATATAAATAAAATAAAAATATAAATATAATTGAATATCTATTAAATAATATATGAAAAAATCTTAATGTGAAACAAGTTTTAGGGGCCTACCTTATCTCAGGGGGGCCTAGCTATCTCAGGGGTGCCTTGCCCCCCGTGGCTACGGGCCTGTTTATATAACGTGCCCTTACGACGTAAGGCTTACGTCCTTAAGATCGAGAGATAGAAATTAATATTTAGCAAACAATGTGATGAACACATGGAAACAGAGTTATGGGTTTAATGTAAAATTGGAGATTGATGATATATTAAAGTTCATATCGGAGATAAATTTTTGACATAGATAAGGTTTAGACTTGTTTTGGGAATATTTTCGAGGGTAATAGTAAAGTTAGGAGGTATTTTTCTAGTTATTTGAGAAGCAAGGTTGGGAGTGATATTGGCTGTAAGTCGTTGTGCGTAGGTCATCGATGTGGGAGAGTTTGGAATACTTAAGTCGGTAGATTGGTCATTATTGGTTGAGTGAGGTGTTGTCAAAGCGCGAAAGAATTTGTCATACAAATTTCAATGTCAAGTTTCATAGCATATTTGAGTTGATCAATGATAAGTGATGTTGGTGTATACTATATAGGCTTGGCTGGTTTATCAATGCACGATATACACGTATAATTGATAGATGAGTGGGAGAAAATATAGTTTCTTGTATATGAGTATATAGTATATAGTAAAATATATCTATAGTTTTTTCAAATTATAGTTTTCATGCTATAGTATGAAAGTACTTGGAGAGAACTTTCGAGCTACCATGGATAGATGAGAATAGGCAACTAACGTGATTATTTGAAGATCAGCCACATCATTCAATGATATCGTACGTTAAACTTATATTACAGTATGCAAAATTAGACGGTGACATGTTGAAGTCTTCTTCAGGTGCATCGGATCAACTTCGATGTAGAATACCGACTCAGAACGGCGGAGATCCGATAAAATATACCAGAGTATATATGGAAGTATACTTCCTATAGTAGGCAGGAAAACGTTCAATATAAAATATAAACAATATCTCACCGTAGGATAGTCGTAGATAGCCCAACTAACCAAGCATAAAGTCCCATAGGATGTCTCCGAGAATATTTCCAATACAAGTATAGTTCGAATGATTTATAGATAGTATAGATGTCAACTTAAGTATATAATGATTATATTAAATATAAATAAATACTTTGTATAAAAACTATCTATATACTACCTATAGGAAATACAATTATTTTGTAAATGAAAATATAAATGTGTATTTAAATGTTCTAGATATTGATTATTACTTGATGAATACAAATTATATGCATGTGAATTTAGAATATAATGAATTGTTTATTTGTGAAATCAATGAAGCGTAAAAAGAAATAATAATAAAGTAATTTAATACTTCAAATTAACACTCAAATAGTGAATATTTATATTAAATAAATACAAATCTTCAAGTAGATGATATTTATAATAACATTACTGTTAAAATATAAGTTGTGATACCATTCATAAAGTAGATAAATGGTGATTTTGTTGTGATAAATTATATGTTGTTGTTGTTGTTGTTGTTTTATAATAATCAGGAAGTGAATTGGGGAATAGATCTAGAAATAAAGATCTAGAGGTTCCTATCTAGCTCTATAGAACGTATACGATGGGTGGCCACGTTAAGAAGAAGTAGGATTATACATAATTTGTATAATCTACATAAACTTATTTATTCATAATCATAATTATATATACATATATATATATTGATTATATTCCAAAAATTAAAACAATTGTTCTTCCGCCAGCCCCTAGAAATTCAACATTTGTCAGATAAGGGAAAGTCTCCGATTACCGACCCCTAAATGATTATTTTTATGAAATTCATAATAGTTCATACGCTGCGCGCTGATTGGTTATAGGGTGTCTGTATTAAGACATCTAGAGTGTCCGTATTAGGAACTTATATGACCTCTAGATGTATGCTTATAACTTATTTAATATTTTATAACAAATATATAAATTATATATATAGTTTTAGAATGCTTTATATTTTAATAATATAGTGTTATATTTTATATCGATACATTTGAATATTCTTGAATATTCTTGAATATTCTTGAGAAGGTTTTAAGTTGAATTTTTTTTTAATAAATTTAAAAACGTAATAAAAAAAATCAGTTTTTGGATATAGCAGCAATATTTTGAATAATTAAAAAATAAAAAATACTTTTTAGACTATTTATATAATTTTGAATATTTTATTAATTAAACATTTTTTTGTAGGATTTATGGTTTCTGAGAAACCTAGAGTGTCTGTATTCGGGCACTGTCCGTATTCGGTTACTTTCCCCTAGTTCCGAAAATGTACCCTATATAGGTAGCGCTGATGGTTTTTGTATACAAAATAGAATTACACTATTTCGCGTGAGTTTTATATCTTTCCTTAGAAAAATCTTTGCTAGTAATTCACCTAAACAATATTTAATTTGTGAACTAATTAAAATATAAATATTAATTAAATATAAGAATATTCTCGCTGGTTATATGGTAACAAATAATTTAATTTTTATTAATATTCAATAAGTAATATTTATTACGATGATTAAAAAGTGGTAAATTAATATTGAAATTGAAATAGCATTGCAGTTCTTATCAACAAGGAAGTTATCTATTTAGATCACTCGCACATTAAAAGCCTTTTCACAGGTTATTTTCTGTATTTAATGTTATTATCTCTACTTTTCTTTGATTATAATAACTATAGATATCATAACATTATCAAATTATATAGAAAAATATCCTACAAAGTAATTTCATTGGTATATAATATTTACAAAATAAATAATATATATATATATATGTGTGTGTGTAGGGTAAGTGATATACCTAAGGGTACTACTAACTTAGTAGTACTAAGGAATACGTATATATATAATACAATAATATAACAAAATATTACATGAAAGTGTAAATGCTATTTTCATATATTTGTTAATTTTATATTTTAGTAATTTGTAAAGAATATGTGTGCATGTGAAATCTGTTAGGTAATATATCTCCTATGTAATACATTAAATGTAAACGCTATTTTCTAATATTTGTTATTTTGTGTTTTTGAAAATTGTAAAGAATATTTTGGTTTGTGAAATCTGTAGACTTAGTTATGTAATAAGTATAACTTATTTCTGTATATTTGTTAATTTCACGTGGCTGTAATTGTAAAGAGTGGGCGTGGTTTATAATTAGAATACTAAAATAATGTTTTTAGTTTTGATTTATTTGAATAAGCAGTGCCCATGGGTGAAACCTTATTAGTTACTGTTGACACGATGGAACAACATTATTGTTCCAACCGTATAGTTATACCATAGATTTATAGTTTACATGTAAACTATAAATCTATGAGTTATACACACACAACACTCTAGTTTTAATGCATACGTGTATACATATATGCATACGACTAGACGATACCACATCATTAGCGTTGTGTTGTTATAAAGTGACACACACGAGCATACACCGGCGACTGTAGTGCCCGTTATCGAGTGCATGTGTAATGTAAAATGTACGTTATACAAAATAGTCTGCAAAATAGTCTGCAACAACAAGAAGGGAGATAGTAAGATAGAGGTATACATCTATCTATATATATAGCGGCAAGTTGAATATAATTAATCGGCCACACACGATATGGCATCGAAGCCGCGATAACCTTGACCTCGACGACAATGATAAAGGAAGTAGCGGTTACCCACGATATAGTATCTACGCGGCGATGATGAGATAGGTAGACAGTACGGTATATATACCGTATACAGTAGTCGACTTTGAAAATAGGTGCATCAGAATTAGCTTATTACACGTTAGTTAATTCAATTATAATAAATTATATTACTATTATTATATCAACAATATTACATATTTTTATTATAAGGATATCCTTAATAGGCTACGTATTACTTCTTATATATATATATATATATATATATATATATATATATATATTACCTTGTTACCTTGTGCCGTCGAGTCGTAACCGACCCCTGGCGACGTCCATGACAGTTCCTCTCCATATCACTCTATTTCTGGCTTCTGCTAGTATCTTCATGATGTTGTCGTTGGCTATATAACTCTGCACATTGTTCAGCCACGTTATGTGTGGCCTACCCCTTCGCTGTTGACCATCCATCTTTCCTAGCATCAGCTGTAGCTCCATTGAGTCCGCTCTCACCACGTGTCCGAAGTATGATAAGGCAAGTTTGACAATTTCTGCCTCTAGCGTTCTTTTGGGTTTTATGCTGGCAATGTATTGCAATCATAATTTATATATTTGTCTTCCTATCTATATAGGTCATTCCAAGCAGGATTCTCCTACACCACATTTCGAAAGTATCGATTTTTGCTCTTTCCTTCTTCTTTAGAGTCCAGGTTTCTGCACCGTATAGAATAATCGGGAAAATAAGTGTCTGTACAATTTTTACTTTAGTGGCGAGTCTTAAATCTCTATCTTTAAAACATTTTTCTCAGACTCCCCATTGCACTTTTTCCCATTGCAATTCTTCTGCGTAATTCCATATCTATTTGTCCGTCACTTGTTATCAAGGCTCCCAGGAACACAAATCTTTCAACTACTTCTATATTTTCGCCATCAACTATTATAGAATCTAGTTATCCTGTTGCCATCACCTTAGTTTTTTTGACATTTAGATATAACCCAGCTTTCTCACTCGATGATTTGACTTTTTCTATAAGTTCTATAAGGTCCTCTCTATTACCGGCTATCAATGTGGTGTCATCCGCATATCTCAGGTTTGATACGTTCCTTCCACCTATGCCAATGCCTTTGTCCCACTTATCTAGAGCCTCTCGCATTATCTTTTCTGCATAGATGTATAATACATATATATATATATATATATATATATATATATATATATATATATATATATATAATAATAATAATATTTATTTATTGAATCACACATATAATAATATCGGATACAAATGGACCCCTCAAGAAGTCATAGACTTGTACATGTTATAAATAACTGTGAGGAGCCCGGACAATACAAAACAAATAGTAACATTTTTTTTTCTTGTGTTTTGATTTATCGTTTATTAAATTCTTGATAAACACAAGAGAAAAACAAGAACTATCTGGAGTCGAACCCGGGACCTCTGGCTTACTAGCTTTTGGTTGTCCCACTGAGCCATCGACCCCAGACTATATATATATATATATATATATATATATATATATATATATATATATATATATGTATATATATATATTTATCTTATTTTTTATTTTTTATTTATTTAATTACTATTAAAGATTTCATGTGCTAATAGAAATTATTGTATACATTATGTATAATACATACATATATATATTATTTTTTATTTTTTATTTATTTAATTACTATTAAATATTTCATGTGCTAGGTTTTCCATTTTCACTTGATTCGTTTTCATATTATTGGGTACTTCACTATCATCATATTTAATAACGCGATCGCTAACATCTGTAACGACGAGTGAACATAAAATTTAATATAGTTATTATTAATAAAATAAAATATTATAATATATTCTAGAATCTAGACTGATCATTAATATAGTCAGTATTTTAAAATTTAAATTATTTTATAAATATAAAATCATTATTATATATGTGTTGTAGGGGAGGGAAGGTGGTAGTGGCCGATAATTAATATGCCTCAGAAGATTTCGAATATATCGATAAATACTGAATTTTAGGCTCTTATTTTATTGAATTGACTAGAAATCATATAGTTCTAGAATATTGTGATTTCACTTTTATATATAAAGTGTTTAACCTAATAATATAAACGTTTGATTAAGCATTAAAAAAGCACTACAATATTGCAAGGCTCTAGTAGTGGCCGCTAGTACCAGAAAATGCGATAGGTGTCTCGTAATGTATTCGATTTATATTTTTTTAATTATGTAATATTAAATAATTATATTTATGATACATACGCACCTTATTTGATTTAATGATTTCATTATATATACAGTGTATATATATAATTAAATCAAATAAGGTGCGTATGCATCATAAATATAATTATTTAATATTACATAATTAAAAAAATATAAATAAGGGTGAGGGTGAGGGTGAGGGTAGCCATTTTTAATAATCATATTTTAACAAATGTTTTACTATAGAGTTATATAATACTAAACTACACAAACAAAAATTAGTGTAATTGGACATCTTATAGTACAGCGTGAGCATGTTGAACATTTGCATGGGCTGCATAGGAAAATTAAAATTAATTTACATTAAAAAAATGTAAAAAATATTGAATGTCACTAAAATCTCTATTTATGAATATAAAATCCTGAAACGTCGTTTCTAGGTAGATTACATATTTTTTTGAACAAATAAGTCAAAAAAAAGACACCCTGTAATTTATTTTACATTTTATGGCATGTTTTTTTTTTTTTTTTTCAAAAAATAATTTTTTAAAAACATTTTAAATTTTTAAAATGAGTTTACTTATATTTATTGATTTTTTATTATATGTATTTCATTTAATTAGTATATATTATAACTAATATATAAAGAAGTTATAATTGAAAAAAATAAGTTATTTTGTGAAATATGGTCATTTTATTGGTTTTTTAAGATAATTCAACGACTAATTTTGAACCAAATTGTAACTATTGAAAATTTAATTTTTTTTTAATTTTTTTTTTAATATGGTGTTGAGTATACTATAAATTACCCTTTGCTCTAGTTTCAATAATTTACCTCTACACATATAATATTCACAGGTGTTCAAGTCAGATTTTTTTTTCAAAAATAAAAATATTATTTTTCTAATTATTTTTATTTATGATACCAATTTTATACACATATATAATTGTACATCATTATATTTAATGTATTATTTGTAATTATTATTTTACATCAAAATAACATGATTAATATTTTTTTTAATTAATTAAAATATTGTGTTATACTTATATAATACAAAATAAATATATGAATGAAATTAAAACTATGATATATCATAAAGAAATTAAACAGAATGAAAATAAATATATATTTTATCATATAGAATAATGTATAAATGTTATAAAATTATAACAATGAAATAAAAATAAAAAAACATACATAAGTATATATAAAAAATGTATAATAAATGATTTTTCGATGACAAATTAGGATAATATATATTTTATTATTCAATAAAATCACTTTTTGATGAAAATTTAGGAAAATATATATTGCATCATATAGTCAAAATATATAAATGTTATAAAAGTATAACAACTAAATAAAAATAAAAAACATATACATAAGGATATATAAAAACTGTATAATAAATGATGTTTCGATGAAAAATTAAGAAGATATATATTTTATTGTACAATAAAATTACGCTTTGATGACAATTTAGGAAAATATATATTGAATCGAATAGTAAAAATGTATACATGTTATAAAAGTATAACAATGAAATAAAAATAAAAAACATATACATAAGGATATATAAAAACTGTATAATAAATGATGTTTCGATGACAAATTTATAAAATATATATTTTATTGTAAAATAAAATCACACTTTGATGACAATTTATGAAAATATATATTATATTGAATAGTAAAAATGTTATAAAAGTACATACATAAGGATATATAAAAACTGTACAATAAAATGATGCTTTAATGAAAAGTTATGAATATATATTTTATTGTAAAATAAAATAATGTTTAAATGAAAATGTAAGAAAATATATATTTTGAAAGTAATAATTTATACATGTTATAAAAGTATAATAATGAAATAAAATTATAAATTATATACATAATATATATATATATATATATATTTATAATTGTAATGCATTTATATATACTAATATGTATCTACTAAGAAAATTCTGTTTTTGTAATTGTATCTATTATGATTTTTTTAAAGTAATTGTAGTAGTATCTAATATAAGAACAAAGTGTGTAATTTTAATTGTATCTATTATACATTGTGTGAGTATCGTGTCCTGCTCTGTATATATATATATATATATATATATATATATATATATATAGATATATCCTTATGTATATATTTTATTTTATTACCACAATAGTATACATATTATATAAGTATAATAATCATTATTCTAATCATTATTATTAATAAATATTAAAAATATATACATAAGGATATATAAATCTCTACAATAAAATTAAGCTTCGACGAAAATTTATGAAAATATGTTATATAGTATATGTACAATTAAATGTAAGAAAATATATATTGTATTATATAGTAATACTGTATGTTATCAATGTAGGCTTTACTGAAGGTTGGTAATGATGTACGAATCCACATATCAATAATGTTATCGTAGTTTTATTCGATACACCATAACATGGCTGTAGAGATAATAAATGCTTATAAATGTCTATAAATGTAGGTAACTTGTGGTATTACATTGTTGATAGTATTTAGTATATGTTTATTATATTTATTCATATGTTATTATGATATCAAAGCCATCATATATATAAATGTAATAAAATATAAATATAAAATATTCAAATTGAAAACAATAACAATGAGTTGCTCATGCGCATGACATGCGCATAGAGCGTATTATAAATGGCGGTATTATAATTTGTGTAAATAAAAATAATTATTAAAACATCACGCAGCTTACTCAATATAACATATAAAAATCTGAAACTTAAGTATTATTCTTATATTAATATACTCTTTAAGATTTCATCTGTTTAATTTGTATTCATTACCACCACTCACCCTTAAGATGTATATTATACACCTACTATTACATATAAATAAGCATAAATATATATAATCATGTTTTTTGTCAAAATTTGACAAAAAATTATTATATAATAAATTAGAGTGATTAATTAATTATTTAAAAAAAAAATTTACTATATATTATAGATATTTGGATTATCTAAATATTGTATATAGAACTGTTTATCCTATCAAGCACCATTTAAGCGTTAATTAAAACGACCACTACTCTCTCCTCGGCCACTACCCCCTTCCCTCCCCTACATTAATTAGTACTTAATAATTATAATTATAATACGCATACTTACTGTCTAAGAGTTTGCCTACTATGCTTTTCTCTTTTCTTTTCACTTGCATCTTTATCAGTGTATGGGCAACTTCAATATTGTCATCTTTAACCACACGATAGCTAACATCTATAAGTATTCGAACAAGTATTATAGTATCGTTACACACATACAATTATATATATACACATATATATATATATATATATTTATATATATATAAATATACAATACTATAATACTTGTTCGAATACTTATAGATGTTATCATATATATATGTATATATAAAAAGTATACGTATTATACGTAAGTAATTTAATATAGTAGGTTATATATAAAGTATACGTATAATACGTATACTTTTTATTTAGACATATTGTATACAATATTTCTAATAGTATACTATTATAATCATATATATATATATATAGATATATTTATACTTTTTTTACATCAAATATATGCCTTTAATTATTCATTACTAATTGATAACTACTATCCATTATTATAATATATATCCTATAAGTACTATATTACTATATATAATTAATAGAGAAATAGTATCCAATGAATACTAGGATGCTACTATATCCATACATATAATGTAATAGGTATACTATTAAGATATGTTAAACTATCGAATATAAATACCAAACTTACCTCTGAGCAAGTACTTATAAACAAGAATTCCGCACAGGCAAACTATCGGAATAAGTAAGCAGACGACATTAATGATGATTCCGATATCGGTTTTCGTTACTGACCTCTCAACTGAATAATTCCAGTTTTTTATAGCCACCAGGGTTTCGTTCATATCCTCATCTGCAGTAAATGCATTCGTGTAATTAATAAGCATTGTGTTATACTATTATGTGAAATGGCACAATGAAAACAATTGATAGGGATTTTTCCATCGTATATCCATCGTACATTTGATAGCACACCCCTATAATCGTACTATAGTGCGATATTATATATAGTAGATCATCATAAGTATATTATAAAATAACAATAATCATAAAAATGTGTCTATAAAATGTAAGGGAAAGTCCCCGATTACCGACCCCCTCCTAATATCGACCCCCTCTCGTATCTCAGTAACTATAAGATATATCAAAAAATAATATATACCCGAATTGTTAGTAAATTAATGATAAATATAAATAATTATTTTGTTTAAAAAAATATTTAATCCTACAATTGTTATTTGATCAAATATAATATTATGTTTTTTTTTAATATTTGAATAATAACTTTTTTTAAATCATTGTAAATACTTTATTATTTAAAAGAAAACTCAATACTGAGCAAAATATTGTAGATCAATAAAATGTTTATAACTATTATAAAAATAATTTAATTTTAATAACTATTAACCAATATATCTTAATTATAGCAACCCATATGATTTTTCTATTACCGACCCCCTAAATTACCCTAATACCGACCCCATGTGATTTATAATATCCAATCAAAATAGATCCGTATTTTACTTTAAAAATATGTCGTAAGTTGTTTGTGTATCATTGATATAGATTTAGGATTCACGATTCCAGTTGATTATATACATACTGATTAATAAATAATAATATACACTATTTTAATATAATACTATAAAGTTTAAATTTAAATTTAATATTATTATTAAAACATAAATTCAATACAAAATAAATTGCGTAAATGTTATAATTAATTATATTTATGTATAACAATTATTTGTATTGGATATTATAATACTACAATTATTTATATCACAATAATTTTAGGGGGTCGGTAATAGGAGAAGGGGTCGGTATTAGGTACATGTATCCTATTACCGACCCCCTGTTTATTCTTGTAAATATAATTATATCAAACATTTAAAATAGCCACATTATTCATTGTCATAATATTACCCTAATTACAAAATTTCAAATAAATATATTTAATATTGAATAAGTTATTACAAATAATCATTTAGGGGTCGGTAATCGGAGACTTTCCCCTATATTAAAATCGTACTTATATAAGGTCATATAATAATTATATATTAAAGTTATGAATAACAAAAATGTAGATTATAGCCAAATATGATACAATAAGTGACCTCTAATTAATATTAATATTATCTATGCGTAATTAATTATTTACAAATCTGTGATATTCATGCGCCTACAAGAAATGTAATTTAATTCATAACACTAGCTCGATCAACTGTACTATAAAACATATATTAGAATAGTTATCATTGTGGCAATATTATCAAGAAAACCGGCGACCTCGAGGTTGTAGGAGGAATTGATATTTAAATATGGTACATATTGATAATTCTATGTTTATTTTCAAAATAATATATTTAAAATTACTCGTAAAGATGCCTTCACACCAAAAAAGTATCAATATTATCTGGCATATATTTCTCACGGATATACTCTAGATTAATTTTAGCCTGTCTTATTTATTTAGAACAGTTGAAGGATATTTAATATCACGTGGTTTCATTATAAATATCAATAGAAAATAGTACTATTAATTTAAATTACAAGTAAATACATATATATTGTTAATTTTTATATATCTTATATTATAATATTCCAAATATAAATATATATATAGGTATATTATATTATCATATAATAATTAAATGAATTCGATAAAATATATGTTGTTATCAGACTCTGTCGATATATTGTACACATGTAGATTAATGAATCGAATAATTTAAGAAATTAAAAATAAATCTCGAATCTTTGAGAATTATCACATATCTTTAATTAAAATGTCACGGATATCCGTCAAACTACCGGAAGTTTTCTAACTACCTGAGTTCATTCATACCATATAGGCACTTAGATTAAGTTTTCACTTATAATCATATATGGCTATAATGTCCCTTCGAAACCGCTCTCACGTTAAGGCATCCATGGTTTTAACGAGAGCCGATCATTTATTTATACACGATTATATAATATCACCTCTAAATATTATTTAAAGACCTATTTTAAGGGTCCGGACTAGGCTTAAACCCGTGTCCTACTTATTGTTTGTCTGACGCGCTAGCCAACAACCCACATAGGCAGTTAATATATTAATAAAACGCTACCTCAGTATATTCTTATTTCGGATATATATATATCCCAACTAGTATGGTAATATAATAGTAATAGTAGAATTATTACTAATTCACTATATATATACACTACATATTTTTTGTATATATATAAATGTTAATTAAATTATTAATAAACTAATTCATAAATAATAAAAGGTGTATTTAACACATTAATACATTGTACGTCGTACAGTGTACGTATATGTAGTATATGTTAAATCTGAACCGCGCGTTAACTCTAACCCATAATAGGTACTGATAATAGGCGCGTGATTTCCTCATCCTCCTCCTCGTCGCCTGAGTCATCGGTTACGCCCCTTTCACGTGACGTCACATTCGTTGCATCGTCATCGTGCACGTAGATCCGCCTCACATCTAGACAATATCCGATGTTATGATCTATCGTTGCGTGGCTACAGGTTCTGCCTTTCTGTCGCATCTTTACCTGGAAGAAGGCGTAACACCTACGCGTGGTAAAGGTGTACCGGTATAAGTGCTGGAACGTACGTTACGTATATAATACGCGATACACTATAATAGCGTAGATATGATACTGAAAAACTGCATTGTTAGACAACGGTATACCGCATCACTCTATAGAGTGATGCCCATTCTAATGTCGACTCGATGTCCGTATTGCGAACCCTTCAAAGTGTTCAATGAAGCACGGTATTTAACATACTGTGTAGGTTTTATTCAAACTATTATAACTAATTCCATTGTATCTACATTTATATTATTGTAGGTTAATTTATAAAGTAAAGGTTCCCAGCAAACAGTAAGAGCAGCATAATAGCAGCATAACAGCATATACTAGAGCCTCAAATGTTTACATTGTGCTATTATGCTGCTATTATGCTGCTCTTACTGTTTGCTGGGAAATGTTGAATCGTAATTACGTTAGTTTAATATTTTGAAAAAAGGTCGAATAGAAGGTTGGATGGGTAATTGGGTGCATTCATCTTCTTATTTACATTATTCAATGTTTTTATGTTGAACAGTGTATATACACAAGTATTATAGGTTGATTTTATTTAATTATGAAAGATTTAATGGGATTAATTAGTAAAAAAGTTAATCTGATTTGATTATACAAAAGGTTGAATATATTCATATAATATATAATATATTCATATAACCTATAGGTTATTTATAATAGGTTGAATGACACAAACGCATTATGTAGAAATACCATGCTTCATTAAACATTTAAATAGTTTAAAAGACGAATATCGAATAAACATTTGTATAGGCCTCACTCTACCTTTTTTCTAACAGTGCATAGTACACAATGCACACTATACATTGTACACTATACATTGTGTAGTCCACAGTGTACACTGTACAGTAGACCGTTCGAATTAATTTGTAATATATAATATCATATATATCTATATTTTAGTATAATATATATTAACAATTTTTATTAAAAAAATAGTTACATTTGCTCACGAGGCATTTAAAGTTTTAAATATAAATTATTATTTTTAAATTTAATTTAAAATATGACATGTATAATAGTCATTCCACCATCTTATTATCTTTGATGTTTACATTTGAAATAAAAATATTTAAAATTAATTATGTATTTGTATTACATTTAATGAATTAATATAATATTTATATTTCATTTTTATATCTACAAATTACTAATATTAATGTCTCCTAAAACTCGAGAAAATACACCATTTTACAAAGTATTTATTTTAAAATAATTAATTTAAAAAAATTAATATATATAATTTTACATAAATTTGAGTATTCATATTTTATTAAATTTTGGATATAAGTTAGATATAAATGTTCCAAAGATTTTCCGAAGGAAAGATATAACACTTACGCGACATCGTGTAATTCGAATTTGTATACAAAATACCCTGGTGCCACCTATAGCGGGTTACTTTTAGGAACTATGCGTTGTTTATAATGTAAATTCGTATTTAACTATACACTTTTAAAATGTTAAATAATATGCTTTAAATTAATATTTATATGATGAAAACTAAGTGTTCATTACTAATATATAACAAACAAATATGATATTTATGTTTTAAATGCTATAAGTATATATTTAGTAAGTAAAAGTTCATTTATATTGCATGTAATTTAATAGAGCTATGAAAACATTGTTGTATGCAAACAGAGCCGAACCTAAATCTATTTCAGTGATTTCGATACTACTGCTAGCAGCGGTTGGGGATATTACTAAATTACGTTGCATGCATAGGGAGTGTTATATCTTTGCTTCGCAAAATCTTTGAATGTTCTTTATTGAAATTAAATTAATAAATTAAAAAATATGCACAAATATTTTGTATTTCACATTTCAAATAAAAATCCAAAAAAAATTACAAATAATGTTAATTTATTTTCTAAAAATAATTTTTAATTTTTTAATAATTAATTTCAATTGTATTATTTTATATATAAATTATATATTTTAATTTTTTAAATTAAATAGTAATAATTTATTTATATCAAATTATACGATTTTTAATTATTTTTTTTACTAAAATTGTTTTATAAAATTCGGGCATCTAGATTATTTTGATAAATATTTTTTATTGTTAATACCACTTTTTATTTCATATATATATTTTGTCCTAGGATATATTCATAGTTGGCTTAACAAAATTATTCAATTTGATAAAAATTGAATAATACTTATTTTTTATATCTCGCCCATGTTAAATTGTATATGTATTCAATGTTAAAATATAAAGGTTTCATGACCTACAACTATTTAAGATAGAGATCTAAAATTTTAAACACTTATTCATCATAGTATACATAATTGATATAGATATGAAGGTTTATAAAATTATGGAAAAAAAAGTACGAACCGGTCTATAGACCATAGGGTATACCCACATGTCATTTTGATCATTGGGTTTTGTTGTGTCATGAGCTAATATATCAAAATATGTATATATATATATATATATATATATTATAGTTTATATTATTCATTTATAACTATAATTATAAATTAATATAGTCTAATAATAACAAAATAAAATTTGTCATTTAGTCTGGTATATTTTTAAATTAAGGATTATCAAAAAAATGGTCATGATGAAAAAAGGTTGGGAATCATTGGCGTACACTGTACACTGTACAGTGTACAGTGTACAGTGTACATTGTACATTGTACATTGTACGGTGTGTACTGTAACATGTACATAATACAGTACTCCGGTTAATATTGGTACTTTTATTTTATAAATATTTAGAATTAGCATTTAGTTTGAACTAGATAACATCATTAATTGAATTTTAATTAAAGTTTAATATTAAAGAGAAAGGATTTAACATGGAGGAGATATTATATATAGTGAAACTTCGATTTTTCTCATTAACAATTGTTTAAGTTATTTGTTTAACTATAGTTTAAATTCGATATTTTTCTATAAGAAAAAATATGTTTATATTTTTTTTTCGATTTACCAGGACATTTTGGAAACAAATTATTTTTAATTTAACTTGAAAACTTTATCTATAATAAAATATAAAATTATATATCTCTATATATAATGATACTAAGTGTATGTGTGTAATATTGCATGACTAGTATAAGAAATAAATTAATTTATAAAAATGGTAATTTATTCACAATTTTAATGTACAAATATTGAAAATTTATATCTTAAAAAAAAGGATACCAAATATTTTTTTTAAATTATTGTTATTTGTTAATAGATTGGATTAATAATAAGGTGATTTAAATTATTTTAATAGTTCACAATTGAATTAGAAATCTGAAAAAAATTATTTATAACATTTTTATTTAATTAATAATATATTATATTAATAATGTATGATCATTAATTGAATTGATATTTGCTCTATTTTAAAATTAGTTGTTTATAATGTAAATGACGGGTGAATTCGATATATGAAATAATGGTAGGTATGTGTCCTATATTGTCCTATTTAATCTATATTGAAATATTTATAGATATTTTTAAAAGCTCTGTGACAGGTCTAATTCTGTTTAAAAAACAAAAATATACCATAGTGGCAGAAATATTCTAACAGTTATATGTTAACTTCGCTATCAATATCTGTAAAAATGGACCCGTCTTACTATACGGTGAATACCGTATACTATAGTATACTGTATATATATATATATATATATATATATATATATATATATATATATACAGTGTATAGTGTATACTTTACAGTGTAACGTGAACTGTCGAGTGGGAATTTTTCTGAGTTGTCAAAAAATAATCATAGTTTAAATTCGAAATAAGTTCAAAATGAATTATAAAAAGTAAAAATTTGACATATTTTTGTTATTAAAATTATAGTAAATTATTAACATAAACATATATAATTTCTCATAAATTATTTAAATACGCTGTATTTTATATTAATGATTTACGATATCTATAGCCGAGGTAAATCGAGTCACTGACCATATATTCACCGTCAAGTATTTAACATCTCCCTCATCCATAGCATCAGCGTCAACACACATACTATCTTCGAGGATGTCGCCAATGATATCGAGGGTGGAGTTAACCCTTGAGCTGTACTTCGGAGTGGGCGTATTAAGCACCGCTTCGTATAACCACGTCATGCTGCAGTCGCACACGAATCGGTTGCCACGCAACGTAATCCACCGTAGGCGTGGCTTAGCGAGTAACGCGGCGTAAGGACGCACGCCTAATTGCGTAAGTCGATTATTACGAAGCTCGACGACGCTTACGTTGACCATGTGGTCGAATAGCGCGGCGTCCAGAAACTCGACGCGGTTGTCGCTCAACTTTAGTATCTCGAGTGAGAAAAAGCACCGCAAGTTGTTCGTGTTCACACGGCTGATAAGGTTGTGAGATAAGTTCAACTCCTTCAGTTTTACACGGGAACACTTTGTACCGTTCCCTATCCGTTTGAGTTTGTTCCGACTAATATCCAATAGTAACAGTTCGTACATACAGTATATCGAGCCCGGAACATTTCTCAACTGATTACAGCATAGTTTTAACGTATTCAGAGAGATCGACGTTTTGGCGAACAAATTCCTGGGAAGAGTGGTGATATTTGTTTCAGTAATAGAAATATACGTTGCGCTCACAACGAATAGAACCTCGGGAAGCTGCGTGATACTATATCCTCGAATGTCGTGCTGCAGAGAGTGCGTTACATTAAGATCAATTAAGATATTCAATAATTATAATAATGATTATGATCATAAATCATAGATTTATAGTTTACAAACTTGTACACTATACATCTATGTCATAAATATAGGTACTTATTATATTATTATATTATTATATTATTATATTATAATTATTATATCTACTTATTAGCGAATTCATTATGACAATAATAATGAATATGATAATAATAATTACATGGTTACAGAATTAAAAATAATTTAAATTTAAAGTTTAAACCAAATATTTCGCTTATCATATTTACAACATACTGTATTTTATTTCTATCTTAGATTATTTTTTAATTTTTACAAAATATTATTTTTAGTTTATTTTACGGTAATTGAAATACGTTTTACATTCTTTTTTTTATATTTCTTAATATTATTTTCTTATTTCAATAACGTTTGTTATCGTTACAAAATATGTTAACTTTATACTTTCAATTATACATTTCAACTACATATTTTCTTAAATAAAATACCAATCATTTTAATAAATAATAATAATACTAATATTGAGTTTAAAAATTAATGATACCAACTTAATGGATACCACAATAAATAAATAATGATCATAATCTTTATTTCATAAATAGGCATGATACCATAATATATGATAATATTATTTATTGAACCACTATAAGAATATAAATAGCACGTACAATGTATATATGTGTATATATATATATATATATATATACATATATAACTATATATAGTGATGATGGGTTTGCGGTATTCGCTTAGCTAACATTCATGTACATGCTGACCATATAATAGTTGATTCCTGTGGTGGCCGGTAGTTCGTCAACGCAGAAATACACACAGCTATATATGAACGGTATCCACCTGCATCCGCAGTTTTTGGTTTTCTTTAGGGGCGTTACCGCTTCGTAGTTCAATGAATCACTTGTCACCGGCTTATAAGTTAGTTGGATAGTTGGCGACAACAATAAACACAATAGTAGGCGTATCCTAGGGAAGTTCCGCATTCGTCCGGCTCGAGTTTCACCGAAGTGTATCTAGGCTATGAGTGCGTGCGTCCGGCTACGTATCGACTACGTGTTTGTGTGTTTCCGCAGCGGTTATCGTTAACGCACGCAACCGCCGATCGTAAATAGTACTTTATCTCGAGATAAATAAAATTAATTAATTAATTAGATAATTTCTTTTCGAATTTGTTTTCACTATCCTACGTAAATTTAATACTTTACCGTTTAGGTTAACGTTTTACGTTAAGCTACGTTGAGTTACCTTATTAATTATCAATATATCACGTATCTACGACTATTGTTTACCAGTCACCCGGTCGATATAACGCGATACGTACGAATCATAGAGCAGGTATTATGTAACGTGCTAGTAATTTAATTCACCATAACACTGATAATATAATTGTTTATATTTAAATGATTTTATTTCGTTCGATTTTTTATAGAATTATATATAAACGTGAATGTAGGTATCTATAGGTAACCTATCTCAACTGTTAGACCCGACCCACTTCGAACCGTTAGCTAGACCCACTCGTGATGTAGGGCAGAGTACTCGAATACCGACACCCTAGTAAAAAATCACCATAACTTTATTATTTCTCAATTAAATATTACCAAATTTTATTTATAAGTATTAAGTATAAGGTATATACATATAATAGCTATTTTAAAATTTAATTTTGTTTGTTTAACTTTGAGATAACAGGGGTGTATATATTACAGGCACTGCCTCGAATACCGACACATTGGCACATAATACCGACACCCTAAATATAGGATATTTAGATATACCATATATTATTTAATATCTACTATCCAATCAGAATTGAAAGCGCGTTACTTTTAGTTACCACACGCAATTCATACGTTTTTTTCCTAACATTAATGTTATCATAACGGACGCACATTATAAACAAATAACGCTGATTGGTTAAAGGGTTTCTATATTACCTGTAATTAGGGTGTCGGTATTATGAAAATGTATGTTGCTTAGGTAAACGTCAATAACTTTGTAACAAATTATCAAAAACACAAAATCTTTTCCGCACATTGTAAACTATACGATGTAAACTATAGATCTATACGATGTATTTAAAATATTTAAAATTTATATATTTTCAAATGATTGAGAATCGATATGTACTTCAAAATTTTCATAAATTTGAAGTTGTAACGAAAAAATCAGTTTTTTGTTTATAATTATAAAAATATATCACCCTCTAGGGTGTCGATATAACCTGCATGTCGATATTAGAGCACATTCCCCTATACTACTGACTACCGTTATGCTAAACCTGGCCGTTACATTTCATTATATAGCATCTCGATAACGCTAAGCTTACCGGCTGTAAACCCGCGCTATTTATCGCTGTTTCCGTTACAGTTACGCTTAAGGGGCAGTAGTTTAATCTGGTTATCAAAGTCATCTCCATGCTACTTTATATATTCGAGTATTACTTTCTTTTAATTAAATTGCATTAATGCATAATTAGAAGTTTATTTTTTCCAAATGTGTGTATATACATATTAGTTATATGTGGTTTAAATATGAAGCGATTCGTATGTGTATTTAGTGAAAAATCATCGATTTTGTAGTCACGTGACAATCGGGGACGATTTTTGGAATGGGGACGATTTATTATATGACAGCGGCAGTGTTCGACGAACATCGTTCGTTTGATTTTGTTTTCACAAATTATTTTACTACATATATATATATATACTTATAGATAATCCATTTATATTTACTTTTTGAATGGCATAGTATACGTCATTTTAAAGATATGAATTAAATTGTATATTTGTTATATATATATATCAAATTATTTTAGAAATAACAATCCATCTCCACGTATTATACGATAACGAAGTAATGCAATAGTGTAGCGACAGTAATGTATCTATTCTCTGTATATCATGGAGCCTACACCTATCATATCGTATCGATCATATGTGTATTATCGTATATGTATTACGATGTACTTATTTATTATAAAATAGGCATACTTTTGGTTTTACACGGTAAATATCCGTGACTTTATCTGTGCCCTTTATAAGAGTGTTTCGGCAAACTCTGGGCTCATCTAGAAAGGTGGTCGTAGATTTAGTCACACTTTCGATATCTGCGCCCTTTTTCGGGCACACTTGTTACCGTGTAAACACGCCCCTACGGGCGGAGATTAGACGGAGATTATCCGACGCCGGTGAATAACGAATCGCGAGTAATACATCTCCAGATTGTAGCATGGCACTGCGCTTCTCCACGGGGCTGCAGAATTAGCTTTCGGCCGGTGGTCGCTACATCTTTTATAGGCCGTTCACATCAACTCCGTTTTATTTTAACTCCGATTTATGCTCCGATTTTTAGATCCGATTTTTAGCTCCGTAAATTTAATTCTGTAGTCGGCGTCACATTGACTCCGAGAAATTAACTCCGTAATAATTACAGTATACGAAGTAACCGCGTAATGTAAAGTATAGGCGAGATCGCCTTGAAGCCCAGTTCTACAGCAATGTATATATATATATATATGTAAATTAAATGTGCCTAGCCAATGGGTAGCCTTAGATATAGGTCATTACACCTATGTCTGTATACAGATATAGAACAGCATCGTAACTATAGAACAGCAACTTGACATAGGTGTAATGACCTATATCTAAGGCTACCCATTGGCTAGGCACATTTAATTTACAATAGACTATAGACTATAGTCTATAGTATACTATATATATACTATATAGTATATATAGCCTATAGGCTATAGTGCTATGTTATAGCAAAGCCTTGGCCCGGGCTTTCGTTATAGTATCGTCGAAATGTATTCAATGCAATCATTTACTTTCCGTTAGTTATTGAAACGCGTGTCACATATACGTGTCCTATATATATATATGTATCCTATATGTATCCTATAGGACATACATATCACAGGTAGGTATATACTCGTGTGTACATTGGCGTAGTTTACCTAAATGTAACTAGTTGTGTTGCCGTACCTATAGGTAGGCTATAGTCAGTAGGCGGTATATCGGGTGGTTTTTAACTTATCCACTAGGAAACGTAGTTAATATTCGTACACGGTATTAGGTGTTTGAGCCAATCGTTGTCAACCGGTCCCTTTTAAGGATCTGAAAGATATGGAGGAAAAATAAATATATTATTTTCAAATATTCACGAAAAATAATCCTTACCGATGTATTAGGTAGAAATATTGAGGCTATATGTTGTAATTATCGGTTATGTATTACATATGTTAATGATTAGCTACATATAGTATACTATCTATATATAGATTATAACCATTGATTATGTAATAGTCGATACAAGTTATAAATTTAAATCTAGGTTATAAAGAATTATATCGTATGTTATTAATTATACTATATAATTATAATACATATTATTTTTTTCTATTTTAACTACACTAACATTTACTTTTAAGTAATTCCTCTGTAAAAGTATAGAAACTATAGCATACCTACTAGACAAAACTATAGCGTATCGAATATTAAGAATATTCGAATATTATAATATCGATGATTACAAATAGCATAGGTATGTATTTGTACATAGTATTTAAATATATATAACATGTTACCTATCCGACGCTTGTTCCTTTATAATGCATTGATATATTATACATATGTCTATCATATGTGTAGAATATATATATATATAATTATGTATATATATATATATATATATGCTATAACTATTGCATGCTATTATTTCAAGGCCTTTCAGTATTGTCTGCTATCATTGATAATAAGGGTTATATTCACGTATCATAGGTGTGACCACCCCTAGTATACCTATAGGTGCACATAACAATATAGAACGAGACCATCAAATAAATAAAAATGAGATAAGTTAATAAACAAAACGATAAAATAGAACAATTTATAAAAATAGTAATGTTGTATGATATAAGTGAATATATTACATTGATGATATGTAGGCCTTGGGGTGTGTAATAAAGGACTGGTTTTAATGGATTGATCGAATATAGCCAGGGAGATGTTTCATGATTATGGAACAATATAACTGAAAGCGCGTTTATAGTATTTTAGGTATTATTCATACCATATGAAACATGAGGGCAAATTAGGGAAATGTCGACATTTGAACGTAAGGAAGTTAGTGGGCATCTTAGTGTTAGTAGGGAAGTACAATAAGGAGGAGAAGTATAATATATTGCTATACGAGCGAGTGATAGAAGGTGTAGGAGGGAACTTGTTGGATAGTAGTCAGAGGGAGTCGGTAATGGAATGAATAAACCGATTAATGAAGAAAATAGTGCGTATAGATGCACGAATTATACGATTTAAAAGATATAATGAAGTATTAGGTAGATGATATAGTAGTAAGATCAGTAGTTGATACGAGATAGGAGTAGTGATTTTATGAGGATAGTGGTAAGAGGGCGAGTTAGATCCTTTCTTATGCGACGAATTATGAAAAGTTGATAGTTAGCTGATTTAGATATATTAATTATATTGTAATTTAGGGATACCCAGTAAATGTGTGTGTTAACTTGTAACTTCAAAAGCCTGACATTTTACACGAATTCATGAAAGCAATTTAAAACATATAATTATATAATTATAAGTTAATACATGATATAGAAATTAATCTTTATTTCGATATAACAATTTATTTAGATTTGTTTCACAAAAAAAAATAATTATTATATATAAATATTAATACATTTTTTAGGTGAATAATTTCCGTGTTTTACACAGACTATAGTCTATTTATAAATATACGTGTAAAAATGTCCGTATAATATACTGACATAAATAATTATATATATTAATAAATACAATTGTTTAATTTAACATATATGTTTATAACATACCTATAGGTTGTAGAATAATAGTAATTCTTCTATTTATTAAAATAAAGAGTATTTAAATAAATAAAATATAGTAAATAAGAAATATTAAACAAAATGTCCAATGATACTAATTTACACATACATTATTTTGATAGTATAGAAACAACATAATATTTTAAATTGTCTTTATTTTAATATATTGATTTAATTTTGTACTAATGCAAATTAATTATCTTTTATTTTTAATGTTATATTTAAGTTAATATTATAAATTTAATAAATAAAGTTACTATTTTAAAATAAATTATTTAAATATCTATAGTTTTTTTAAATCATTTTAATTTTATTTATATGCCAAATTAAACAATAATTATATTGATAATTAATATAATATAATTTGAAATAATGTTATAATGATTTCTCAAAATTGAACATTGTATTTAAAATTCAAAATATTATTATTATCAAATTCTTGTTTTAAATATAACCGACATGTAATTCTATAATATATTGTAATATAAATCATTACACGTTAAATAATAATACGAGCAGCTAATACATATAGAATTATAAGCATATCAATAATATAAAATGTTCTTCAGAATATAAAGATTTAATAACGTTTATACAAAAATGTGTATTATAGTGACAAAATGTCCGTGTAATACACTGGTTCTGTCGTTACCATATTAATTCAATTCAATTCAATTTATTTTAAAGACTCTTTGTGCCATAGCAATCAAGCGTCTAAAGTAAAAACAAAAAACAATATAACGGAACATAAACGAAAATAATAAAATAATAATAATATAAATAGGAATACAGAAAGTACTCAACATTAATATAAATTGTAAATAAAATTGTAGATATTGATAAATAGTGATACAAAAATGATCAGGGAAATTCAATAGTAAATAGATATGTTTTTAATATAGATTTAAAAGAGGTGGTGGATTGAGTGGAGCGTAGATTATGTGGTAGTATATTCCATAGATAAGGGTCCGATATGTGCCATGCACGAATATTAGTGGTATGTAGATTAAGCTTAGAGGGTAGATGTAGAAGGTAAGAAGTAGTTGAACGGAGAGAGATAGTGTGAGTAGGAATAGTGATTAAGGAAGATAGATATTCAGGTCGGTTGTGGTGAAGAGAGTTATGAGTTAATAGAAGAACTTTACATATTATTCTAAATTTTATTGGTAGACAATGCAATCTATGTAAATATGGGGAAATATGTATTTGGGAAAAGCGATCAATTTTAATTTTTTTCAATTTTAAATATTGATCGTACTAACGCATTCTGTAGTATTTGTAATTTTTTAATTTGATAGCCAGGTAAGGAGAAAAGGAGAATATTGCAGTAATCGAAAAGCGGTAATATGAAAGATGAGGCGAGAGTTATAGAAACACTTAGGGAGATGGAGTTACGGATTAGACTGAAAGAGTGGAGATGACAGTTTATAGAGCGAAGAAGATTTGAGATGTGGCGATGAAAAGATAAAGAACTGTCGATTTAAATACCAAGATATTTAACATTATCAGAATATAATATATTATGATTGTTAACCATGATAAATGGTGGGACTGTTAATGGGCGTCTGGGAGAAGGGAGGTGAAGAAATATAGTTTCTGTTTTATTGGGATTCAGTGATAGAGAGTTATTTGAAATCCAAGTATGTATAGATTTAATACAGTTAGACATAAGATTGGGAGAAAAATTGATATCAGAAGTGTATTTTACGTTAATTTGTATATCATCAGCGTATGAGTGGACTGATATAAGGGGACATTTAGAAATTATATCAAAATTAGGAAGTATATAAATATTAAAAAGAATCGGTCCTAATACAGAGCCTTGGGGACTCCGTAAGAAATATTTCTAGGAGATGATATGTGCCCATTGATAAGAATAGAAGAAGTACGATCAGAAATGTATGACGTAAACCATTTAAGTGCATTACCGGCGATACCAATATTAGCCAATCGTGATATGAGAAGACTATGGTCAAGTGTATCAAATGCTGCGCTAAGATAAGTAGAACAAGAATTGTTCCATATGTATTATTAAGGTCACATAAGATATTACTGTATAATACATTGACATTTTGTCAGTGTAAAACCATCTATATAAAGAAATTCTTTCTTTATATCTATATGTAAAATATGAATTTTTATATGCAACAATTTATTGGACATGTTATCATCCAAAGTATCACCATGATTTAGAATAAATGATGATGGGATGATAGGGAGACCGTCAATGACACCAAGAATAACATAATTATAGTTAGATGGGGTATTTAGGAGTGTAGATTTTGAAGAGTTAAGTTGAATGTTGTTAGAGAGAAGTCATGATCTGATAGTTGATGCACATTTACATAATGTGGAGTTATATGGTACATTGGAGAAGTTAGATAAGAAGGAATAGAGTTGAATATCATCAGCGTATATGTGATAGTGGATATCTAGAAATTGAACATTAATATCATGTATAGGGAGGATGTATATTGAGAATAGAAGGGGCCGAGAACAGATCCCTAAAGAGGACAATATTGTGTAGAGAAATTGTAAATTTTCACAGATGATGATATATTAAATTGATCATCATCCGTACAAAATTGCAATTTGTCTACACACTATTAAATAGGAATATATTTACTATTTTAGTACTGTTCCACGTGGACCAATCATTCCTAATCTCGAGATAAGGTATAATTATACTATATTAAATATTAAATAATACATTTTATCTCGTTTACTTTATTCGAAATAAAATATACTCGCATATTAGGGCAGGGAAGGGGCGTGTCGTGTGTCAGCACTGAGGACGTGATAGCTGACCTATTCACTAGGAGAGGAGGACTTTACCCTCAGTATCGGCTGACTCATCGATGAGTAAGTGATCAATAGACGTAGACGTTCGCTCTTCATTGTGGTCGACGGGGGAGGCGGAACAGTTCGATTGCTGGGCTGACCCGTTACCGACCGCTCATCTTCCGCTATTACATCGGAGTCCGCGTAGTATCATCCACGTCGGAATCGCCCACATCCAGGTGAGTCAAAGAGTGGCTTTCCAGTATGGCCTTAACGTGAATAATAGGGCGGGGTTAAGGCTCGGGGTTAACGTAGCGGGTGTTAGGGATGTATTGATAGATATGTATCGATGTGAATGTTAATATTAAGATGCGACATTAATAATGTATGATGAATTGCTGTACACATATTTATATAGGTACATATATTACATTTATATTATTTACCGTATTATTATTAATTTTTAATTCGCACATATATAAATAAATACACATACACACATATATGGATGAACACATACATATATACACACACCCACCCATACACATACACACACAAACACACATACACATATATATATATAAACCCTTGAAGTGAATTCCATGTCGCACGTACTGCAAACGAAAGGACGACATGCTCGATGCTTTAAGGCGATATGCCTTCGCATGTTGTCCTTATTAGTATACCTGTATCATAGGTGTATCGAATTAAGGTATGCTATATATTATAAGTGTACTTAATTATAATTCCACATACGTGTCATAGTTATTAATAATAACTTATTATATAACAATATATAGCTATAAATATATATATATATATATATATATATATATATATATATTTAAAGTTATTCTGTATATATATATATATATATATATATATATATATATATATACAGAATAACTTCCTGTATAGTTTAGTTGACTAAGTTGTCAACAAATGATGTGGATGGTGGTCATGGGTTCAATCCCGTCAGGACCAATACAATGTCTTACATTTATTTAGAAGTGATCTTATATAATTGTGTATAAAATAATGATCGGCTCTATAGGTAAAAAGATGGATGCATTAACATTAGAGATGTTTATAAGATTCATATGGTTATGTGATAACTTCACCTAAGTTCCTTGATTGGTTGAAAGGATTCTTCAAAAATAAGAAATATATATTTTTATTTATTTATATATAGTTTATTGAATACAAAAACATTGGTGGTTATAGGCGTTGTTAGATATTAAAAAACAAAAATAAAAATAAATAGAAAAGAATAATAATATAGAACGATTTACAATGACTTAAAATGGACATAAAGTTTACGTTTAAACAATGAAAGTGATGCAAACAACGAATATCATAAGGAAGTTAATTCCAGCTTTTCGGAGATATAACCGAGAACGCTGATTCAGATTATGTCAACGATATAGATTGTTGCACCAACTTCATGATGTGGCAATTCCGACTGGATCTGTTCGAACTCTGAATAGTAATGGATTGAGCTACATATTCAGGAAATACATGGTGTATAGCCTTATGTGTAATACACAATAGCCTGTGTATACAAATATATCTAAACTTATAACTTCTAAGGCTTATAAGCCAGCCCAATGATATCATTAAATCAGATATATAAACTATTGAGGCAAAGTTTAGTTTATATAATACACGTATAGCAAGACGTTGAATACGCTCAAGTTTGTACATAAGGTTAACTGTTAAATTACATAATAATGAACAGCAATATATAATTATGCTGAATACTAGCGAGTGAATTAAACATTTCGTCATGGCGAGGTAAGCTTATAACGAGATTTTCTAATATTATATAGAAAATAGTTGGCAGTGCGAATCATGTTATTAATATGTGGAGAGTAGTTTAGGTTATTGTTAGATTGAAACCAAGGGTAGTTATAAATTCAGAAATTGGTAGAGATAGTAAAAAAGGATGATTGATTGATAGAGTAGAACTGGGTCTCGAAAATATGATAGTATCAGTTTTAGTCATATTTAAGAAAATAGAGTTATGAGAGAACCATTCAGTGAGATCAATTATACAATTAAACATATACATTTGAATCAGATCATATTCACTAGAAATAGGAAATGACGTATACATCTGTAGATCATCGGCATAAAGATAATAGTAAATATTGGGATATTTGTGAAAAATTGATTTAATAGGAAGAATATAAATAATGAACAATATAGGGCCAATAATAGAGCCTTGTGGAATAAAATGTATGTTAACATAAGGAGAAGACAATGAGGAGTTAATCTTCACCTATGATGTTCTAGATGAAACAAAAGACCGTATATACCAATTTCATTAAGTCTAATGGAAAGAATATTGTGATCTAGGGTATCAAAGGCACTAGATAAATCAAGTAGTACGAGATAGCATGGGGCTTAGATATGAGAATATCATTAATGATTAAAGTAAGGGCAGTTTCGGTACTACGATGAGGAAGATACGCACTTTGATATTTATCAACAATAGCATTTGACGTAATGTAATTAATAAGTTGAGTGGACACAACTCGTTCTAAGGTCTTAGATATTGATGATAACTGAGATATTGGACGATAACTTGATAAATTAGATTGGTCAAGAGTAGTTTTTTTTATCTAGGGTATCAAAGGTACTAGATAAGTCAAGTAGTACCTGATGTTTAGAGGATGTATATTTACGTTGTAGTCTACGAAGTAGTTGCCTTAGATTAATAAGCTCAGTATTAAACCAGGGAGACTTAGAATAAGTTCGATTGAAAAGAGTAATGGAGGATGCAAAAATATCAAGCGAAGGAGATAATGTCAAATTAAAAGAATCAGAAAAGTATAGAAAAATCAGAAGATATACTGTTGTTAAGTTGATGGAATACAGAGTTAACAAACATTGGTTTATCAATAGAGGATATTTTCCGAAACGATCTAGAAGGTCGATTAATTTGTGACACCGGCAAGTTCAAATCAAATAAATTGACAAAGTGATCAGATATTAGAGAACTTTGAGTGGGATATGAAATTAAATTAGAATCAGCTAAAGATAAAACTAAGTCAATAGTATTACCATATTTGTTAGTAGGAAAACGAATATGTTGCTCAAGGAATACTCAAATATAAGTTCATTCAGATATAAGGAAGCATAATTATCATTATTAATTAGAATATTAAAATCACCAAGAATAACCGTGTTAACCGGTGTGATAGATTCTATGATAGAGGAGAGGTCAGTTAATAAACTCAGTAAGCTAGATGAAGGTGGACGGTAGATAAGTATAATTACAATAGTAAATAAGGAAGGAAACTGAATATTACAGATCAGAATTTCACATGAAGAGAAACATGGGATAGATGATGAAATAAGCTTAAGCTCCGATGATAATAACAGAGCTAGGCCGCTACAATGATGTGATGTAGACCTATTAGCAAGCAATAAAACCATCTGGTGTCAGTTGGGAAGCTAGAGCAGAATCATCATATATTATAGATATATATATATATATATATATATAACTAATCGCTTATACTAACTTCTTGCTGCACTTAAAACACGAGAAAGCTTTACCGGGTATCGTGAAATGTACTGCGGTTCTATGTCGACTTAGTTGTGCGGCCGTATCGAACAAGCTACCGCAGCGCACGCACTGCCACCTACCGGCACCACCGCTACCCGAAGGAATGTGACCGGTGGGCGTGGCCTCATCCGGAACCAGGTGGCCTCCATTTCGATCTACCTCCGTTAGATCCTCCGCTAATCGGGCTTGAAGGGTATGCGCTTCTACCCGGTGTCTACGTACGATCGCGGCGAAGAGAGAGCGCCGGTCTCGAGCTAATCGATGCGAGCGTAGGATGGCGTTTCGGCGCAGTATCGCCCGCCGTAATCGTAGCTGGAGTCGGCGGATGCGGCGGGGCGTGTCCGCTTGGCGGGCGTTTTGCGGGCGTCGACCGACTACCGTTCGCGGCTCCACCACCGCTATGCGTGAATACTGACTCACCGAGCGAGGTTCTCCCGCTGCCCCGGATGTACTATTATCGGGGTTATAGCTAGCGGGGGCGGTAGCTACTAGCTCGTTGCTGGCGGTAGGGGGCAGCACCAGGGGGAGGAGCCTCTCTATACCCGAGTGGTCGGATACGGGTGTTCTTACTGTGTGGTATCTCTCTTCATCTTCTTCGTACGGATATGGGGTATCTGTATTATCCGGGCGATATTCGGGGGTTATTACCCGTTGTTGCCGTCGTGGAGTTACAACAACCCTGTCTTCCGTATTAGTAATCTGCACCTGTATATGTTGAGGGATAGCATGCAGGCTCTCAACATCGCTTTCAACAGTTGCCAGTAGCGCTAGCCCATCTGGGGTAGTAGCTGTAATATTAGTTAAGGCATCACTACTAGTGTGTAGTTCCGGTACTTGTAGGGGAGATGAAGGGGTATCGATGTCAGTATCACATCTAGCGGGTAGTTCCGGTACTTGTTGTGGGGTAGCAGTATCAGCATCGTTACTATTGGTTATTGAACCAGTGTTTTCGATCAGTCCGGTGTCGTTTTCGTTATTTTCAGCCATTGTATAAGTAAAAGTATACTGAAATATAGAAACCGTAGGTTATATAGTTATATATGTTATGTTATGTATCTTATTTTTACTATATTTAATCATTTTATGTAACGTAATTTATCGTACTCTAACCGCATTGGTTGTATTTATATATCGAACACGATCATTTTAATATATATATATATATATATGTACACATGTTAATCAACCTAATAATAGTATACACATTATATAACATATACATTAATAACACATAAAGCACGCAAGCTATAGTAACATAAGCGTGGACACAAGGCTAAACCTCTCACTTCACAACTACAACTATGCATACCGTATACTAGTATATTAACCTATATGTACGTAACGCTGCTGTGGGTGATACCTTCTATTAGATGTAACGTGTTGTTTTTTAATTTGAAGTTAATGTTTTTATTTTATATCAACGGATGTAAACAATAACAATTATATTCGATTTTTTAATAATAATTTACTATAAATAGGAAATAAAATGATCGAAATGAAATAAATTTATAATTATCCAATAAATTACATTCCTGTAGATTGTTACTATAGAATATATACCTAGTTATCTATATGAATTACTATAAGACTACGTTCCTTCCCCCAGTGCCTTTAAAAAGGATTTTAAAGTAGGACAATTTCATATTTAAAAATTTTGTTTCAATAAATATGAAGAAAATCTAATAAATACATATACTGATTTATAATAAATAAATATGATTATGAAAATATTTGAATTTTTTATGGACAAAAAATATAAAAGTGTGGGGCAAAAAATAATAGTGGGTGGGGATAATTTCCCACAAAATATCCATAATACTAACTTCCCCATAAGTAATTATTTAATTCATGGATATTTTATCTGTACATATGGATATAGGTATATAGGTATATGTATAGAGATAGAGATATAGATAGATATAGTGATACGCATCTAATAAATTATAAATTCTGCTGATTACAGAGGTAAAAATTAACTTTTTTAGTAATTTAAAGAAATATGAGGTTTCAATGAAATTAAATGATAAACATATGTGATATTAAGAAATATACTCACACATCGTCAAGTGTATACAGTTATAACTTGCTGTCAGTATGACATGATAGATTGAATGTATTACTTATATATTGGTATTATTGTAACCTATATATAGTGGAATATAGACGTAGGGGACGGAACGGGTTAGCTGCCGTGAACGGAGTAGTGGTCGTTTTAATTAACGCTTAAATGGTGCTAAATAGGATAACAAGTTGTATATACAATATTCAGATAATTAAAATGTCTATAATATAAAGTACATTTTTTGAAATAATTAATTAAATACTCTAATTTATTACATAATCATTTTTTGTATAATTTTAACAAAAACATGATTATATATATTTATATGTATGATACCTACTTATTTATTAGTATGAGTGTGTATTTATATAATAACATCATTGAATCAAATAAGGTGCGTATGCATCATAAATATAATTATTTAATATTACATAATTAAACATATATAAATCGAATACATTAGGAGACACATATTGCATATTATGATACTAGCACCCATGACTAGCCTTGTTTTAATGCATTATATATCATTAATATCATTCAGTAATATATAAAAGTGAAATCATAGTATTTTATAACTATATGATGTATTGCTAATTCAAACAAATAAAATATAGAAATCCTGTATTTATCGATATATTAGAATTATGCTGAGGTATATACAGTATCGGCCACTACTCAGTTCCCTACCCTACTTAGTTAATATGCGACATTTAACTAATGTTTAATATTTAAATTGATAGAGTTGATATTATATTGATGAGTATACAAATGTGTATGGTCCTTCGACCAGAATTAACTTCCTGACAAGAATGTACAATTTATGAAATAGATAACACGCATGTTATATTGTCGTCAATACAGTTTATTAATAGACTATTAGTACACAGTAGGTTATTATGTTGGAGGACCCGTATACATTTGACGCTCGGCATATACGTATTGCGATAATAAAGTGTCGAACATTGAAGATAGGGGTAAGACATGGATAGAATATTGTAGCATGATCTGGATATCACTGGGAGATACCAAATGATAAGTGACAGAGATGTGCAATGAAATCCTATAATAATTGTAAATCCTTATATTGATGATATATTCAATAAACTGATTTTTTTATTACGTTTTTAAATTTATGAAAAAATTTGTCAACTTAAAACCTTCTCAATAATATACAAATGTATCGATGTAAAATATAACACTATATTATTAAATAATAAAGCAATCTAAAGTTATATATATAATTTCTATATTTATTATCAAATATTCATTAAGTTATAAGCATATATCTAGAGGTCATATATGAGTATATGAGTATATGAAGTTTATATATAAAGCCCTATCACGGACACTCTAGATGTCTTAATACGGACACCATATAACCAATCAGCGCGAAGCATATGAACTATTCTGATTTTCATCAAAATCGCGCGCGATATAATACCAATACCACGAATAAAGCTAAATCTACAATTTTTATTATGTAGATACTTAATTGTATAATTAATTAAAAAATAATAAAATAAATAAATTATTAACTAATTAAATTTGAATAAATTATTCATAAAATTAATTATAAATAATGTAATTGTAATTTGAATGAATGATTCATCAATAATATATGGTTTATCTAGTGGTATTTATGGTGTCCTTATCATAACAAACATCGGTACCCATATCCGAATACGGACACCCCCGTTATCTATGGAATTAAAATATTAAATTAAAATTTTAAAATCACAATAATATATATAATCATATAATATTAATATATTGTAATTTTTGAATAAAAATAATGAATCATAAAATGTTAAGACCATTTATTGTTAAAGTGTAAGTATTAGGTTACTTTCCCCTATACTTATTATCTGTAAATATATTCGAACTCGTTGCTTCATATTCTATATAGTTGTAATATTCTACAGACATAATACCTACATATATGCTCATACCATGTATAGTATAATTAAACGTAGATGTATCGTTAAGTTAATCTATTTCCCATACTAAGATAGCCTTCAACTAGTTCAGTAATTTGGTAAGAGGTAGTGTATACACTCTAGTACACTATATATATATAGTGTACAATGTAAACTATACACTGTACAGTATACAGGTGCAAGCATAAAGTGATCCCCTTGTAAAACCCTACAGCCCCTCTGATATTGTATCTAAAATATGCTAAACAATTATTATGCATGTCATCATTATATGTTTATAATATGTATATATATATATATATATATATATATATATATATATATATATATATGTTTATATATATATATAGGTGTATATATATAGGTGTATATATAGGTGTAGGGCCTAATCTTTAGGCCTATAGGCTTAAGATTACACGCGTTATCAAACCTATACGTATACGTATCTTGCATACACTGTACAATAATTGTACAGTGTACATTGTATACAGTGTACATTGTATACAGTGTACATTGTACAGGTTGAGTGACGTATTGCTTCATTAGAATAGATACAAATGGTACACACACACACATACACATACACACACACACACACACATACACACACACATACACACACATACACACACACACATACACACGTGTTACTACACTATATGATAACACGTATCATGCTGACTAACGTAGACGTCAATAGTGATGCGGTCTAATGCGATGTGTTTCTGCGTGTTTTACTTGCTATCAAATTTAAATATTTTTTTATTTGTTATATATATTTAAAATTTTATAAAAAATTAATAAACATGCATATAATTTATTCATATTCGAATTTTTGAAACACTATTTATAAGCATGTTAATGGTCAATTTTCTTAAAACGCGGCAAGCCTGTATATATATACATATTATATATACAAATTATATATATATATATTTAACTGCCTGTGTGGCTCAGTGGCTAAGGCGTCAGACACACAATTGTGAAAATACACAAAACTGCTTAAGCAGTAGGACACGGGTTCGACCCTCGTCCGGACCATTAATTAATTTTATAAATTGGTCTTAAAATATTATTTAGAAGTGATCTTATATAATTGTGTATAAATAAATGGTCGGCTCTCGTTAAAACCATGGATGCCTTAACATGAGAGCGGCTTCGAAGGGACATTAGAGCCATATATGGTTATAAGTGAAAACTTCATCTAAGTTCCTGGATGGGATGAAAGTACTCCACCAAATAAAAATAACAATATATATAAATATATATATATATATATATATATATATATATATATATAATAATAATAATAATAATAATAATAATAATAATATTTATTTATTAAAATCTCACATACATATATTGAATACAATACAAATAGCGGATGCTAATGGACACCTGAAGAAGGCATAGACTTATACATATTATAAATAACTGTGAGGGGCCCCTGACAATCCAATAAAAATTGTAAAAATGTTATTCTTATATTATTCTTTCATATACATACACCGTAACAACTAATACACCGCAGTACATCTGAGTTAGCTGTAATAGCCTGTATCTGCGCATGTCTACGGTGTATCTATTAATAACTATGTGTCATCTTACCTTACCTAGTATACCTACTCGAATACCGGCTACAGTGTATATGCTATGTATGATGATGTACCTATAGGTGTGTGGTGTACACTATATACTAGTGTTGTAAATGATGCTTACATCTAAAGAATTGTGCAGTCTCAGTCTCAGTTACCTAAAGTCTCAACTCGGCTCGGGATCGTTTTTATTCCGAAAATGAAAGTCTCAGCTCGGCATAAATAGAACCGGGACCAGCGAACCAGACATCTTCAGCTACATCTATAAGTTTATTTATCAAGTACATTAATATTCTTAATATTTAAACCAATTGTTAAGCTCAACATGCATATATTTTATGTCGTTATTTTTTAAATTGTATTATTTTCTAGTTTTCGTTTTGTTTTATAATTATAAGGTTTTTATCTTTTACCTATCCCATAGAATTTGGATGCCGTAGGGCGCAGTTGATTTCTTAACAATTTTCTTCCATCCTTCTCTATTTTTCTTTCTTATCATGGCTTCTTCATACCCAAGACCGGTTAATTCAACGATATTATCTTGACATTGCATTTTAGGCCTCCCTTTCATTCTTTTACCACCAATAGTAGGTACCTACCTTGGAGAAGTGTTTTGGACATAGTATTCGATATTATTATATGACCAATTCATTTACATTTTTTCGAATTACCATTGCTAGTAATTCAGAGTGAGGGCCAATTTCACAGGTTATTATACTTCTTACTTCAATATTAGTAATTATTTCTCTGTAAGTTATATTCAGTAATCTTCTTAAAAATCTCATTTCTAGCGCTCTTATTTTTCCTTGCAATTCTTTGGTTATATTCCATGTTTCATATGCATATAAGAATATTGAGCTGACTAATGACAGCATAAGTTTCATTTTAAATTTCAGTTGTAGTGATTTATAGTTCCATATAATAATTAGTTAGATAATAGATAAAGCTGCTACCGCCTGTCATGTTATAACTTTTATTTCGGTCGTTGATACTTTATCGTCGCTGATTGCTCCTAAGTATTTGAATGTGTTTACAATTAACTGGTTGATTATTTATTTTTATTTCGGATGTGAATTTACATTCGGAATTAATCATTATTTGAGTTATTGTGGCGTTTATCTCCATTCCATGTGCGCGTGATGTGAAGTACATTTTTCCAATAAGACCTATTAGTTCAGATGTACCACCAGCTAATCCATCAATATCATCTGCGAATCTTAAATTTGTGATTATTCTTCCAACAATATTTTCTGTTCCTATATGGGTATCTAATGCGTCATTCATTATTTGTTCGAGCATGATGTTGAAGAGAGTAGGTGAAAGTAAGCAAGCTTGTCTCACTCCATTTGTTGTCGGAAACCACTCTCCAACTTTTCCGTCGAAGTAAACTGCACCTTCTGCTTTACTATATAGGTTTAGTATATAATCAATTAGTTTTAGATTAATGTTAAATATTTTCATCGCAGACCATAATGCTTTATGCCAGACTCTATCAACTGATTTCTTGAAGTCAATGAATACATGATATAACGGTTTGTTATGTTGAGCATTTTCTCTGAGATGATTCTTTAATTAAATATCTGCTCACTAGTACTTCTTCCTGCTCGAAATGCGGCTTGTTCTTCAGAAATAAATTCTTTAGTGATATGTTGTAGTCTATGTAAGATAATTTTCAGCATGGTTTTACTATAGAGTGTGATATAAGGCTTATTGTTCTGTAATTTTCACATTTTTGTTGTCTTCCTTTCTTATGTATACTTATTATCAATGATTTAGTCCAATTTTATGGACATATTCCTGTTTACCATATGGGAACATAACTACAAAATATATATTTTGTTACATATATCAGTAAATATTGTTATCAGTATATTTCCTCCGGATTTAAGTAGTTCAGCAGTATGTTGTGAAAACCTGGTGACTTACCGATTTTAATGCACGAATAGCTGATTCAACTTAACTTTCAAGGATATGAACATTTTCTTGGTCGGAAGGTTCATTTGCATTGAGTACTGTTATATCTCCTTCTGCGTTATGTGTGTACACTGTACAGTTCTGAATTGTATAGATATTATAAAGTACTAATTTTAACTTTATTATGGTATACCCACACACCCGTATATATGTGATATTACCTGACGATAATCATTTGCTATTCTATTTTCAAGGAGATATAAAACAAAAAATATACAGGTATCATCCACCCATAGGATTTATAAGTGGAATATGATCCTATATATGCCTGACTAACCCGATACCTCTTCCATAGTTATTTGATGATTGTATTCAACTATTTTGTTCAACTTCCCAAATATTGCCTTTATTATTGTATTTTCTTTCATTGTGTGTAAATCACAACTTATTTATATTTATTATTATTATTTATATATTTATGCAATTGTTATTGCTTATTACACATCGTTTTGAATCTATTCATTAAACTATTATCTATCTATAACATACACTACATATATAATATAGACAGTAACACTGTGAATTAACAGGTAAACCCATTACATATGTACATTTGTACTATATGTAGGGAAAGTAACCGAATACGGACAGTACCCGAATACATACAGTGCCCAAATACGGACACTCTCGGTATTTCAGAAACCATAAATCCTACAAAAAATGTTAATGAATAAGTTATTCATAATTATATAAATATACTAAATAAGTATTTTTTATTTTTTAATTAATTAAAATATTGTTGATATATCCAATAAACTGGTTTATTATTACGTTTTTAAATTTATGAAAATAAATGTGGACATTCTAGATGCCTTAATACGGAAACTCTACAGAGTGTATATAACCAATCAGCGTGTGAACTTTTCTGATTTTCATAAAAATCGCGTGCGTTGTAATATTAATGCCACCAATGAAGAGAAATCTAAAAATATAATTATTTAGATACTCAACTTGTATTATTAATTAATGAAATAATAAAAATTAATAAATAATTACTAATTAAATTATATTTAATTATTCATAAAATTAATTATAGATAATGTAATTTTAATTTATCTGATTGGTTCATCAATAATATATAGATTATCTAGTGCTGTATATAGGGTGTCCGACGGATACTGTCCGTATTCAGACATAGGTACCGAATACGGACACCCCCGCTATATATTGAATAAAAAGATTAAATAAAATGTTAACCTCACAATAATATCTATAATCATATCCTAATATTAATATATTGTAATTTTTGAATACAAATATTGAGTCATACACATTTAAGACCACATGGTATTTAATACATATGTATTTTTAAAGTGTCCCCCTTATTAGGTTACCTGCCCTTACTTTTCTATATGGCATGATAATTAGGTACACATATAATGTATAGCATAAAGTAGTTCGGTAAAGCTATGATATAGGTTTACGAAGAAAGATAATCCGATATACTAGATTAAATTTATTCAACAGACATGATGTCTCGATTTATGTCTTCTAAGATGGTCGACCATCACATATAAAGTATTATGTAATCAAATTACATTTAAAATTATATTTCAATATAAATATATAATGTACATTAATATACATCAGAAATAAATCTTTATTTTGATATAATCGAAACTCACTTTATAAGCGTATAGAGAAATAAATATAAAATATATATACAAAATAAATATTATTTGTTTGAATATTTGTTATTAAATATATATTTCATTTGATGGTCGGCCATCTTAGGACACATACATTGAGGACCAGGTGTGTTTAAGAAGTTTACATTAGCGATATAAATAGCAATACCGATCTAGGTCAAATACAAATCTGCTTGTCTCAAATAGTTATCAAATAAATCTTATTCGTATATCTGTATCATATATGATACACCTATAGGTGTATCGAATTAATGTATGTAATATCATTAGTGTACCTAATTGGCATGCTATTTATGGCATATATATTATATATATATATATATATATATATATATATATATATAATATATATATGTATATATATTATATTTAGTATATAATATATAGTACAAGCAAATATTTGTTAAGGAAATATATAACACTCACGCGAAATCGTGTATTTCTATTTTGTATACAAAAACCAACAGCGCCACCTATATAGGGTCACTTTCGGAACTATGTGTTATTTATAATGTAAATTCGTATCAAACTATACATTTTTAAAATGAAAAATAATATGCTTTAAATTATTATTTTTATTAAGGAAATAAGTTTTCATTACAAATATATAACAAAGGAATAGGGTGGTTTTAAATGCTATAAATATCTATATGGCGAGTAAAAGCTAATTTATATTGCATGTAATCTAATATATATTATGCTATAGCAATGCAAACATTGTAGTATGCAAACATATATTTAGAGTACCATGGTAATCTATGGTACTCTAAATCTATGAAATAACGGCAAAACTAAAGCGATTTCGATACTGCTGCTAGCAGCCGGATATTAAAATACTAATCACGTTGCGTAGATAGGGAGTGATATATCTTTGCTTCGTAAAATCTTTGGTAAAAGTGTAGCTATTAAATTTGTGTAACTATTAATTAACTGCATTACGTATATAGGATAGGATAGGATAGGATGGTTTATTTATACACCAAATATGGTAAATAAAGATTACCCTCACTGGTGTTGTGAACGAACAAACAAAACGAAACAATAACATTAAATAAGGTAGCAATATAATATATAAAAATAGAGATGGAACCAGATCAACATCAAGGAGAGGGTTACTTTAAGTTTAAATTTAAATAGTCTTTGAAACTATTAGTAAATACGTGAGGCGACTTCAATCTTCTTAGGCGGTAAGGCAACAGATTCCATGTAGTAGGAGCCATGCTTGTAAAGGAGCGAGAACGCATCACGTTACGAGTAACAGGTAAGTCAAGTAGTGTGGCATCAGACGAGCGCAGATGTGGAAGGATGTTGCGACGAGTGAGCAATGCACGTAAGTATGCAGGTCTGCCTAGGAATAGTGTTTTATGTGTTAAGCAGAGAAGCCTAAATTGGCACCGTTTTCTAAACGATAGCCATTTCATATTGCATTGGTGGGTCAGTTAAAGCATGATCCCGTCGCTTAAGCCTATGAACTAATCTTACGGATGAGCGAATAATTCGGTCAACTTTAATAACTTCAGAGTTCTTAATTCCGTAGAATAGAGAACAGAAATAGTCTATTCGAGATAATACTAGGGCATTGAGGAGGCGCTTAGTGATGTTGGGCGAACAATAGTTTCTAATGTGACGAATTTTTCTCAAATAGAGATTAGCGGATTTAGAGATTGCATTTATATGAGCACCGTACGATAGAGTACTATCAATTAAAACACCAAGATTGCGCACAGATTCAGAAGGTTTAATAATTATACCGTCAATTGACAGAGTAGGGAAAGTGACAGGTACCTTCGAGATGTTAAGAAGTTCAGTTTTGGAAGTATTGACTAATAGGTCATTAGTTAGTAACCAGTAAGTGATCTCAGAAGTACAATCTGACAGCTCAGAGTTAGAGTTCATGGAGTCAATGGGCAGTTTCAGTAGTAGTTGAATGTCATCAGCATATATGTGGTAATATATATTAGGGTATTTGCGAATAATATTAGAGATAGGACGTAAGTATATAGAGAAGAGAAGTGGCCCAAAAGTAAAAGTATATATTATATATGTAGTGTATTTATAGTTTTAAATACTTATATATATATATATATATATATATGATCAATGTTTTATAAACTATTAGTTTTACGAATACAGTGCCATTGATAAACCTGTATTAAATGTGGTAACTAGTGCTAGCCATGCGTATCTGTCTACATCTCGCATACGTACACGCATAGGTACACCTATATGTATACATAACGTCTATATATTCAATTAAGTTATATAACAACATAAAAAGGGGTCAATAACATCAATATTTTATATTTTCATTATAAGTATATTCTTCATAAAGTTACGTTTAGCTTTCGAATATTATTACGCGTCTATTACATTCGATATTCCGTAAACAAATATGCACATTCAAGTTTCTATTATAATATGTATGATAAATAGTTATTACTATTATAGTTATCACTATAGTAAATATAGTATACGCACACTGTAGACATGCGCAGATACATGCTATTACCGTTGACCCATGTATGCTGTACAAGTACATTATGTATTAGTAATTAGTAATCACTTATTACAGCGCATGCGAGTTTTATCCGCGTTTTAAAAAACCTGATCATTACAAATGTTTATAAATTCGAATGTTAATCAATTATAGAACCGTTCGGTAATTATTATAAAATGTTATTTATACAGAAAATATAAAAATATTTAAATTTGATAGCAAGTAAAGAACGCAGAAACACATCGCATTAGACATCATCACTATTGACGTATACGTTAGTCAGCACGATAATTGTTATCATATAGTGTAGTAATACGTGCTTATGTGTGTGTGGGTGTGTGTATGTGTGTATGTGTGGGTGTGTGTGTGTGTATGTGTGTGTGTGTGTGTGTGTTTATCTATTCTAATGTAGCAATACGTTACTCAACCTATGCAGTGTACATCGTACAGTACATATTGTACAGATAGAGATTGATGTACACTGTAGATTGATGTACACTGTGCACTGTAGTGTCGGACAATTGTATCGTAACTGAGAATGTTTATCAGGGGTCATTGCAATTGTCATTGGCCCCATACAAATATTTCTATGACTCGCGTAATAATTTCTTCGGTCAATTCACATACAATCTGAGTTGACCTACGGTTATACGGGGGTCTGCAGACCATGGTCTCAGCCGTACTACGGTTTGTAACCTTTCTACGAAAAGGTCATAAATACGGTTACAGCCGTACTACGGTTTGTAACCACTATGGTTACATGAAATACCATTTGGTTGCTTGAGTGGTCTCCATATACCGCCCCCGTAACTATATTCACGTGCCCTCTGTACAATCTCCGACGTATCCTCGTATACTACCTATCGACAAGACTAACACTCGCTATACGCAGTTACTTCGTTACTACAGTTACATGTTACCTGTTACCTAATTGGTTTATGCACTTCCAGCAACTTCTTTATTGAAGTTTTCGGACGTGCTTTCAATATATTATTGGGAAAAAAGGTATGTTTTGAGCTGAATGTTACAGTTGAGTCAATTGATCGGATATGGTGAGGTAGATCATTCCAGATTTTTGGAGCATGGATGGAGAAATATTTATGTTGGGAAGATGTTAAATGTAATAGAACTGGAGTTTTTAATTTGACTTTGTTTATGTGTCTTTGTTCGTAAATAGTTGTGTTGGGAGTTAGTAAGTTGGCAAGATAGTCTGGTGTGTTATGATGTGTAGCTAAATGTATGGTGAGTGCAATTTTGTAAATTATACGGGATTTTATTGGCAGCCAATGTAATTTGGTTCTCAAAGGGGATATATGTTGTCTGGAATATTTAGTTATGTTGAATATAAATCTGATGACAGTGCCTATATATACTATACATAGGAACATTGTATATTGTACATAGGGACATGGTACGGTGTACATATGGACATGTTACATTGTACACTGTACAATGTACATAGGAACAGTGTACACTGTACATAGGAACATGTTACATTGTACAGTGTAAACAGGGACATGGTACATTGTACAGTGTAAACAGGGACATGGGATATTGACACTGTACATAGGGACATGGGACATTGTACACTGTACATAGGGGCATGGTACATTGTACATTGTACATAGGGACATGGGACATTGTACACTGTACATAGGGGCATGTTACATTGTACACTGTACATAGGGACATGGTACATTGTACACTGTACATAGGGGCATGGGACATTGTACAGTGTAAACAGGGGCATGGGACATTGTACACTGTACATAGGGACATGGTACATTGTACAGTGTAAACAGGGGCATGGTACATTGTACAGTGTAAACAGGGGCATGGTACATTGTACAGTGTAAACAGGGACATGGGACATTGTACAGTGTAAACAGGGGCATGGGACATTGTACAGTGTAAACAGGGACATGGGACATTGTACAGTGTAAACAGGGGCATGGTACATTGTACAGTGTAAACAGAGGCATGGTACATTATACAGTGTAAACAGGGACATGGGACATTGTACAGTGTAAACAGGGGCATGGTACATTGTACAGTGTAAACAGGGACATGGGACATTGTACAGTGTAAACAGGGGCATGGTACATTGTACAGTGTAAACAGGGGCATGGTACATTGTACAGTGTAAACAGGGACATGGGACATTGTACAGTGTAAACAGGGGCATGGTACATTGTACAGTGTAAACAGGGACATGGGACATTGTACAGTGTAAACAGGGGCATGGTACATTGTACAGTGTAAACAGGGACATGGGACATTGTACAGTGTAAACAGGGGCATGGTACATTGTACAGTGTAAACAGGGACATGGGACATTGTACAGTGTAAACAGGGACATGGGACATTGTACAGTGTAAACAGGGGCATGGTACATTGTACAGTGTAAACAGGGGCATGGTACATTGTACAGTGTAAACAGGGACATGGGACATTGTACAGTGTAAACAGGGGCATGGTACATTGTACAGTGTAAACAGGGACATGGGACATTGTACAGTGTAAACAGGGACATGGGACATTGTACAGTGTAAACAGGGACATGGTACAGTGTACAGACGCATATTCACTCTATACTTACAAGTATACTCTGTGAACAAACTAATACCACATCGATGAATAAGTTATCTTAATATGTTCGGCAATGGCAATAGGTTACTGCCTATTACACGTATACATTAAAATGTATGATAAACTGTTCAAATATCCTATAATTAAGTGGTCTATATTATTATAACTATGTATGCATGGGTTATATGATATTTATGGATAGTAAGTTTAAGGATACTATAATTTATCTAGTATTGTTTACTATCCCAGACTACTATAATAGTTATCTTTTAGTTTTCTGTAGTATTGTATACTAACACAGCCTACTAATAGTAGGCTACTATAATAGGAATACTATAGTTTTATATACTATATTATACTAATTAAGTTTGTATGCTATCCAAACTTAAACCATCCACATATTCCAAATATATCTCAAATTTAATTATCCAGCATATATTTTATTTCTTTTGTGAGACATAGAAACTATTATCAAATATTTTTCTAAGGAAATATATATCACTTATAGGATACACATTGGATTTCCTAAATATCTAGTTCCGTAAAGCTGGAATTCACTGCCATGTGATATTCGTTGTACAACATCACTTTCATCGTTTAAACGTAAACTGTATGCCCATTATAAATCATTGTAATTCGTTCTATTTTATTATTCGTTTTCTATTCATTTATTTCGTGTATTAACTAATGACGCCTATAATCAACGCGTGTTTTAGAATTATTACTAACTTATATTTTATTTATATTATGCGATAACGTGTAATTCGATTTTGTGCACAAAAATGAAAAGATCTTTAGGGTCAATTTTCGGAAAAATGTGTTGTTTAGAATGTAATTAATAGTAAACTACACACTTTTGAAATATAAAATAATATGTTTTACATATTTATTTATATGATGTCAACCAAGTGTTAATTACTAATATATTACAAAGAAATAGGATGCATCCTAAACACATGTGTTGGTTTAAATGCTCTAAGTATCTATTAAAAGCTAATTTATATGGCATGTAATTTAAAATAACAACGACAATATTGTCTAATATATAGTATAGTATGTAGGTGTATAAATAGAGTCAATCAATTTTAGTTACTTCGATACTACTGCTAGCAGCGGTATTAATCACTGCATGCAGTCATGCATGATTGACGTTCATTGAACGTATTCATATTAATCACGTGTAGATAAATTGATAGAGTTGGATATGGCTTTGTTTCGCAAAATCTTTGCTATTATTCTAAATATGTAGCGTATTTCCCTACAAATAACCTCACTACCTACTATCACATATATTCATATCGTAATGGACTCTTTTGCGTCTACCTTTCTTACTCATAAAATACTTACCGTATTATCATCACTTACAAAATATATTTTCACCTAACCTATATATATAGGCTATATCACATATATATATAAATGATCGGCCCTCATTAAAACCATGAATGCATTAACACGAGATCGGCTTCGAAGGGAAATTAGAGCCATGTGGTAATAAGTGAAAACTTCATCTAAGTTCCTGGATGGGATGAAAGGACAAAAAATAAAAATAGTAGTAACAATAACAATAACAATAACAATAACAATATATTTCCCATTGTACGTGTATGCCGCTAGGGATACGGTGACCTACAAAGGTGTATCGCTACAGCTACCCGTGTTTTGCATTCGAGGTACAACATTACTTTCATCTGAATAACTCGCGTATCCAATATAGAAGATCGCATCATGCAATGTGCATGCAACCTATCCGCCAGATATCCTCTCGTGTCCCCGGTGATTCAATGGTCGTGTTACAATTGTAAAATGTGAGATACATATAAATAGAACAGTACTGTTGTACTTATATCGCCCCCTATCTTCATTGTTCGACACTTTAGAGTCGCTTTACGTATATGATGAGCGTCAAATAAATACTCTCCCTCCAACAGAATTACATACTTGGCAAGTATAGTCTATTAATAAACTGTATTGACGACAATATAACATGGGTGTTATCTATTGTATTAATTATCTATTCACACCTGGTAGGTAATGATAATCTAAACACCGTTTACATGTGTATATTTACTGATACTATATCAACTCTCGAAAGTATACGTGTAGGTATGTACCTACTGGTATGTACTCATTATAATTGGTCAAGTTTGTATATTAATGGTGAGGATAATTAACGCGTTAGATAATTAACGCAAAACCTACGCTTATTTTATTATATATACAAAATAATACTAATATATAAGCAATACAATACATTTATCCTAAACCATTTCATCCTTCCAAAAAGTTAAACTTGACGATATATGAGTAACTTTCATGAGGTAACATCATGTTTATTTATTCATGGTATTATTATAAACCTTTGCTTAGGAAATGTCCTTTGATTGAAATATTATATTTATTAATTTACTAAAGATGCTAATTTTTACCACTAGAAAAGGCAGAATTCTTAAGTTATTAGGTATATATAACTATCACTATATCTATCCCTATCCTTGTCTCCATATATATCCCACTCCATATTTACAAATATCAATTATGTAAATAGTTCCTTAAATGAAGAACCATACATTCCTAAAGTTAACAGATTTATATTAATGTGATTTATTTGATAATTATAATTGTATTTCATTTCGATAATGTTAGTATCTATTTATATAACATTGTTCTTAAAAAAGCGAATACTTGTTACTGTTTATATTCGTCGATATTAAATAAAAACATTAACTTTAAATTAAATAACAACACGCGAAATATAACATAAGGTATCACCGACAGGTGAGCTACGTATACCTATAGGTTAATATACTCGTATTGTATTTACCCAGATAACAGTAATAGCCTCGTAATAGCAACATAATAGCATATCTAATAATCATCAACTCCCACTAATAAACATGTTTACATTGTGCTATTATGTTGCCATTAAAAGTATATTATGCTATTATTATTATGCTATTCATTTTAAAATCTAGTATGCTGCTATTGTGTTGCTATTATTACACAATGTAAACATGTGAGGCTATTAGATATGCTATTATGTTGCTATTATGATGATATTACTGTTAGCTGGGCATATATGACAACTATAGTTGTAGTTGTGAAGTGTGATGTTTATTCACGTTTACGTTACTATAGCATGCGTACTTTATATGTTATATAACGTATGCGTTATATAATGTGTATACTATTACTAGGTATGGTTACACCGGTGTGTATACTAACGCGTGCATCTAGTTCTATGTATGAAGTAGCGACCAGCAGTGCTGCTGTTAGCGCCGCACGACTACTAGAGTGACTACGCATAGTTAAAGTAGTATATACGAGTTAATATGTAACGCACGCGTACTTGTAGTATGTGTAAGATACATAATATAACACATATATATATATATATATATATATATATATTTATATATATATATATATTTATTGTTATTTTTATTTGGTGGAGACCTTTCATCCCATCCAGGAAATTAGATTAAGTTTTCACTTTTAACCATATATGGCTCTAATATCCCTTCGAAACCGCTCTTATGTTAAGGCATCCATGGTTTTAACGAGAGCCGATCATTTATTTATACACGATTATATAAGATCACTTCTAAATATTATTTTAAGACCCATTTTATAAATTAATTAATGGTCCGGACGAGGCTCGAACCCCCGTCCTACTGTTTGTGTGTCTGACGCCTTAGCCACTGAGCCACACAGGCAGTTATCTATATATATATAACTATATAACCCAGCGTTTCTATATTTCAGTATACCTTTAACATCGAACATGGCTGAAAACAACGAAAGCGACACCGGACCTATCAACAACACCGGTTCAACTCCTACCAGTAACGCCACTACTGATACCGCTACCCCGCACCGAGTACCGGTACTACCCTCTATCGACACTACTCCCGCCCCATCATCACCCCCGCCGGTACTACCCTCGAACAGCGATACTACAGCCCCAGACGAACTAGTAGATGGACACCAGTGTTCCCGTCGACTTGTACAGGTGCTCGTAATGCGCGCAGGCGGCAGCTACGACGTAACTAGGCAACGGATACTAGTACCTACCGATGGCGAAGGTACCGATGAAGAAGAAACTGACGATGAAGACGATGACGACGATGACATTTACGATGACGCACCGCATTGGGATATAAACCCCAGAAGTACGGATACGGAATATCCGTTCGAAGAAGATGACAGGATATACCACCAAAGAACACCCCTACCGTCACACTCGAGGCTCCTCCCCCCGCTGCTGCCCCCTACCGTCAGAACCGAGCTATTCGCTAGTTCTACCGCTAATACCAGTACGACTGGGGCCGGTGGGGAACCTCACGCGGTTCGTCAGTCCTCGCGCGTAGTAGATGAGCCGGCAACCGAACGCCCGCAACGACCGCATCGCGCGATAATCACGGTAAACGCCCCCTCCGCTGGTCGCGCGCGGAGATTAGCGCGCGACCGACGCCACCTCAACACGTCAATCATACGCCGAAGCCATATTCCGGTGGCCCCGTTAGCGGAGGCAGCGGTGCCAGGACGGCTGGTTCCGGACGAGGCCACGCCCCCCGGCCCCGCCCCCGTTGCTTCGGGTAGCGGTGGTGCCGGTAGGTGGCAGTGCGTGCGCTGCGATAGCGTGTTCGATACGGCCGCACAACTAAGACGACATAGAACCGCCGTACATTTCACGATACCCGGTAAAGCTTTCTCGTGTTTTAAGTGCAGCAGGAAGTTAGTATAAGCTATTAGGTATATATATATCTACATATATTATATACTGTGTGTATGTATATATATATATATATATATATATATTAACCTTAACCTTAACCTATCCCATAGCATTTGGATGCCGTAGGGGCGCCGTTGAATTCCATATAACTTTTCTCCATCCTTCTCTGCTCATCGTCGCTCTCATTGCTTTTACAATATCCATGCCAGTCCACTCGACAACATTGTCTTGCCATTGTAACTTCGGTCGTCCTCTTCTTCTTATACCGTCAACAGTTCCTTGCAGAATTGTTTTTGATATTGTGTCAGACCTAATAACGTGACCGAACCATTTGAGTTTCTTTTCAATAACCTTTGCTAATAGTTCTGAGTGTGGGCCGATTTGACATGTTACCCGTCTTCTAACTTCCACGTTCGTGACTCTATCTTTATAGTTAATATTTAGTAATCTCCGAAGGCATCTCATCTCTAGAGCACGTATTCGTTTTTGCAGATCTTTACTTAGTGTCCAAGTTTCGCATGCATATAAGAATATTGAATTCACAAGAGATTGCATTAATTGAATTTTGGCTTTAAGATGTAGCGAAGTGTCATACCATATTACATTTAAATTTGATAAGGCTGCGATTGTTTGACCAATTCTAGATAGAATTTCAGCTTTAGAACCTTTGTCATCAATAATCGCTCCTAGATATTTAAATGAATCAACTACTTTTAATGGTGTGTTATTTATACTAATATTAGATGTAAATCTACCTTCAGAATTCGTCATTAATTGCGTTTTTGTACCATTTATTTCCATACCATAAGAACGTGAAGTATTATCGATTAATGTTATCAAATTATGTAATTCTTTTTCCGATCCGGCTAAGGCATCAATATCATCCGCGAATCTTAGGTTAGTTATAATCTTTCCACCAATATTTACTGTTCCATCATGTTTATCTAGAGCGTCATTCATAATTTGTTCAAGCATTATATTGAATAGCGTCGGCGAAAGTAAACATCCTTGTCTCACTCCTGTTGTTGTCCGGAACCATTCTCCAACTTTTCCATCAATATATACAGCACTTTCTGCCTTACTATATAGGTTTTCTATAGTTTCAATTAATTTTAAGTTGATATTGAATCTTTTCATTGTAGACCATAATGCACTATGCCAAACACGATCGAAAGCTTTTTTAAAGTCGATAAAAACGTGGTATAGTGGCTTATTATGTTGCGAGTACTTCTCTGAAATTACTCTGAGATTAAAAATCTGTTCACTTGTGCTTCTTCCTTTGCGAAAACCAGCCTGCTCTTCTGATAAAAATTCTTCTGTGAAGTGCTGTAGTCTGCGTAGGATTATTTTCAACATAATTTTACTTGAGTGTGAAATAAGTTAATTATTATATAATGTGTGTATGTATGTATATATATATATATATATATATATATATATATATATATATATATATATATATATATATATATTGTATTGTTTATTTTTGAGTCTTTTCATCCCATCTAGTAACTTATATTGCGTTTTTTCTATTAGCTCCAATATCCCTTCGAAACCAATCTAATGTTAAGGCATCCATGTGTTATAAAATGATACGATCAGTGATCGTCGATCACTATTGTATACACAATTATATAATATCGTTCCTATATATTATTTTAAGATCGATTGTATTTTTTCGGATGAGGCTTGAACCCGCGACATGATCCCACGTTATTCTACCTATTTATCTGATAACTTAGTCAACTGAACCATACAGGAAGTTATATAGTACTTATATAACCATATCTATCCATTCCATGGCGATTCTCTGGTGGTTAAAGTTTCGAGGTATATTCAATTGTCGTCTTCTTTGCATTACTCACAAGGCGATATATATATGTATATATATATATATTTGTGGGAGTTCTGGAATACCTATCAAAGTTAGTCAGCATTAGAACAACTACTCGGCCGATTAGCGAATGTAAGCTGATGAAACTCTTTGTGCCGTTTGTCTCATCTATGTATGCATATGCCGCTTTCACTGTTTCTGCTCCGAAGTACTGGAACAGTCTTCCCGATGACGCAAGGACCATATCATATGTTATTACTTTAAAATGTCGACTATATTCATATACGTTATCATTATGATGTATTCTTTTAAAATGTATTATTCCGAGTATTTATTTATTTATTTGTTTTATTGTACCAAATTGACGCCTATTTACGTCTATCGTTTTCATAGAGTCAACAAACTTACATTATTATTATTATATATATATATATATATATATATATATATATGTAATCATAAATACTAAAAGTTCGTGTGTAATGAAATATATACGTATATATTTATTGTAAGATTTGTATTAATTAGCCACGTGATATATTAACAAATGCCATATAAGGTATTGCGGTATACCGTATAAGGTATTGCGGTATACCATATAAGGTATTGCGGTACGCTACGGCGAGATATACACCACACGAGTTGAATACGAGGTGGTTCAAGTACTAGTAACCTCTAAGTACACGTGTACTTAATATACAGTTATATAATAACTATGACGTGCGGCGCACTAATTCGATACGCGCATTTGATACAGGTTCGTGAACAAGGATAATTTAAGGAGACACATTTCCTTAACGCATAGGTCCGATCGCCCTTTTGTGTGCACGAGATGCGACATGGAATTTACTTCAAGGGTTTTTATATATATATATATATATATATATATATATATATATATATATATATATGTGTGTGTGTGTATGTGTTTGCATCTATGCGTGTACATGTTTTATATGTATATGTATGAATTAAAAATTAATAATACAGTAAATAATATAAATGTAATATATGTAGGTCCTACCTACCTATATATATGTGTACGGCTATTCATTATACATTATTAATGGCGCATCTTAATATTAAAATGCATATCGATACATATCTATCAATCAATCCCTAACACCCGCTACTTTAACCCCAAGCGTTAACCCCGCCCCATTATTCACGTTAAGGCGTTACTAGATAGTCACGTGGATACCATTCACATGCAGAGGTAGTCGACGATAGTTCCGATGATATATATGTGTCGAATTTGCGGTTATTATTATAATATATATATATATATATATATATATATTATAATATATATTTGTTGTATATCTATAGATCGTATATACTTATAGTTGAATTTTCCCGATAATTTCACGTATTCGAACATTTCACAATCCTAATATCTTGTGATCTCGATCTAAATATGTTATAGAAGTATTTTATTTTATTTTCATTAATATTTATAGTAAGTACTATATTCTAGGTAATTTAGTAAAAGTAATACTAATCAGATTAATATTCATGATTTTTATAAACAAATGTACTTGTAATCTTATTTAAAGGATCTCTACTTAAAATAATTATGTTATGGTCTATAGATACAAATTAAATCAATATATTAAAATAATTAAAAGGTATAATATTTTATTCTTTCTATATTAATAAAAAAATATACCTATAATTTAAGAAATAATTACATTAATAACTTAAACCGATTCTCAATAATGAGTTTAGGAATCGATTTTAAAATCCGATTCTTAATAATTAGATTCTTAATAATTTCGGAATCGATTATATAGATTCCTACACGATAACATGTAGGAATCATTTTTCCAATTTGAATCCAATTTCTATAATAAAATCGTCGTAGGAATCGGATTTTGTTAACTGTGTATGAGGAATGTTGTATTTAAATATATAACTATTATGTTTAGTATATATTAACATTGATCGTTTTTTGAGCAATGTAAATATAAATAAAAAATACTATTGTAAAACTTAGTAGGTATTTACTAAATACTACACTAGATCCAATTGCTTATCCACATTATTTATATATATATATATATATATATATATATATATAATATAATAACGCCATCTACCGGCCCTATATCGTTAATAACGCCCATATATCTTTAATAATGCCCCCCTACCCCCACCCCTATAGGTATCAATACACAACACATAATCCGGTTGATACGGCATCTAACCTCGCGATGATCATCCGCTAACAATGGCATGGCTGCAACAATGCCATGGCGTGTGGCTGATTACTGGATCACGTGTCCAAGCAGCAATCTTCTTCATCCCCAGCATATGAAATACATAATAATAATAATAATAAAAATAATACTAATAATAATAATAATAAATGACCTTGTGTTTTAATATTGACTATGTCATATATAAATATTAAAAATAATAAGGGTTAGAGGACAGATCCTTGAGGGACACCAAACTTAATATTCTTTATTTGGGATTTAGAATTATTGAATATTACAAATTGATTTATATTATTAAGAAAGGATATTAATAATTTTAAAGCAACTTCTCTGAAACCATACTTCTCTAACTTAATTATTAATAGATCATGACTGATGGAGTAGAATGCTTTCTTTAGGTCTATTGATATAGCTGCATAATATTTCATTTTGTGTTAAGCTATGGTTCCAGTTGTGTCAGTCAATGCGTCGGAAGTTGAAATCCTTTTTTAAAACCAAATTGTGATTTATTAATCATTTTATTTTTGTCCATAAAATCTATATATCTAGATTTTAAGACTTTTTCTAAAATTATTGAGTAAGATATCTTAATAGAGAAATTGTCCTATATTTAGAAGGATCATCAATATTACCAGATTTATATTTAGTTACGACTTTAGCAGTTTTAGATAATTAAGAAATATACCCTCTTGTATACATATTAAATAATATTCATAATACACGTATATCATGTACGTATAATATAACGTACGTACAATATAAGTGAATGATTTGTTGAGTATTGTATATGAATATGGGAATATAGTAATCTATTTATAATAGGTATACATATTATATAGGAATTTAAACGCATTTATATATATATACATATATTTATCATCCATTCGTCTCTATAGAGATATCGCTAAAAGTAGTCGGTAGTTAGTAATTACTAGTCACTAAAATGTACCCATCGTATCGTATATTAGTTTTTACGTGAATTTATTCAGACTCTATAGAGTCTGAATAAATTCAGACTCTACTAACTGTAATATAATATATATAAATAGACACGCCCACATTATTAGTGATAAACACTTCACTTGTATCTTAGCAGTCAAACCAATAGCACTTACGTTAATCTATAATAGATAATACTATATACCCCAAACCACGAAGAATCATCTGCAGAGTACTCTGGCAGATATCTTGAAGCTACCCAAAGGTAATACATCCTACATATAATAGTATACCCAATACATATATTATATATATATTATACATTATATATTTAGGATAAGATTATCATAATCTTAATATATAAGTTATAACTCTATAGACGAACCAATTGATATATAATAACATATTATACTAACCCTACAGACTTACTTAATCCTCACATCGGTGCTGAACTTGTTAATTCACACTATATACGTAACAAGATTCCTATGATTAAATAATGTCTTATTGACTACAATATTGATATATTAATAATCACAGAGACTTGGCTATCCTATAAAGATTTCTCATTACTGTCTTCCCTAAATAAAGATCAATACTCTTTATCTCATTTTCCGCGTTAATTGTGTATGCGAGGAGATGGACTTGTCATTTTATACAAGTCATCTATAAATATGATATTTCACCATTAATTGATCACAAACACGCTTATTGTGAATCTTTTTCTTGTTCGGTAAGCTCACCCCGCTTATGTACCTTCAATATTTCATTATCGTTCACCCAGCTACCCCACCTCCACATGTCTCGATGAATTTAATAATGTCATCACTCATTCCAATAAATCAAATATTATTTTAGGAGACTTTAATATACCTACCAACTTACACTCTCAATATTCTACTAGACTTATCAATATACTCAAGGCTTCAAGTTATTCACAACTTGTCAACTTTCCCACCCATGAATTAGGAAATAAACTCGATCTAATTATTCATCCTATTGACTCATGTTTAGTTCATTCGATAAGAGATGGACCTCTCTTCTCTGATAATTTTACACTACTATTTCAAATATCAGTTAATAATCCTAAACGTCCTACAATTTCTCGCTCTACTCGCCATCTAAAGTATATATCAATATCTCAGTGCTTAACTGACTTAAATGTTGCCTACACATGATGCTCAATCTCTTCATAATTCACTAATCCACACACTTGGCATAGCTACACACCTACATGCTCCTATAATTAATAAAACAACCATTTTACGCCATAATACATCATGGTACACTATTGAACTTTAACGTCAAAAACGATGTATAAATTCTTGCTTGAATCTAAAAGGATAAAAGAAAAAATCTTCATCATCACTAACTACATATACAAATTTGACAAATAAACATCGTATTGATATTATTAACGCTAAAGCTATGTTTACGCATGACAAGTTTATTTCTATGCAACATAATAGTAAATTACTTTTTAAATTAGAAATAGTATACTTGTTAGAAGACACAAATCGCCATACCCTACTTTAATGATGATGACTTACCTACTTTATTTGATTCATTTTTAAATGACAAAATCACCAACATTATTTCATCATTACCCATATCTATATCTAGATAACAAGAGAGCTATCTTGTTCTCTACTACTAAAACACTCACTTCCTTTTTTCTACCTTCTTTCTTTTCTACCTTCTATCATTATAAGGATCAATTACTTTGTCTACTTAAAAATTCTCGTAGCTCTTCTTCTCTTGATACAATTCCTTTAAAATGACTAAATGATATAGCTCCTCATATAATATCAAATATAGCTCATATCATCCATGAATCACTTACTTCTGGTACTTTCCCCCTCATTTTCAAACATTCTATTACCACTCCGAACATTAAAAACCATTAATATAGGGTATCTAAAGTGTCCGTATTAAGACATCTAGAATGTCCGACGGACATTTTCCGTAGTAGGGATGACTCAAGACATATACGTAATTAATATTTAATAAAAAATATAGAAATTATTTATATAATGTTTAGTATGCTTTAGTTTTAATAATATATTGTTATGTTTTATATGAATGAATGAATGAAATCAGTTTATAGACATACGACATACTATGTATATCATACGTCTATGGAGGATCAGTGAAAGCCTAGGCTTTATTTGGTCGATACCTCCAATATATTCATGTAGGTTACAGATTACCTACAGATTACAATATTAGTAAAAGTAATAATATAATAATAATGATTCATGTGTTAGCATTCTTTGTAATAAAATAGAAGATACATATATATATATATATATATATATATATATATATATATATATATATATATATATATATATATATAAATTAATAAAAATAATAAAACACTGTTCATGAACATAAGTTATCATCATATTTCAATCCGTTACATTAAAGTAAATAATAAAATAAGATAATAAAATAATTGTATAATATTAAAATGTATTAAAATATATATTAGTAAAATATGTAAATTTACAATATTGAGAACTTGTTAATAAAAATAGTAAATTATTATAAATATGTGTAAAATAAAAATATCTAAAAGTATGTTATAAAATTAAAACTACTAAACAATAATTAATCATCTTTCAATAAGACGTACAATGGCGCCACATTCCTGTAAAATTACAGATGACTAATAATACCAATAATAATTTAAAAAAATATTTAAAACAATAAACGAAACAAGATGTAAAACAAATATAAATATTAAAAAAAAAAAAATATTATAATATATAAAATATATTAAAAAAAAACTAATATTTTCTTATAAATGAATATTTTAATGTTTTTTTTAGAATAAATATATTATTAATATTATTTTTTCGTAAAAGATTATTAAACATTAATTCATTATATAACTTTTGTCCTTTAAAAAATATTGTATTTTTTAATTTATTTGATTTCATAAGTGGTAGAATAAATTTATTTTTTAGTTTATTTAACTTGAAATATGAGTTATAATCTAATTTATTATTTAAGAAATTATAGATTAATAATGTGTTTCTATATATAATTAGATCTTCAAATTTTAAAATATAATTTTTTTAAAAAAAGGACCAGTATGTGTTAGACGTATTAATGGTAATTTTAATTTATCTATTATTTGTTTATTAATAATTCTTATAACTTTTTTCTGTAACATAATTAATTTTGTAATATTTGATTTATAAGTATTTGACCATACTTCAATCACATATGATAAATTAGATAAATAGAACGAATTATATAACAAAATTAAATTTTGTGTATCTAAAAAAGATATTTTTTTTATAATATATATAATTTTTGACAATTTATTCGATAAATAATGTATATGTTTTTTGTAAGTCATTTGGGAATCTAAGTAGATCCCAAGAAATTTATAATTATTAACTATATCGATTTTAATGTTATCTATTGTTATATCTTTTAATATACCAGAATTTATATATGGCAATATAGTTATAGATGTATCATCTGCATATAAATTGATATTAATATTATTTACTTGTTCATTATTAAAAATATTTGATATGTCATTTATAAAGATAATAAATAATAGAGGTCCCAGAACAGATCCTTGCGGCACTCCATATCTAATAATATTTCTAGATGATAGAGTATTATCAATTCGTGTTATAATATTTCTATTTGTAAGATAACTTTTAATAAATAAATTTGTATCACCTCTAAACCCTATACATTCCAATTTAGCAAGTAAAATATCATGATCAACTACATCAAATGCTTTCTTGAGATCTAAGAATATAGTAGCTACTTTTTTTTTTGAGAGAGTTTATGTAAAATGAAATGCTGAATATTTAATAATGATAAGGTTGTATTTGATCTGGGAACAAACCATATTGATTTTTGTTAATAATATTATGCTTAAATATATATTTTGATAATCTATTAAAAATAATTTTTTCAAAAATTTTAGATATTTGTGGTAGTAATGAAATTGGCCTGTAATTGGATATTTGTTGTTTATCATTAGTTTTATATAAAGGTTTAATAATTGCAATTATCATATTGTCAGGAAATGTATTTGTTTGGATACATATATCGATACATTTGTATGTTCTTGAGAAGGTTTTAAGTAGCAATTTTTGTTCATAAATTTAAAAACGTAATAAAAAATCATATTATTTAATATATCAGCACTATTTTGGATAATTAAAAAATAAAAAATACTTATTTAGACTATTTATATAATTATGAATAATTTATTCATTAAAATTTTTTGTAGGATTTATGGTTTCTGAGATACCGAGAGTGTCCGTATTTGGGCACTGTCCGTATTCGGGTACTGTCTGTATTCGGTTACTTTCCTCTACATATAGTACAAATATACATATGTAATATTACCCATATGGGTTTACATGTTAATTCACGTTATTACTGTCTATAGTATATATGTAGTGTATTTTATAGATAGCTAATAGTTTAATAAATAGATTCAAAGCGATGTGTAATAATAAATAACAATGGCATAAATATATAAATAATAATAAGAAATATAAATAAGTTGTGATTTACACACAACTAAAGTAAATACAATAATAATAAAGGCAATATTTGGGATATTGAACAAAATAGTTGAATACAATCATCAAATAACTATGGAAGAGGTATCGTGTTAGTCAGGCCTATATAGGATCATATTCCACTTATAAATCATAAGGGTGTTGGTGTATAAATGTATAAAGTATATATAAATGTATAAATGTATAAATGGTCCAGGTATAGTGGTTGTTTTACATCTCCTCACAAATAGAATATCAAATTAGTATACGTCATGTAATATCACATATATACGGGTATGTGGGTATATGTGTATATCATAATAAAGTTAAAATTATTATTTTATAATATGTGTACAATTCAGAATTGTGCACACATAACGCAGAAGGAGATATAACAGTACTCAATGCAAATGAACCTTCCGACCAAGAAAATTTTCATATCCTTGAAAGTTAAGTTTAATCAGCTATTCTTCATTAAAATCAGTAAGTCGCCAGGTTTTCACAACATACCTGCTGAACTACTTAAATCCGGAGGAAATATATTGATAACAATATTGACAGATATATGTAACAAAATATATATTTTGTAGGTATGTTCCTATATGGGAAACAGGAATATGTCCATCAGAATGTACGAAATCATTGATAATAAGTATACATAAGAAAGGAAGCCAGCAAAAATGTGAAAATTACAGAAAAATAAGCCTTATATCACACTCAAATAAAATCATGCTGAAATTATCTTACATAGACTACAACACATGCATTGTAGTGACATGTGATGCATTACTAAAGAATTTATTTGTCTGTAGAACAAGCTGGATTTCGAGCAGGAAGTAGTACTAGCGAGCAGATATTTAATTTAAGAATCATCTCAGAGAAATTTGCTCAACATAACAAACCGCTATATCATGTATTCATTGACTTCAAGAAAGTATTTGATAGAGTCTGGCATAAAGCATTATGGTCGGCGATGAAAATATTTAACATTAATCTAAAACTAATTGAAAATATACAAAACCTATATAGTAAAGCAGACATCGCAGTTTACTTCGACGAAAAAGTTGGAGAATGGTTTCCGACAACAACTGGAGTGAGACAAGGTTGCTTACTTTCACCTACATTATTCAACATCATGCTCGAACAAATAATGAATGACGCATCAGATACCCATGTAGGAACAGTTAATATTGTTGGAAGAATAATCACAAATTTAAGATTCGCTGATGATATTGATGGATTAGCTAATAGTGAATCTGAACTAAACTGTATTATTAAAAAAAATGACTTCACATCACGCGCATATGGAATGGAGATTAACGCCGTCTTAAAAAATAAGAGCGCTATAAATGAGATGTTTAAGAAGATTACTGAATATAACCTACAGAGAAATAATTACTAATATTGAAGTAAGAAGTATAGTAACCTGTGAAATTGGTCCTCACTCTGAATTACTAGCGATCCCATCGATGGTCATTACGAAAGTGTTAACATTATTTGGTCATGTAATAAGATATAATACTATGTCTAAAACACTTCTCCAAGGTACTATTAATGGTAAAAGAAGGAGAGGAGGCACGAAATGCAATGTCAAGATAGTATCGTGGAATTGACCTATATTTGGTTAGAAGAAGCCATGTTAAAATGAAAAATGTTGTGTTATCAAAAGAAACATTACCATAGCCACTATAACTATTATTATTGGTATTGAACATAGAACATTCCTCAGAGGAAAGCCAGTATTCCTGAAAACAAAATAAATCAATATTAGGATAAGTATCTAAAATAATATTAGCCTTGTTCTTGAAACCATTGCAGTTTAAGGACAATAAATTTAATTTATTGTGTAAATCCATTATTATAGATTACTGTTAACATTAACATTATTGTCATGATTAGCTTAATAAAAAATGGTTTGATTAAAATACCACTTGGCCATCTTTCACAGTTATATACATCTTGGACATTGTTAATCATCAGACTTACCTTAAATGAAGAGACAAAGTGGTGAGAAGTAATGATTTTCTCCACTGAACATTCTTTAGATGTAACATCAAATTATTTACATATATACGATGTAATATCGTCAGCGGTAACATCATTATTTAACCTAAATAGGAATAAATGATATCGTCTTGGAGGATCCTCGAGTAAACTCGAGTTTTCCCGAATGCCTCAGAAGAATTCTTCCCGATTATGACACCTTTACGCCGTATGTTCACATTTTCTTTATTAGGAATCAGCGATTCTTTAACTTGACTTTTCTTCAATTTCTTGGTTGAGGTTATTAGTGTAGACCCATCATCCAGTGTAGTATTTCTTACGATTGATGCATAAGAGATAGGATGGTTATTCTTGCTGTTTCCACTTTTCAGTTGATTATCTATAGGAATATCAGCAGATATATGTTCACATATATTTGGTGAAATATCTTTATATATATACAGTAGTGGCCACGTTTTAATAAAAATGACAATTAACTTATGCTTATAAATAGTGTTTATAAATTCGAATGTTAATAAATCATATTTAAATTATATATGCATGTTTATTAATTATTATAAAATTTTAAATATATATAACACATAAAAAAATATTTAAATTTGATAGCAAGTAAAGAACGCAGAAACACATCGCATTAGACATCATCACTATTGACGTATACGTTAGTCAGCATGATACGTGTTATCATATAGTGTAGTAATACGTGTGCATGTGTGTGTGTATGCGTATGTGTGTGTATGTGTGTGTATGTGTGTACTATTTGTATCTATTATAATGTAGTAATACGTCACTCAACCTATACAATGTACAGTGTACAATGTATAGTGTATGCAATATACGTAGGTTTGATAATACGTGTTATCCTTTGCCTATATGCCTACAGATTATGCCCTACACCTATATATATATAAACCTATATATAAACCTATATATAAACATATTATAAACATATGATGATGACACGCATACTAAGTGTTTAGCACATCTTAGATACAATAACAGGGACCTGTAGGGTTTTACAGGGGGTTCAGTTTATGCTTGCAACTGTACAGTGTACAATGTACACTGTACACTACCTATTAGTTTAATGCTATCTTAATATGGGAAATAATTAATGAAAATAGATTAACTTAACAACACATCTACGTTTAATTATATGATACATGGTATGAGCATATATTTAGGTAATATGTCTGTAGCATATTACAGCCTATATAGAATATGAAGCAACGAGTTCGAATATATTTACAGATAATAAGTATACTATAGTTTTCTATAGAATAGTATACAATCCCAGCCTACTATAATAGGAATATAGTATAGGGTAATACCTAATAGTATAGGGTATAGTAACCTAATACGGACACTTTACAATAAATGGTCCTAACATTTTATGACTCATTATTTTTATTCAAAAATTACAATATATTAATATTATATGATTATAGATATTATTATCATTTTAAAATTTTATTTACTCTTTTAATTTCATAGATAACGGGGGAGTCCGTATTCGGTACCCGTTTCCGAATACGGACACCCTGTGTTATAATACGGACACCCTATATACCACTATATAATCTAAATATTATTGATGAATCAAATAGAAAAATTACAAGTAGGTTATTTATAATTAATGTTATGAACAATTTATTCTACTTTAATTAGTTAATAATTAATTTATTTTTATTATTTTTTAATCAAATTTAAATATCTAAATAATAAAAAAATTAAAGTTAGTTTTATTTGTGGTATTAATATTATAACGCACGCAATTTTGATGAAAATCAGAATAGTTCATATGCTGCGCGCTGATTGGTTATAAGGTGTCCGTATTAAGACATCTAGAGTGTCCGTAATAGGAACTTATATGACCTATAGATATATGATTATAACTTAATGAATATTTGATAACAAATAAACAATATGTGCCTCGTAATGTATTCGATTATATATGTTTAATTATGTAATATACAATAATTATATTTATGATGCATATGCCTTATTTGATTCAATTATTTAATTATATACACAAACACAATCATATATATATAAATAAGTAACTATCATACATATATATATATATATATATATATAATCATGTTTTTGTTAAAATTTGACAAAAAATGATTACGTAATAAATTAGAGTAATTAATTAATTATTTAAAAAAATTACTTTATATTATAGACATTTTAATTATCTGAATATTATATATATATATAACTTGTTATCCTATTTAGCACCATTTAAGCGTTAATTAAAACGACCACTACTCCGTTCTCGGCAGCTAACCCGTTCCGTCCCCTACGTCTATATTCCACTATATATAGGTTACAATAATACCAATATATAAGTAATACATTCAATCTATCATGTAATACTGACAGCAAGTTATAACTGTATACACTTGACGATGTGTGAGTATATTTCTTAATATCACATATGTTTATCATTTAATTTCATTGAAACCTCATATTTCTTTAAATTACTAAAAAAGTTAATTTTTACCTCTGTAATCAGCAGAATTTATAATTTATTAGATGCGTATCACTATATCTATCTATATCTCTATCTCTATACATATACCTATATACCTATATCCATATGTACAGATAAAATATCCATGAATTAAATAATTACTTATGGGGAAGTTAGTATTATGGATATTTTGTGGGAAATTATCCCCACCCACTATTATTTTTTGCCCCACACCTATATACTTGTTGTCCATAAAAAAAATCAAATATTTTCATAATCCTTTTATTTATTATAAATCAGTATATGTATTTATTAGATTTTCTTCATATTTATTGATACACAATTCTTAAATATGAAATTGTCCTACTTTTAAATCCTTTTTAAATGCACTGGGGGAAGGAACGTAGTCTTATAGTAATTCATATAGATAACTAAGTATATATTCTATAGTAACAATCTACAGGAATGTAATTTATTGGATAATTATAAATTTATTTCATTTCGATCATTTTATTTCCTATTTATAGAAAATTATTATTAAAAAATCGAATATAATTGTTATTGTTTACATCCGTTGATATAAAATAAAAACATTAACTTTAAATTAAAAAACAACACGCTAAATCTAATAGAAGGTATCACCCACAGCTGCGTTACGTACATATAGGTTAATATACTCGTATGCATAGTTGTAGTTGTGAAGTGAGAGGTTTAGCCTTGTGTCCACGCTTATGTTACTATAGCTTGCGTGCTTTATATGTTATTAATGTATATGTTATATAATGTGTATACTATTATTAGGTTGATTAACATGTGTACATATATATATATATATATATATATATATATATTACAATTATCTTGTTGGATATATAAATACAACCAATGCGGTTAGAGTACGATAAATTACGTTACATAAAATGATTAAATATAGTAAAAATAAGATACATAACATAACATATATAACTATATAACCTACGGTTTCTATATTTCAGTATACCTTTACTTATACAATGGCTGAAAATAACGAAAACACTGGTTCAATAACCAATAGTAACGATGCTGATACTGCTACCCCACACCAAGTACCGGAACTACCCACTAGACGTGATACTGACATCGATACCCCTTCATCTCCCCTACAAGTACCGGAACTACACACTAGTAGTGATGCCTTAACCAATAGTACAGCTACTACCCCAGATGATCGAGCACTACTGGCAACTGATGAAATCGATATTGAGAGCCTTCATTCTCTCCCTCAACATATACAAGTGCAGATAACTAATACTGAAGACAGGGTTGTTGTAACTCCACGACGTCAACAACGGGTAATAACCCCCGAATATCGCCCGGATAATACGGATACCCCATATCCGTACGAAGAAGATGAAGAGATATACCACACAGTAAGAACACCCGTATCCGACCACTCGGGTATAGAGAGGCTCCTCCCCCTGATGCTGCCCCCTACCGCCAGCAACGAGCAAGTAGCTATCACCCCCGCTAGCTATAACCCCGATAACAGTACATCCGGGGCAGCGGGAGAACCTCGCGCGGTGAGTCAGTACTCACGCATAGCGGTGGTGGAGCCGCGAACGGGAGTCCCTCGACGCCCGCGAAACGCCCGCCAAGCGGACACGCCCCGCCGACTCCAGCTACGATTACGGCGGGCGATACTCCGCCGAAACGCCATCCTTCGCTCGCAGCGATTAGCTCGAGACCGGCGCTCCCTCTTCGCCGCGATCATACGCCGATACCGGGTAGAAACACATACTCTTGAAGCCCGATTAGCGGAGGATCTGACAGAGGTAGATCAAAATGGCCGCCGACTGGTTCCGAATGAGGCCACGCCCATCGGCCCCGTTCCTTCGGGTAGCGGTGGTGCCGGTAGGTGGCAGTGCGTGCGGTGCGATAGCTTGTTCGATACGGCCGCACAACTAAGACGACATAGAGCAGCCGTACATTTCACGTTACCCGGTAAAGCTTTCTCGTGTTTTAAGTGCAGCAAGAAGTTAGTATAAGCGATTAGTTATATATATATATCTATAATATATGATGATTCTGCTCTAGCTTCCCAACTGACACCTGATGGTTTTATTGCTTGCTAATAGGTCTACATCACATCATTGTTGAGGCCTAGCTATGTTATTATCATCGGAGCTTAAGCTTATTTCATCATCTATCCCATGTTTCTCTTCATGTGAAATTCTGATCTGTAATATTCAGTTTCCTTATTTACTATTGTAATTATACTTATCTACCGTCCACCTTCATCTAGCTTCATCTAGTTTCTTAACTGACCTCTCCTCTATATTAGAATCTATCACACCGGTTAACACGGTTATTCTTGGTGATTTTAATATTCAAATTAATAATGATAATTATGCTTCCTTATCTTTGAATGAACTTATATTTGAGTATTCCTTTAGCAACATATTCGTTTTCCTACTAACAAAAATGGTAATACTATTGACTTAGTTTTATCTATAGATGATTCTAATTTAATTTCATATCCCACTCAATGTTCTCTAATATCGGATCACTTTGCCATTTTATTTGATTTGAACTTGCCGGTGTCACAAATTAATCGACCTTCTAGATTGTTTCTGAAAATCTCCTCTATTGATAAACCAATGTTTATTAACTCTATATTTCATCAACTTAACAACAGTAGTAACCTATATCTTCTGATTTGTCTACAGTTTTTGATTCTTTTTATTTGGCATTAAATCATTCGCTTGATATGTGTGCACCCTCCATTACTCATCAATCGAACTTATTCTAAGTCTCCCTGGTTTAATACTGAGCTTATTAAACTAAAGCAACTACTTCATAGGCTACAATGTAAATATACATCCTCTAAACTTGACTCTGATCTTATTGGATTTAAAGTTTGTCGATCGCTTTACAAGAAAAAACTTCTTTCTACCAAATCGTCATACTTCACTGATATGCTCGGTAGTTATGGAATATCTTCAAAGCAAGCTTACAAAATCTCTTTCACCTTAGTAAGTAAAACCCAGACCAAGCATCTTCCTGATCAATCTGATTCAGTTCCTTGTTTTCCAATTTTTTCCAACAAAAAATGTCAAGTATTACCAATATACTTCCAAACATCAACTCGGTACGACTCAATCTCAATTTAACATCCAATCTGAATAATTTGTCATGTTTTACGCTTCCCAAACATGACTTTGTACTCTCTCTGATTTCATCCTTGAAAACTAATTCCCCACTTTATCCAATTCCACTCAATCTACTTCGTTCATTATCATCATATTTATTGGACTTATCACTGAAATAATTCATCGATCTCTTATATCATCTATTGTTCCATACTCCATGACATATTCATATATTATTCCTATTTAAAAAAAACTACTCTTGACCAATCTAATTTATCAAGTTAATGTCCAATATCCCAGTTATCATAAATATCTAAGACCTTAGAACAAGTTGTGTCCACTCAACTTATTAATTACATTACGTCAAATGCTATTGTTGACAAATATCAAAGTGCGTATCTTCCTCGTCGTAGTACCGAAACTGCCCTTATTTTAATAATTAATAATATTCTCATATCTCTTGATAATAAAGCCCCATGCAATCAGGTATATTTGACTTATCTAGTGCATTTGATACCCTAGATCACAATATTATTTCCATTAGACTTAATGCAATTGGTATATACGGTCAAGTCCATAGTTGGTTTATGTATTTTTTTCATCTAGAATATCTTCGGTGAAGATTAACTCATCGTTGTCTCCTCCTTATGTTAACATACATGGTGTTCCATAAGGCTCTGTTCTTGGGCCTATATTGTTCATTATTTAAATTATTCCTATAAAATCAATTGTTCACAAATATCCCAATATTCACTATCATCCTTATGCCGATGATCTACAGATGTATACGTCATTTCCTATTTCTAGTGAATATGATCTGATTCAAATGTATATGTTTAATTGTATTACTGATCTCACTGAATGGTCCTCTCATAACTCTCTTTTCTTAATTATGACTAAAACTGATACTATCATATTTTCGAGACCCAGTTCTCCTCTATCAATCAATCATCCTTTTTTACTATCTCTACCAATTTCTGAATCTATAACTACCCTTGGTTTCAATCTAACACTAACCTAAACTACTCTCCACATATTAATAACATGATTCGCACTGCATACTATTTTCTATATAATATAAGAAAATATCGTTATAAGCTTACCTTCGCCATGACGAAATGTTTAATTCACTCGCTAGTATTCAGCAGACTTATATATTGCTGTTCAATATTATGTAATTTACCTGTTAACCTTATATAAAAACTTGAGCGTATGCAACGTCTAGCTATACGTGTATTATATAAACTAAACTTTGCATCAATAGTTTATATATCTGATTTAATGATATCATTGGGATGGCTTAAGTTTAGATATATTTGTATACACAGGCTATTGTGTATTACACATAAGGCTATACACCGTGGAATTCCTGAATATTTAGCTCAATCCATTACTATTCAGAGTTCGAACAGATCCAGTCGGAAGTGCCACATCATGAAGTTGGTGCAACGATCTATATCGTTGACATACTCTGAATCAGCTTTCTCGGTTATTGATCCGAAAAGCTTGAATTCACTTCCTTATGATATTCGTTGTGTAGCATCACTTTCATTGTTTAAACGTAAACTTTATGTCCATTTTAAGTCATTGTAATTCGTTCTATTTTATTATTCATTTTCTATTTATTTTTGTTTTTGTTTTTTATTATCTAACGACGCCTATAACCACCAATGTTTTTGTAGTCAATAAACTATATATAAATAAATAAAAATATATATTGCTTATTTTTGAAGAATCTTTTCAACCAATCAAGGAACTTAGGTGAAGTTATCACATAACCATATGTCCCTTCGAAGCCGCTCTAATATTAAGGCATCCATCTTTTTAACTATAGAGCCGATCATTATTGTATACATAATTATATAAGATCACTTCTAAATATAATTTTAAGTCATATTGTATTGACTGGGGTTGAACCCACGACCACCATCCACATCATTTGTTGACAACTTAGTCAAATAAACTATACAGGAAGTTATTATGTATATATACACACATATATATATATATATATATATATATATATATATTTATAACTATATATTATTATATAATAACTATGACACGTATGTGGAATTATAATTAAGTACACTTATAATATATAGCATACCTTAATTCGATACACCTATGATACAGGTATACTAATAAGGACAACATGCGAAGGCATATCGCCTTAAAGCATCGAGCATGTCGTCCTTTCGTTTGCAGTACGTGCGACATGGAATTCACTTCAAGGGTTTATATATATATATATATGTGTATGTGTGTTTGTGTGTGTATGTGTATGGGTGGGTGTGTGTATATATGTATGTGTTCATCCATATATGTGTGTATGTGTATTTATTTGTATATATGCGAATTAAAAATTAATAATAATACAGTAAATAATATAAATGTAATATATGTAGGTCCTATATAATTACGTTTACAGCAATTCATCATACATTATTAATGGCGCATCTTAATATTAACATTCACATCGATACATATCTATCAATACATCCCTAACACCCGCTACGTTAACCCCGAGCCTTAACCCCGCCCTATTATTCACGTTAAGGCCATACTGGAAAGCCACTCTTTGACTCACCTGGATGTGGGCGATTCCGACGTGGATGATACTACGCGGACTCCGATGTAATAGCGGAAGATGAGCGGTCGGTAACGGGTCAGCCCAGCAATCGAACTGTTCCGCCTCCCCCGTCGACCACAATGAAGAGCGAACGTCTACGTCTATTGATCACTTACTTATCGATGAGTCAGCCGATACTGAGGGTAAAGTCCTCCTCTCATAGTGAATAGGTCAGCTATCACGTCCTCAGTGCCGAAACACGACACGCCACTTTCCTGCCCCAATACGCGAGTATATTTTATTTTGAATAAAGTATACGAGATAAAATGTATTATTTAATATTTATATATAATATAGTATAATTATATCTTATCTCGAGATTAGGAATGATTGGTCTACGTGGAACCATACTAAAATGCTAACTATCTTCCTATACAATTTCTCTATAAAATATTGTCCTCTTCAGGGATCTGATCTCGGCCCCATTTCTCAATATATACTCCCTATACATGATATTATTGTTCAATTTTTAGATGTCCACTATCACATATATACTGATGATATTCAACTCTATTCCTTCTTATCTATAGATGGGAGTTATAACTCCTCCAATGTAGGGGCGTCGGAACGATTTCAGAATAGAGGGGGGCATGATTTTTGTCTAGATATTTTTTCAATTACTATTGAATTACATTATAAATACTCTCTATTGGAATACTTGAGATTTGTATATGCATATGATTAATGTAAATGCAAGATTTACATTTGTTTACAATATAAATAAGTAAAATAAAAATTCTATAATATTTATTAAATTATAATCTGACATACATTAAAAAAAAGTTAGGAGAAAGTCTCCGATTACCGACCCCCTCCTAATACCGACCCCCTATCGTATCTCAGTAACTATAAGTGATATCAAAAAAGTATATATACATGAACTGTTAGCAATTTAATGATAAATATGAATAGGTATATTGTTTTACAAAATATTCAATACTACAATTTTTATTTGATAAAATGTAATATTCTGTTTTTACTTTTTTAATATTTTAATATTTAATACATTTTTTTAAATCATTGTTAATCCTTTATTAATTAAAAGAAAACTTATTACTAAGCATAATATTATAGATCAATAAAATGTTTATAACTATTATAAATTAATTCAATTTGAATAACTATTAACCAATATATCTTAATTATAGCAACCCATATAATTTTCCTAATACCGACCCTCTAGATTACCCTAATACCGACCCCATGTGATTTATAATATCCAATAATAGATCCGTATTTTACTTTAAAATATGTCGTAAGTTGTTTGTGTATCATTGATATAGATTTAGGATTCATGATTCCAGTTGATTATATACATACTGATTAATAAATAAATATTAAATAATAATATACATTATTTTAATATAATTACTATAAAGTTTAAATTTAAATTTAATATTACTATTAAAAAATAAATTCAATAAAAAAATAATTGCGTGCATGTTATAATTATTTATATCTATGGATATCTACTATGTTGATTATATATTATAATACTAACATTATTTATACCACGATTATTTTACCTACCTTGTGCCGTCGAGTCGTAACCGACCCCTGGCGACGTCCATGACAGTTCCTCTCCATATCACTCTATTTCTGGCTTCTGCTAGTATCTTCATGATATTGTCGTTGGCTATATAATTCTGCACATTATTCAGCCACGTTATGTGTGGCCTACCCCTTAGCCGTTGACCACTCATCTTACCTAGCATCAACTGTAGCTCCATCGAGTCCGCTCTCACCACGTGTCCGAAGTATGATAAGGCAAGTTTGACAATGTCTGCCTCTAGCGTTCTTTTGGGTTTTATGCTGGCAATGATTTCTATATTTGTCTTCCTATCTATATAGGTCACTCCAAGCAGGTTTCTCCAACACCATATTTGGAAAGCATCGATTTTTGCTCTTTCCTTCTTCTTTAGAGTCCAGGTTTCTGCACCGTATAGAATAATCGGGAAAATAAGTGTATGTACAATGTTTACTTTAGTGGCGAGACTTAAATCTCTATCTTTAAAAATTTTCCTCAGTCTCCCCATTGCACTTTTTCCCATTGCAATTCTTCTGCGTAATTCCATATCTATTTATCCGTCACTTGTTATCAAGGCTCCCAGGAAGACAAATCTTTCAACTACTTCTATATTTCCGCCATCAACTATTATAGAATATAGTTATCCTATTGCCATCACCTTAGTTTTTTTGACATTTAGATATAACCCAGCTTTCTCACTCGACGATTTGACTTTTTCTATAAGTTCTATAAGGTCCTCTCTATTACCGGCTATCAATGTGGTGTCATCCGCATATCTCAGGTTTGATACTTTCCTTCCACCTATGCCAATGCCTTTGTTCCACTTATCTAGAGCCTCTCGCATTATCTTTTCTGCATAGATGTTGAATAGCAATGGAGATAGAATGCAACCCTGGCGTACTCATTTACCAATCTGTATGTTGCCTGTCTCTCCATACTCTGTCCTTATAGTCGCTTCCTGATTTGTATATAAGTCACTAAGCATGACGATCAAATGTTCAGGTACTCCCATACCGTTGAGAGTATTCCATAATCGTTGATGGTCTACACAGTCAAATGCCTTCTCGTAGTCAATAAAACACATGATTAGTTCTCTTTGATTATCCCTAGCTCTTTCCATCAGCCATCTCAGGTTTGATATGTGGTCTCTAGTTCCTCTACCTCTTCGGAACCCGGCTTGTTCGATCGGTAGTTCAGGGATAAGGAAGGCCTCTAGTCTTTTTTGTAAAACTCTCAGAAGTATTTTGCTAGCATGTGAGATTAAGGCAATAGTTCGATAATTCCCACATTCTTTTTGTATCTCCTTTCTTGTAAATAGGGACATATATATACTTCTTCCAATCATTTGGCCATGTCTTCATTTTCCATATGCTATTACATAGATTTGTCATGACTCTAATTGCCTCATCTCCTCCTGCTTTTAGAAACTCTATCGGTATTCCATCACAACCTGGAGCTTTTCTGTTAGATATGTGCTGTATTGCTTCATTTACTTCTTTCTCTAATACATCAGGTTCATCTTCATATAAATGTACATTATAATTATCATTCATATTAATATCTCTTCTATATAGATTTTCAGTATATTGATGCCATCTCTTTTTTATTTCCTTTTCTTCAGAAACCACTTTTCCATTACTTAATTTCATAGCACAACCTCTTGAGCTTCGTTAGCCAGTCATCTCTTTTATTTCTTTGAATAAGTCTCTGAATTAGTCTTACCTATTTTATTTAACTCTTCGATTTATCTGCATTCTTCTCTGATACTTTGCTCTTTATCTTGTCTTGCTTTCTTCTGAAATGCTGCGTTAAGCTTTCGATATTCTTCATACTTTCCTTTGCTACGCATATCCTTTCGTTCTTTGGCAATTTTTAGAGCTTCTTCCGAAAGCCAATTTGAGACTTTCTTCCTTTTGACTTTCGGGACCTTTTTATTTGCTGTCTCTATTAGAATAGTCCGAATATCAATCCATAGTTCTTCTGGTGTTCTGTCTTCTGTTTGCAGTGCGTTAAACCTGTTTTTTTTATTTCTACATTGTAGTCAAGTCCGATTTTTTCCACATCGTATATTTGAGTTTGCATTGATCGTTTTATTCGCTTGAGCTTGACCTTGATATCGGCTATGAGCAGATTATGGTCAGTACCATAATCTGCTCCCGGTAGAGTTGTGACTCGCTTTATGCTACTTTTCCATCTCGATTTGCATAATATGTAATCAATTTGATTTATGGTAGAGTTGTCAGGTGATATCCATGTGTATAGCCTTCGTGGGTGTAACTTAAAGAATGTATGCATTATTCTAAGATCGTTTCTACTACAGAATTCTACAAGTTGATCCCCTCTTTCATTCCTCTTACCCAAACCAAAGTTACCAGTCATATCCGATTATTTTAGGGGGTCGGTAATAGGAGAAGGAGGTCGGTATTAGGAACAGGTATCCGATTACCGACCCCCCTGTTTATTCTTATAAATATAATTATATCAAAATTTAAAATAACCACATTATTCATTGCCATAATATTACCCTATTTACAAAATTTCAAATAAATATATTTAATATTGAATAAGTTAATACAAATAATCTTTTAGGGGTCGGTAATCGGAGACTTTCCCTACATATGTTTACTTAATAAATGTTATCATACCAATGTTATATATATATATATTAAATATATGTCGAAGCGTAAATAATATAGTTTACATTTTATATAAAGTGTTTAACAATTCATCACAATATTATGACTTTGTTAATCTATTATTTAAACATTGTACAGCTAAAATTATGTTAACACAAATAATTATTAAAAATATTTTTAATAAACAATATTTCTATTCTATTATTTTGATTACTACTTTTAAATAAATACATATACTATATATATAACCTAAAGGTTATATAATATATTTTCAATTATAAATTAATTCTTAAAATCATGGGAAAAGTAAAAACCTCTTTATAAGAAAACCTATCTATAAGTAATTAATTATTGAAAAAAATGTATTATATAGATGTGTCACTGTATATATATTTATATATATATATATATAAATTTAATTTAATTAAGGAACACATATTAATTGTAATATTATTATATTATATTAATTAAATATATTTAATATGTGTGAATATAATTTCCAACCTTTCAGAACTATTATCATTATCTTTAGTATTTTTATTTAAAAATTATTTAATATCCATTTTATATAAGCTTATATATACTAGTAACTTTTAATGTTATAGAAAATGAACTGTTTACAAGAATGTAATCCAATGTAGGGTTACCTAATAAGGCTTACAAGTTATAAACTGTTTTATAATACATATGGTACACTCCATGTACTGTTAAATTTTAATTCATTCAAAGTAATAAATTAATAATCAATAAATAAATAAATATTATAATTGAATAGAACAATAGTTTTTCAATTATTAAATTCCCTATACAAAATAACAATTATTTTATTACTTTATAATAAAGTAATAAAATCATTGTTTTTTGAATAGTAAATTTAATAACTATACAATATAAATATATATATATATATATATATATATATATATATATATATAGATGTGGATATATTAATATATACATATAAGTAAAAATAGGGCGGGGGGGCAATATATATATTGCCCCCCTATATTTTTTCAGGGGGGGGCAACAGATATACTGCCCCCCCCTATATTTTTTCAGGGGGGGCCGGCGGCCCCGGGCCGCCCCCCTTGCCCCCCCCTATTCCGACGCCCCTACTCCAATGTACTACTAGATAACTGTGCATCAACTATCAGATCATGACTTCTCTCTAACAACTTTCTACTTAACTCTTCAAAATCTGCACTCCTAAATATCCCATCTAACTATCATTATGTACTCCTGTTTTCATTGACGATCTCCCTATCACCCCATCATCATTTGTTCTAAACATAGACATTAGAGTGAGGACCTCACTCAATATCTATGGTTCTAAAGCATGGTGATACTTTGGATGATAACCTATCCAGTATATTTGTGTATATGGAAATTCATATTTTACACATCGATATAAGGAAAGTATTTCTTTATATCGATGGTTTTACACAGACAAAATATCAATGTATTATACAGACATATAGCGACGATAGAACCAGTGTATTACACGGAAATGTTGTCACTATAATAAAAAATTGTGTATAAACGTTCTTTAATCTTAATATTCTGAAGAACATTTTATATTATTGATATGCTTATAATTCATATTTGCTGCTATTAGTATTTAACGTGTAATGACATATATTACAATATAATATAGAATTACATATCGGTTATATTTAAAACAAGAATTTAATATTAAATACAATATTTATATTTTCAATTTTGAGCAATCATTATAACATTATTATAGTAATAATTTTTTTTTTAAAACAAATATATATAAATTGTTAAATCTAAATGAAGATTAATTTCTATATCATATATTAACTTATAATTGTATTTTAAATTTCTATCGTGTAAAATTACTATCATAGTTAGTTGATTATGATATATTAGTTATTTGGGAATTTAGGGATACCCAGTAAATTTGTGTGTTTTAAGTCGTGTAAAAGCCTGAAATTTAAAGTTCAGGCTTTTACACGACTTAAAACACACAAATGTACTGGGTATCCCTAAATTCCCAAATAACTAATATATCATAATCAACTAACTATCACCTTTTCAATATTCGTTGCATAAGAAAGAACCTGATTCGCCCTCTTTTCACTATCCTCATAAAATCACTACTCCTCTCTCGTATCAACTACTGATCATCCTACTATATCATCTCCTCAATATTAAATTATCCCATTTAAATCGTATAATTCTTGAATCTATACGCACAATTTTCTCCAGTACTCGATGTATTCATGCCATTACCGACTCCAACCGACTTCTTTCCAACTGGTTCCCTCACAAAAAAACTTTCCCTTCTACACCTTCTATCACTCGCTGATAAAGCAATATATTATACTTCTCCTCCCTATTTTACTTCCCTACTAACACTAAGACGCCCACTAACTTCCTTACGATCAAATACCGACATTTTCCTAATTTGCCCTCATGTTTCATATGGTATGAATCATACCTGAAATAACATAATTGAGACCATGGTCTCAGCACATTCAAATCCCTATGTCCTATACAATACTGTGGTCTCAAATCTTTCAAATCTTCAAAATCATGGTCTCAAATCTTTCAAATCACCAAAATCATGGTCTCAAAACTTTTTATTTATATTACTACTACTGTAAAATTACCTACAAATCATTGATTTCAAATACTTATTTTTTTCATAACGGTTCTTAACATTCCAGTTATTTAATAATATATGAAGATATAAAATAAATTTTTTATGATTGCAGGTTATTTTTTAAAATTAATTATCGGTTCTCCATTATAAATTAGATTGTAAATATATTATCATGTTTTGGAACAAATAAATATTTATTTATATCAATATTTAGTAATTTAGATTATCAATATCCAATAATATAAGTAGTATATAGTTTATATAACATAATTTATATGAATACTCATTCTTTTATATATAAATAAAACTTGTACGTTATGATATATATGATGTGTTATAACTACACACTGTTCACCTACCCATCTTTTTCCTAACATTCCCAAATCATTTAGAACAATTTATTTTATTATTTGTGTTAAGTTTCATTAGTCATTATAATAATGAGTTAGTATATATATAGTTAATATATAGCTGCATGTATTGAAAAATAGAATTGTGTGAACGCTCTAAATAACTTAAAATTGGCGTTTCTAAATCGATCGCGAAATTGTGTAAATATTTCTTATATTCAGGTGTAATAGTTCCTATTATGTGTACAATTATATCGTATTTTCGACATAGTTATCATGTTTAATATATTTTTAATATTATGAATACATTTTATTATAAAATTACTTTAATCCTATACTTATTATTATAATGATAAAAAATAAAACACCAATATATAGAATATATATTTCAAATATATCAAATTTCGTAATCTATTTACAATCTCACTTTCGTTATTTAGATCGGTCACTCGATGAATCCTGATTATAATGATAAATAATTCATAATTATTAAAGTTATATAATTAAATATTATATTTAATATAATTATTATAATAAAATTAATTTAATTATTAAATATAATATTTAATATTGTATTAAAATTATATTTAATATATGAATGATAATTGATACAATTATATTAAATATGGATTATAATTTACATATTATAATAACATGGAGTATATAGTATATTTATAATTTAAGATACTACCTTAATCATCAAAATCACTTAATATTTCCGTTATTTTTAATACATTGATAATGATTATTAAAACTCATTTATTAAAACAATAACGAGTAAGATTAAAATTTAGTTCAGATTATTAATACTGCGATCCTATTGGACATTGCATTAGCAAAGATTATTTTATAGATATTTAATTATAATTGATATATATTTGTATTTTACCTAGATCGTATTGCTTATATATTTTTATTTTATTTTGCTAAATTATATTTCTATTGATCCAAAATACGAAAATATATTTACAAAACAAATTTAATATTGGAGAACCGATAATTAATTTTAAAAACCGAACCGAATCGAAATCATAAAAAATGTATTTGATTTCAACAAATATTATAAAATACCCGATATTTTAAGAACGGAACCTAAAAATTAAGTATTTGATATTTAAGATCGATGATTTGAAATTTTATAATAAATCCAGTTGCGCACACCATAGGCCAGCATATTTATATATATTATGAAATATACATTATTGTATGCACTATTTATGTATTTTATAAAATAATAAGTGATTATTTATATACAATAAATTGTAGTTAAATATATTATTTATTCTAATTATATATATTGAAAAGTTCTTTTGAAAATATGAATAACTTTATTAAGTACAAAATGATATTTTATAAAAATAGATGACATAACCACGTGCAATAAACATTCTCACGTAACCGATAGGAATCTAAGAGCTATAGACAATTCTGAATAAAGTGATATTTGTAAGTGTTCACGATGTAAATTAAATAAACGCATCGATATAATAGTAATTGTAAAAATACATTATCGTAGCTATATATATATACCTAAATAAACGCAGTGTGTAAGTTATACGATGATCATCGGCGATTGCATAAATGACTCACTTATAGTGATATCACATATAGTTAGACGTACATACAAGTAGAGTTGTGTGACGTCATTGAACCAGCGCACACGTATACACATCTCACGTAAACAAGTACACGATGTAATACTCAACGTGGCGAGTACATTATGATTATGTACTATGATTATGTAATAGGTGTATATCATACTTCGGCCTAATTAGTACCTCTCCCGTTTAGAACACCGAGATGTATTCATTATTTACATAGTGGGGGGGCGGTGGGGTGGGTGGGGGGTAAGAGATCGAGTCACTACTAAAACTACTCTCGTTGATATCGCATCGTAAATAGGGAACACTAGAGGTCGTTATCGCGTCGTAAATAGGGAACACTAGAGGTCGTTAGAGGTCGTTAAAGCGCGACGATGTACGAGTGGTCGGCGGTGTGCAGCAGATAGGAATGATCGAATGTTATCAACGGATTGATGAGGTCAGTAGAGGTCAGCGGGTCAAGGTCGTTGTGATAGCTGTGGTCTCCGATCAGTGATGACGTCATGTATAGAACTCTGTTTGTCATCTGCAGATGTGTGTATGGAGTTGTATTGTTATAATTAATGGTATGGTTAGATGTGTATTAGAGGCTCTAATGTATGTATTAGAGCCTATTATAATAATGTTGTTTAATTGTTGGCTAACATTAATAAATTTAATTATAAATAAATTCATTATTCAATATTAAATAGTTGATGTTGCTAATATTTAATAGAATTTTTAATATTTGGTATTATCTATATTATCAAAATAAATATTAAGTGATTTGTAATGTAAGTAATATTTGATATAATTAATATCTAAGTAATAAGAAATTGTATTTCCAATCTGAAATAATAAATTAAAATAAAAATTATATTTTTAATGTAATTAGATAACGTTTAGTTTTTCTAATAATAACATGCAATATTAATAATAAAATAATAATTATAAATTTACATTGGCAAACATACTTGATATAAGACATATATATATTTAATATTATAAATATATCATCAAGGATAGGTCATCTGCTAATGCATATTTTGTGAAATTAAATTACATACAAAATTAAAATATGAATACATTTTATTTTACAAATAAACTAATATCCTTGATATCTTTGCTTCAAAGATCGAAATCATTGAAATATAATTAAATATACCACTTAAAATATCTAGTTCTGAGTACAAAAGTAACCATTGAATAGATAGCGAATAGAACCCATTGATATATCACTACAAGTATTTCCGGCAACTTACTGGATATATTTTAACTTTAAAAAGATTTTCTATCAGGTTAACTACAATTTTAGTGGGAAACCCCTTTACTTTCCGGCAAATTGACTGAAATATAATAACTTTAAAGGGGGTATCCCATTACAAATTATTAGAAAATGGTTTTAAAGTTACAATATTGAAGTGGGAACCCCCTTTACGAAGAATGTATACTATATTGAATACGGAGATAATCACCCTATAGATAGGATGGCAGGATATAGTGCTATATAATATAGAATACGAACGTGTCTTCCGTAGGTATGATCGAAGATCTGAGCTAGGTGGTCCGCTAAGGTTACTTGAAGTTTACATTTCCTTCTATTTAATACTACCTATATGGGCAATAACATTGTTATTATATATTAGTATATAATATATACTATATATATATTTGAATATAGCTAAGCATTTTGTATATTTTGTCACATTAAAGAGATATGCTGGTTGTGGAAATATTTTAAATATTTTAAAAAATGTAAAAAAATATTATTAGAAAAATATCAATATAGTTTGTTATATATAACATATCCGAAAATTAGAGTTCAAAACCATATATAAAACTGGTGAAAATAAATGTATATTAAAGTTTATTTATATTGAATTAATATATATTATAGTGTTTGTAATGATATATTATACGATCTTACTGATCAATGATATAGCAGTTACGTGTGATAATACATTTCACTTTATTTTGAAACAGTAATTTTATTTTTTACATTTTTTATTATGGTTCATTTGAAATATAATATTAATTACTTACATATTTACATTACATATATTATATACTACATTTATTTATTCTCTTTATTTATTTATTATTATTACTTAATAGTTATTAGTTAATACACTTGATAATATGAGTTATTTCCAGGGTTGTTGGTTTTTTTACGGTTTATTTGTTTTTGTGTGCAGAATATTGGTTTTTTTTATTTATTAAATAAATATTATTAATAAATTTTTATATTGAATGTTATTTGTAATAAATACTTCTAGATATATGATTATTATTAGATATTCTGTGTATATTATATATTATATTAAAAAGTATTGTAGTATAATATATACAAGGATTCAGTAAATTCTATCCAAATTATATTTTTCTTTCGACCAGGCATGTTTATTAAATGCATTAATTTATATAATACAAATAACCTATACAATTATTAATAATATTGATAGGGTTGTTGATTTTTATTTGTTTTTTTTTTGGTTTTTTTAAAAACGATTAAAACTTTTTTTTTTAAACACTGCCTTATATAATTTAAAATTATAATTTATATAATATACATAATATATACTATTATTATTAATATTGATAGTAATTTTAAATGATATAATATTGAAATTAATATATGTTATCTCGAATGAAAAATATGTTATCCACGGTCCGTGGACCACGGAGAATAATAGTTCTCGTCAGGTTGTATTTAATTATAGGAAGAACACAGATATGTTTGGGATACCTATATTTAGTTTATTAAAATAACGGAAAGTAAAATTGTATGATTAAGTATGTCAAGGGTCTTAGTGTGATCACTCTTAGGTGTAGTGACCTAATTGCTTTTATAGTGAGAAACAAACTCACCCCAAAACAAGAATAATTTCATTTTTGGAATTTTTATTTGAATTAGATTGATTTAAGGTTAATGTTTAAAATAACAGCCTTCTAACAATGGCATTGATATAAAGAAAGTATTTATTTATATTGATGGTTAATGGTTAAAATAATGGCATATAAATACATTTATGTGAAATTGACATTATCAATATAAATTTCTATAGAGATAGTTGACAATAGCAAGTTCATGGAATAAACTAGAGTTTTGGAAATATAATAATATATGTATATAATATATGTATATAATATATATTAAGGTATATGATACCGATGAGTATACAATACTTCGTGATATCGTATATAATAATACGAATATATATATGTTAGTTAATTCAGTTATAAACCACACTAACTATTTACAATTACAAAAATATTATATCAAATATTCCACCTCACATTCATACTACGTAGTTACCATACTAAATAACACGGCCGAAAACTCTACTTAGAAGTTGAATGGCAGTGTCTAAACCATTAGGTTACAAGGTTATAATGTTACTACATATATTTATTAATAAGTTTATATACAAAAATCAAAAAAACCATAAAAACCGAATAAAAAAAAAGAACAACCGAACAACCCTGGTTATTTCAGTTGTATATTTTATTTTGTATTTTTTATATATTATTAATTTACTTACAATTAATATATTTATATTATTATTATTTATTTGAGTTTATACACTTTTTAAATGATAATTGTAATTAACAAAAGTGTTTATAATAATATGGTAGCAAATATACAAATATACAAATATAATAGGAAAATTTCAAATCATTTTTTCTTGAAATAATTAATGTGCACTAATTATGAGTTTATAAAGGCTATGTACATACAAAGTTTGTATGTACAAACTAATTTAGCTATAATACTATTTGTTCACATTACAAAAAGAACATTTGTAAATATATTAAAGTATTATTTAATAAATATTATTTTTTAATAATAGTAAAAATATTATTTCTATAGAATATTACATTTAAAATTTCAATATATATATATATATATACACATAATAGGCTATATATTATAAATATATAAATAGCTCTTTATTATAGTATACAAGTATATATTATATATATATATATATATATATATATATATATATATATATAATACAAAAAATAACTAGCTTCAATGAATATAATTATGTTAAACTATTAATAGACAATATGCCTATCTAATAAATAGTAAAAAGAAATTATTATAAGGTTAGGTCAATGAGATCATACTTTCAATAATTGCGGATTTGTATAGATCAAAATAATAGATGATTACTGATGCTCATAAATGCAGTGGGTGTTTGCAGGGGTGGTCTCACCTTTACATTCGACTGTGTTATCGTATCATGGTACGAGAGTCATTATTTTAATTTGATACACAAAACTGAACAAACTCAATTTTAAATTAATGATTTCAATATTATTATATAAAAATAGTAATATAATTTAATACACATTATATTACTTAGAAATTCTAAGTTAGAATGGAGAATATAGAACATAGAACATAGAAAATTTAGAATATAGAAAAACCTGCGTTCAATTCAAAATGAATTTATGAATAAATTTGTATTTTTAATAAAATATTTATATTGATAGAAATACAAATTTAAAAATATGAACGGATTTTTAATTTACAAATAAATAAATATATATAATATCTCTGATTTAAATATCATTAAATCATTAAAATATAAATTAAAAATACCACTGAAAATTATCTATTTCGTAGTAAAAAAAAGTCACTGTAAATCTTTTCCTTATTTATACTAAATTATTTATTATTTAAATATTGAATATTAACACTTTTTTATAAATGAATATTCAAACATTTATTTTATGTATATGAAAAGTATAAGTTCTATAAATTTATTCTTTTTGGTAAATTTGTGTTAATATAAATGGTTATAATATTAATTTAACATGTGTTACTTATCGAAATACTTAGCTACATAATGCATAGCAGTCATATCGGGTACCGGTCATTTTGCAATGAGTGAATTTCAGTCATAACAGTTTCATAACAAGGAAAAAGTCAATTCGTATAAAAATAGTCAAATCAAACTATAAAAATAAGTAAACTTTTTTTTGTACGAAATGAAAAAATTCTGAAAACAAAATATTCTGAATATCTATACATAAACATCTCCTATATACATATATGTGTGTATGGACGGTGTGTGGAACCTGTGGTATCTTGGTGGCGTACGAGAAATAGCAGTGGTCTTGTTTGGCCGTAATCGTTCTATTGGTCGAATACGAGTGGTCAACGCATCTGCTCAACATCCTGGGGGTGGAGGGAGACATAGTAAGCTGAAGCGATAGTAGGCTGTATCTTTATTTATTCCGTAGCGGAATTTAGAGAGTAAATTTCCTTATATATATATATACTATGGAAATTACATTATATATACAATATATATATATATATATATATATTATATGTAGTGTATAATATATAATTTAGTAAAATATGAATTAAATATATTAATATTAAATTTTTTCAAATTTAGTTTTAATTTTTCTTTAACAATTTTAATATCGTTTATTTAAATATCATATTTCTATTTATTTACTTTATCGTATGCTTATTTTTATTAATTTACGGTTTAATATTATATAATTTAATTGTTTAGGTGTATTTACTAGAGTTGTAATACTTTGCATCCTCGATTCTAAATCTCTTGCCTAGTAATGAAATGTCGAGTCTGAAATATTCGCTTCCATTTAAACATTAATGAAATCGTGTCCCTATAGTTGATTTTCGAGTGGAGTATTTAAAATAAGACAAGAAAACATTTTTTAAACTGTACATTATACACATAAGTAAAATTAATTAAATATATGGAATTAGTCATAGTTGAAGTAAGCTTTATTTAAATAAAAACTATATTTCATATATAAATGTATTTATTAATTTATACAGCACGTCATCTTTTAATGATTAATTTAAACTCGGAATTTAGGATTTAAATTTGTCTATAATTATTAAGGATTAATTTGGATTTAAAGGATTCTAAGACCTAGATTTTAGGATATGCATTTTGTTGTTGATTTGAAGCCTTGATTATTAAGTTGTTATGGTTTAGAAGCCTTGCACGTATTTGAAATTGTACAACACTAGTATTTACTATAATACTACTTAATTATAATACTTTATTACATGTGTTTTACTAATCAGAGAATTACTAGTGATTAATCAGTAAGTGAACTATATTTTATTATTTTAATAATCGTTTTAGTTACTTATTTGTAGTAGTATGTGTAGTAGTGTGTGCACATCTTTATATTGTTATTTAAGTTTTAGTAAAGCATATACATTAGTTTAATTTGGGTATTATATATATATTATATAATATATATATATATATATATATATATTCATTTTTCACTAAATAATGTTTCCGTATTCAGTATTATAAATTATATAATATATTGTAGATGGGGGAAGTGGGAACGGTTTTCAAAATGTTATCAGCAATTGAGGCGGAAGCGAGCGCTATATATTATATGTATGTATGTGTGATACACTGTATATATATATATATACTATATATATAAATTATATAATTTAATATAGTATATATATATAATATAATATAAATAAAATATATAATATATTTTATATAAACTTTATTAATATCAGTAGTTATTGATGAGTTAATATAAACATATAATATATTGTTAACTGTATTGTACAGTTAAACTTACACAGTGTATACATAGTATACACTATGTATACACCATGTATAAATAGTATACATTATGCGCGTTCGCCGCCCGCCTCAAATGGTAATTGAATTACTGGTAACATTTTGAAACCGTTCCCAACTCGTGCAGTAACCATTGTAGATTACGTGAATCATTCAGTGTCTTAGATACAATCTATATTTAAACGAAAGTATATAATGTATAATATATATAGTTATTTTATTATGTAATTTAATTAGTTGTTTGCATGTTGTTTATAACTTTGTATATTTCCATAAGAATATATACGTCATATCTTATAAATGGGTTTAGTTTATTTTTTATATTTATATTGTTATATTTGTATTTAGTAACTAAATTAGTTCATATACGGCCTGGTTGTTATCTCCATAATTACAATAGGTTTTCTATATTAACATTGATGTTACCACGACATATTATATTATTATTCAATCATTTTAAAACATATTCATTAGTATATATTCTTAATATATTTTAATATGCGTATCAGATTTAATAATGCTAAATTATATTCAATATGTTAACATTATTTAATATGTTTTAAATACTATATATATAATATTCGAAATTATAATATTATTGTTTATAATAAATTAAATATTGATATATATTTAATATATTATAGTATTCATTAATTAAATAGTAAAAATAATTAAATAAAGTGAGCGATTTTGAATTTAATAATATTTAAATATTTTTAACATGAAATATTTTACAAATAATGATATAAATATATAAAAACGAATTGTCACGCATACTTTATAATAATTTTCTTTTATAATATGTTTTCCAATATCTATACTATTTACATAATTTAATTTAATATATTAATATTATATATATTTTATAGAATCTCTAAAATAAAAGTAATTATAAAAGTAGTACCTACGTTTTGTGACGAGTATTACCAAGGACATGATATTTTTATTTTGTATGTTATTTACCAATAAAGATAGGAACATTTTTTATAAATCATACATATTTATTAATATTTGATTAGCAATTAGTAATCGTATAGACACGTCATTGGGCTCCAATACAAACCAATGATATACATAATTATTTACTACTAATACGTTATTAGTAATAACCCGTCAATATAAATTAAACAATAGATACATGATGCTTAAATGTTTATAACAAAATCATATAAATTTTAACAACAAATAATTAATTTATAAAAGACCAGTGAAACAAATTAGATTATATACTATATATATTATATATACTATATATATTATATAATATAATGACTACATATTTGACTATATAATATATAATCAAATTAAATAATGTTTATATAGACTAAACATATACATTATTATTACCAAATGTGTATGCAATTAATGAACACCAAATACATAGCATCTATTCACTATACCTGAAATGGTAACATTGTGAATAAAGATACAAATATGTTCTCTCAAAATCTCTCTCCCTCCCCACTCTATTTCTCTCATATCACTATCTCTATCTTCTCTCTCTCTCTCTTCTCTTTTTATTTTTAAATACTGATTTAAATACTAAACATTAAGAATTTATTAATGAATGTGAGTTGAATTGTAAGATATTTTCCATATTATTTATATCTATATTCTAATTAATATAATGTACATTACATTATATTATGATTATAATCATAGTGAAATAAATAATTTAAAAAATAGTTTTTTTTGCACTAATTTATATATCTAAGTCGAATATGTATATATTAGACTATGATACCGAGGGCTTTGATGATACCATATCATAAAATCACTCAAGCGTAATATTTGACAAAATAATCATTATCTGAAATTATTTACTTGGTTATAATATTAATTATATGTAATGTGATGGTGTTTCATAGCATGTTTGTGCTTTTTAATATGTTACAGGATCATATTATGTTAGCCCAGAGAAAATATTGGTAAATAAGGTCATCTGTGATCAAATATGAATATATATATATTATGATATTAAATAGAACGATTTTTTATTATTATATTTAATAGAAAGATTTCGAATATATACATTGCAAGCATATTTACCTGGATAATTTATAAAATTTAAAAATAAATGTTAACAATATTTGCTTACATGTGTCCAATATATTCATAAGGAATACATTCTCAATCAATAACGAATATATATTTAACATAAATTGTACGTATTTATAGGGAGTTACATAATTCAATCTATATTAAATCCATATTATAAAAGTAAGTATTTTTTAATTCAATAACTACCGGTTTCTTTTTAATAACTGGTACTACTTTTCGTAATTAATTATAATTAAACCCTGAGTATAAACTATCGATACCACTAGGCAAGTAGGCAATTCTTTAACGTTACTATAGTAACCAATGCAGTCTTCATACTCGAGGTCATGACCCATTCAATATCACCAGCTTAATCAATACTATACTTCTTCACAATCGCAGTAAGAGATCACTATGTAGGTCACCACACACTCACACATCGACTAGGTCAGGATAACATAGTTGCCCCAGCACACTGAGTGATATATGTAGCGGAGTATATCATTTTCTTAGTAATATCTTATCGTGTTTTAATAAAATACGCTACAATTACGATATAAATAAATAACTCAAATATCAATCATAATTCGATGAAATGCAACTCGGCCTAAAAATCCTTTAAGGGCGGGCGGGATAGATGTTTTTTAATAATATAGTTTAGGTAAAATACAAATATATGTTATATCTGCAGGATATTTAGACTTTATTTAGACTTTTTACTGATATCAGTAGACCACACATCACTAATAATGCGCTCAAATAAATATACCGATATAACAGAGATACCAAATATAGTAATCTATTACTCTAGCGTAGTAGATACAGGAACGGGAATGTGGATGTCGACGCAAAAGTCAAGTTCCCATTCCACGGGTTAATAAAGATATAGAAAAATAATACAATTACGAATGGGATTATATAATAAACACGTATTACATCATCATTAATCTCTTAATCTTCATATATCTTATGTTCGGCGTGCATAAAACAGGGCGTTTTTTTTTATTAATTATAAACCCAATTTTAATTTTTATACGATATCGTTTTGGGTATCAATATATATCTATTTTTTCTTCATTACTTTTTGTTTATTTATTTATTTGTTATATACCTAATAAACTATATATTATATAATACAAGTGTTACATCATCATTAGGTCACGCGATGGCCATCGGTGGCATCCGATAGAACCACAAGAAATAAAAACTAAAAGAATTAACTTATATTATTATTCGTATTAAATAATAAATATTCGAGCGCTATATAGGATAGCTTCATGTAATACAATACATCACATATTATATAAGTAGTAGGCATCACATTATAATTAGTGTACGTATGTTTTTCATTTGAAAACGTCATTCTTTAGTTATTCTTAAACGGCTTCACAATACGATATATTTATTGTCCTCGTTATAACATGTACTTATTTTTGTTTCGGTTTGTTATTATCTAACGACGCCTATAATCACCGCGTGTTTTTTTGTAGTCAATAAACAAAATTAAAATAATTGTTTTAGAACTGTCGGCTCCGTATAACAGCATTCAGTGAAGAACATTTAACATAAGCTATGCATCGAGCGATAGTAATTACATCATTCGTATGAAGTTTAGCGTAGTTTAAATTGATACTCGAACAGGTACAAGAGTTATACGTTATTAATATATAATATTATTATTATTATAAATTACCGGGAGTTCATTATTTATTTTTATCTACCAATAATTACATTAGTAATACTATTACGTTGAATAGATATAACACAAATATTAATAGCGTCGACATAAAGAAAGTGGACATGTGCAAATGACGCACGCAATGTATGTAGAATATAGATACGCACATGGAACTTTTCTCATTATATTAACAACATTAAATCAGTGATTTTGATTGGATATTAGTCATATTATATAGTTAAAGTATTAAAACAGAAGGAATTTCGTCACAATAGATGGGTGTGAATTCTATAAAATAGTATGATATGTTCAATTCAAATACATTTAAATACCTATATTACGAAGAATTGTATGTGTTATATTTTATATATATATAATAATTTATCATAATTGTGTAAATAAATAAATAATAATGTGAAATGTAGTAGGTATTTAGTAGTAGGTTTCGACTGCAACGCCTCTATCGCAAAGTGCCATATACAGTATATGATATACTACATTCAATTGCTTATCCACTTTCTTTACATCGATGACGTTAATAGATGTTGTTATTATGCTATTAATAGATGTTATATACAATATTCGAAATAAACAGCTCTATTTGAATAGTAATAGTTTATTAAATAAATAAAAACAACTTTTTATAAAAGACTGAGATACGTCCCGACGTGTGATGAAAACTCTTCTCTCATTTCTTGGGGTTCTTACCACTTGATCTGTAGAGATAAGAGGCAGAAGAGATAAGAGGTAGTAGAGATAAGAGGTAGTAGAGATAAGAGGTGGTAGAGATAAGAGGTGGTAGAGATAAGAGGCAGAAGAGATAAGAGGTAGTAGAGATAAGAGGCGGTAGAGATAAGAGGTGGTAGAGATAAGAGGCGGTAATGATAATAGGTGATGGATATAAGATGTGATGAAGATAAGAAATGGTATTTATAACAACTGCTATTGATGATATGTGATATATATATATATATATATATATCATATATATATATATATATATATATATATATATATATATATATATATATATATATATAATAATTAATATTGATAACGATTAATAGTGATAATAAATTATTATTAAGAATTAATAGAGATAACAATTGATATTGATAAGAAGCGATATTCATAATAAATGAATATAGATAAGAACTGATTGAGATATGAAGTGATATTGATAACAAATAATATCTGATAAGGATGCAATTTATAAGGATTAATAATTATAAGAATTACATAAATTTAATACAATAATTTGCATATATACATAATATATTTTAATCGTTAATTCAATTTACAATGTAAATATGATTCTGTATGTAAATGTTCTCAAAATATGTGATCATTATTTAATTAGAAATTATTTTATTTTAAAATGTATAAGTATGTTATGATATTAACAATGTAAACTATATCACGAGGTGTCCGCTGGTAATGCCTAGTATATAATGTGCTTTAAATTATTGCTATAGATTCATTAACATTAAAAAAACGTGCTAAGTATGAGTGTATTAGTTATATTATCTGATAATTTTAACAATTGAAATATTAAATGATATATTATATATTTTAATTCAAATAACTTGTCTATTCAAAATATTATATATGATAATTGCTCAATACGAATGTTAGCATCGTGTCATTAATTCATAGTTACATAGCCACATAAGTATATTCTGGCATGTTATAGGCACATTTACATGCTTCACACAATGAATACGTAATTATATATGATAATGCACTCTATTTTACTGACTTATTCTTTCCGATCCCCTTGTACTTCTTCTTTAGTTTAGAGCTTCCCTTGACGACGTTATCTATGTACGGGGAGGGGATAGGGTAGTAAGGGGTAGTAGGGGGTATGGTAGTAGGGGGTAGAGTAGTAGGGGTAGGGTAGGAGAGGGTAGGGTAGTAGGGGGTAAGGTAGGAGGGGGTAGGGTAGGAGGGGTAGGGTAGTAGGGGGTAGGGTAGGAGGGGGTAGGGTAGTAGAGGGTAGGGTAGTAGGGGGTAGGATAGGAGGGGATAGGGTAGGAGAGGGTATGGTAGTAGGGGGTAGGGTAGGAGAGGGTAGGGTAGTAGGGGGTAGGGTAGTAGGGGGTAGGGTAGGAGGGGGTAGGGTAGTAGGGGGTAGGGTAGTAGGGGGTAGGGTAGGAGGGGGTAGGGTAGTAAGGGGGTAGGTAGTAGTATTGTTATGCTATGTGTATAGGCGGGTTGGGAGGTGGTAGTGGTATATAATAATAATAATAATATTCATTAGAAGAATTTTAATTTTTTGTTTCTGTTAAATTATAATAATTAAGGGTAATATTTTGTATTTATTTTTTATTCCATAATATTAATAAATGTAGTGTGTTTTAGTATCTGTATAAATATCAGCTGCAAATTCAATCTAGAAATGCCATAAAATTGATTTCTAAATTGTTATATTATCAATAGATATGTATACTTTTAACTTTCAAATGCTGTTTTCTCAGATTAATTATTTCGCGCTAGGTATGTGTGTATAAACTTAGGTATAACAAAAACTAGTAAATGTATTCTACTAATTTTTATTACATTATATAAATAACATATATATGAATACTATTACAGGCGTAATTTTCTAAATTTGTATATGTATAGTTGCAAAAAATAACAATTTCTATAAAAATTCCGTAAATTAAAAAGTGTGCATATATATATATGTTATATAATATATATTATAAAAATTACGTCCTGTAATAGTATGTGTATATATTTAATGAATAGAATATAACAAAAATTAGCTCAATTCAATGAATAGAAATCTGCACGCCTAATTTTGCGTAGACCCATTATTTGCTATCTCTATACATAGAGAGGCGGGCGTCGTGTGACATCCCCTTAAGTTATATTGTCGTATATGTATTCGGTGGGGTTAGTGAGGGTACAGTGTTACGGGGGTACGAGGGGTAGTAGTGGTGGTAGTGGTATCAGTATTGACCTACACCTACACCTATAATAGTGACGGTACTAACTGGAATGTGAGATGTTACCAAGGCAGTCGCCGTTTTCAATAGATCTGTGAGTGTGTGTTATAGAGAGTTATGAGTCATCACTGGTGATTAATACGTGTGTGTGTGTGTGTGTGTGTAGTAACATTGCTATATATGTGTGTGTATAGCAGGAATCAGAGGTATGGCTGTAGATATTAACGTTAATAATCAAGCGATAGCGCGCTGTATATAACGAAAGTAGAAGTTCTAGATCGTGAATAGTGTATATATAATAATAATAATAATGATAAATATTTATTAGAAGTTTTAAATCGTACATTTTTATTCGTATGCAATATATAATTATTTACGTTATTATTTCCTCTAAAGGGCTTCGGATTAAGATCAATATCTTTTCTATGCTGTCGCCCAATATTGTTATTTTTATTTGGTGGAGTCCTTTCATCCCATCCAGGAACTTAGATGAAGTTTTCACTTATAATCATATGGCTCTAATGTCCCTTCGAAGCCGCTCTCATGTTAAGGCATCCATGGTTTTAACGAGAGCCGATCATTTATTTATACACAATTATATAAGATCACTTCTAAATAATATTTTAAGACCCATTTTATAAAATTAATTAATGGTCCGGACGAGGCTCGAACCCGTGTCCTACTGCTTGTGTGTCTGACGCCTTAGCCACTGAGCCACACAGGCATTTATATTTTATTCATTACCAGGCGAATAATAACAAACATGATAACTATGCCACGGATTATATATAAATGTATATGCACTTTAGCGATCACTCTTTAGTACCGATTCGTTCATTATTTCATCGCGCTCTCTCGCGATACTATCGTTAAATATCCGCCGTTATAACTCCTATAACTCCGATATATATTTATATATATATATATATATAAATAGTTAATTTTCAAATTTTCATAATTATTTTATATAAATAATTAAATTATTTGAAATCGAAACAAATTCGAACGTACGAAAGCTCGCTTTAAGTCGATGCGTATAATTAACAAAACGGTAGCGAAACAATTTAAGTTACAAACCTCTACACATACAAACCACCAGTATAGCGATATGATGTAATGTTACTACATCAATACGAGGGGAGTACAGTTACAAATGTGTTTATAGTAACGATAATTATATATATATATATATATATATATATACATTATATTCGAATAGATAAATAAGCAGTTATAATAATACATTATCGATATTGAAGCACACTACATAAACTAAAAGGTATTATATCTGAAATACATCGCATTCAGCATGTAATACGTGCGTACGTTACTATTAACAAGGAGAATACGCGTATTCTCTATATCATCTGCGATGGGAACTCGTGTACATCGTTTTCAGTGGTGTATATATTTATATTTCGATGATTTCAAAGACCCCGGAAGTATTTATTTAGGTTACGTTGCATTTTTCGCGATTGTTTAGTTTAAAATTGAAATGAATTAATTTTTCTAAATTCGTATTTATTTATAAATAAGCTATTAAGAATACGAATTAATTTATAAATATAGTTTTATATTTAAATATTATTTGTGTTGACTTTTTAAATAATTGTTATTTTTATTTAGTGGAGTCCTTTCATCCGATCCAGAACTAGATGAAGTTTTCACTTATAACCATATATGGCTCTGATATCCCTTCAAAGCCGCTCTCGTGTTAAGGCATCCGTGGTTTTAACGAGAGCTGATTATTTATGTATACAAAATTATAATATAACTACTTATTACAATTAGTTTTATTAGCATTACTATTTGGGCATAATAATATTGAAATCTTTGATATAATAATTTGAATTTTAGCATCGATTATTATATTCAATTTAATGGATATATATACGATCTTGTCATACGCTATACTAATTTGAGTTTTAGCATTGATTTTAATATTAAATTTAATATAATAATCGATTCTAAAATTAAAATTATTAATTCAAAGATTTCAATATTATTATGCCCAAATAGTAATACTAATAAAACTAATTATAATAAGTATACGTATAAGTATAGTTATATTATAATTTTGTATACATAAATGATCTATATACACGATATTGTCATACGTTATACTTTCAGGCTGCAGTTTTACCGATGATTCACCAGTGAAATCTCGTCAATGACTCATCCAATAAGAATATTTAAATTATATTTCGTGGCGAAGTTAATGATAAATTTAAATAGAAATATAAATTATATATAACATATTTAAAAAAACCGCGAAATTATTTCCTATAAATATATATATAATTAAAGTGATCGATTACAAATTACAAATATAATATGACAAATATTTTTGATATTAAAAATTTTAAACTTTAATTTAAATTTATTAAGGTATATTCTTTATAATTTAATATTTAGATGATATAAAATAGATCCATGTAATCCATTATGTATAACATATATGTAGTACTATTATAACATTATAATTTAACCAATAATTATATTATTTGTACCATTTATTCATATACCATTATTATATATTTACACACACCTTGTTAACGTTTATTTTCCGTTTAAAAAGTGTTTAAATAAAATTTAATAATAATAATAATAATATATATATTGATATCGTACATATAAAATATAATAAATCATTACAAATAATATATATATATATATATATATATATATATAACGAATAAATTAACATTAGAGTGTAATAATACATTAATTTGTTTTGATTACGGTATATGAGATCAAAATACTCGTTTTGATATTAGACACACTAGTGTACCTGATAAACTTATGTGGAAAATGTAGTTTATATTACAAGATATATGTAATTAGCTGCTATTATAATTTAAGTACACTACGCTACACGTAAATGTTACCTCTGCAATCATAATCAAAACAAACGGGGGTCATATTCGATATTCTCCGAATAATAAATAGAATTTAAATGAAATTTCTAATTAAAAAAATAAATAACTTTAACTTTAGATTATAATTATTCGGAATAATAAGTTGTCAATAAGTCACGCTCGTTACGAAGGATGGCATCCTTACGAGCGGCTCGTATAATTTATAATAAAAACTTTTTTAATAATACGTATTTTTAATTACAATTTTTAAATGTATTTACAAAACATATGTATCATAAATTTTGTATAATTATATTTATATCGGTATATATAAATATTTTATAGTTTTACGTATGGTATGAAAAACTGAGTTTTTATTTACAATATAGTGTATTTTTATCGGTATATAATATATAAATATGTAATAAAAACTGTGCAGATAATATAAAGAAACGAAAAATATTCAAAACAATATTTTAAATATTAAAATAAAATTTATCATATTTTAAAAATAGCTATTTTCTTATTATTTACATGTGAATAAATTGAATGTGGTTTCTTAAATAAAAACATAGAATATACATATACACTGAAGCATACAGCATATACACAGTAGGCAATACAGTAGGCATACAGTAGGCATATAGTAGGCTTACAGTAGGCAATATACGGACAACATCCTACCCTTTCTATAATATATTGTTCTAAAATTATAACATTCATTTCAAGATTTCTAGCATAAAACTTCATTATATAACAGTGTGTGAATGTGAATGTGGATGTGAATGTGAAGGTGGATGTGAAGGTGGATGTGAAGGTGAATGTGGATGTAAAGCATAAATCTATATTCATATTGTTCCATTTCAACTGAATAACACATATTAAAAAAATGTATTAAAAAATTAAAACTATATCAATAATTGGTACAATAAAATATACTACATTATAATTATGTTTGAGATTATTACCAAGAAAAGTACTATAAATATTAATAATAATTTAATGTATACATATTGAAGTAATTATAATAATGTAATATAAATATTAATAAAATATCAAATGGTAATGTAAATAATTATCAGATACATATATTAAATAATTAACTAATAAATATATTAGTAATTAACTAATAAATATATAAGTAATTAACTAATAAATATATTAGTAATTAACTAATAAATATATTAATAATTAACTAATAAATACAAAATAATTTTTTAATAAATATTTTAGTATTTTACTAATAAATATATTAATATTTAACTAATAAACCTATGATCAAAAAAAATAATAAACATACATATTATTACTATTGTTTAAACACAATCAGTAATAGTATTCCAAGTCCATATTAATTGCATATGTTAAAGGGGTATCCAACTACAAATATTTCAGGTAACTTACCGGAAATATTGTAACTTTAAAACCATTTCTATCAAGTTAACTGCAATTGTAGTGGGATGCCCCCTAACTTTCCGGCAACTTGCCTGAAATATAGTAACTTTATAGGGGGTATCCCATTACAAATCGATATATGCCGGAATACATGTAGTGGGATGCCCCCTTTAAAGTATAGTAAAGTAAAGTAAAGTAAAGTAATTTATTTATTTATACATTTGTACATTTTTCAATCTCACAAGTGTAAACGAAAAGAAAATAACAGAAACGATAAATAACTAAAAAATAAATATATATATTTACATCTTATATACCCCTTTACAGAAGTGTCTCGTAAACACATACAATCAACCGATACGATATCATACTACTAAACCTACACTACTAAACCTATACTACTAAACCTACACTACTAAACCTATACTACTAAACCTCTACTACTAAACCTATACTACTAAACCTATACTACTAAACCTCTACTACTAAACCTATACTACTAAACCTATACTACTAAACCTATACTACTAAACCTCTACTACTAAACCTATACTACTAAACCTATACTACTAAACCTCTACTACTAAACCTATACTACTAAACCTATACTACTAAACCTATACTACTAAACCTATACTACTAAACCTATACTACTAAACCTCTACTACTAAACCTATACTACTAAACCTCTACTACTAAACCTATACTACTAAACCTCTACTACTAAACATACACTACTAAACCTATACTACTAAACCTATACTACTAAACCTATACTACTAAACCTATACTACTAAACCTATACTACTAAACCTCTACTACTAAACCTATACTACTAAACCTATACTACTAAACCTATACTACTAAACCTACACTACTAAACATCTACTACTAACTTGTTATCGTCAGAGATTATAGGAGAGCTCAGTAATTCAGCTGTAAACATAGAGGAATCTTAATATTGATCGGCTTTAGAAGCATATCAGATATAACGGCTACAGATACTTTATTGTAAGACATCATATATTATATAGCTACTTTATTGTAAGTAATCATATATTATACATATTGTTTGTGAATATATCTACTATACACTACTATACACTATATATAAAGTCGACAATTATAGTTTAAAGTATAAAGTATAAATATTTTCTAACGAAAACATACGTTATTGAAATAAGCAAAGAATAATACAAAATTAGAAGGCATTCATATAGAAACTATTGATCTACGTATGCTAATCAGTATTAACGTTTGTCGAATATTTGATCTGCATTGACTCCGCTGACAGCCTGTGTGATGTGACATGTTATGTAATGACATGTGACACGTTATGTAATTGCATGTGACATGTTATGTAATGGCATGTGACGTGTTATGGCATGTGACATGTTATGTGTGATGGCATGTGACGTGTTATGTAATGGCATGTGATGTAATGTTATGTGATAAGTGATGGTATGTAACGTTATATTTGTTGTTGTTGAATGAATTGAATTGAATGAAATTATTTACCGAATATTGGCTATAATAATCGGAGGGATACCCAGAAGCTATGTTTAGCTTATACTAAACGATACCGTTAATAAAATAATAATAATAAAATGTAATGGCATGTGATGTAATGTAATGTGATGTGAATGAAATCAGTCTATAGACACGTGTCTAAGGAGGATCAATGAAAGCTATAGGTAGCTTTATTAAATCGATACCTCCATAGTATATGAATATAATAGCTTTGGGACATTTATACCATAATAATAAAACTTGTGTGTACTAGAATTCAATATATTAATAGTAGAGTAATATATAATAATAATAATAATAATAATAATATTATTGTCTATAATATTGTATATGTGATGTTACGTAACATTATACAATGTTATGCGATGCGATGTTATGTCATGCGATGTAATATTGAGTTATGTAATGTGATATTGAGTTATGTAATGCGATATGCGATCCACCTTCGCACCAACAAACATGGCCTGATATCGGTCTCGATTTATAAGTCAGATATCAGCCGCTTTAGATGACTTCTCTCAAATAGTAGGATTCGCATGTAAAGGTGTTCGTTAGGCATTAGGAGAACTTGTGAACATAACCATAACAACGCCGGGGCCTAAGAACTGTATAGCTAAACCCAACCCAAACCCAACCTACTCCGTTAGTATAACGATATAAAAACACGACTATTACAAAAACATGGAAGAAAAAATAAATATGAATTGATACCCAAATCGACGTGGTACACAAATTAGCATCGGGTTTACGTATAATAACAAAACTCCGCCTCGGTTTATGTACGCCGAACAATGTTAAACAATTATGCTGGTTATCGGTGTGTGTAACTAGTGCTAGTTAATATCACAATGTGCACGATGCATTAATAGGTAGCTATTTGTTATTTTATTTGGGGGTGGAGTCCTTTCATCCTACTCGTGAACTTAGAAACATTTTCATTATAACCATATGGCTCTAATGTCCCTTCAAAGCCGCTCTCGTGTTAAAGAATCCGCGCTTTTAACGAGAGCTGATCATTTATTTATACACAGTTATACGCTATGCATGTACAATGTATACATGTACAATGTGTTGCGTCGAGATGCTATGACATTAATAACATTGATAAGGTTGGTTACGGATATATTATTATGCTAACAATAAAGAGTTTGATATACTCGGGGTCTGGTCAACCCATATGGGGCATGGGCAACCTTGAAGCTTCCTTCATTTGTTGATTCTCATCATTACTTATAGTGATCACTTGTTATATGTGATGGCTAATATTATTATAAAAAAAATGTTTAAATATCTTTAAAAAATACAATTGTTATATAATATATTATGCATACAGCATTATTAAGGTCAAATACCTCGAAAGGTTCTGACTATTTTATTTGTCCGTTTATTGTTTTTCTTTTATAATGATTACAATAATAAAATGTATCTTATCTTATCTTATGCATTATAATATGTTTAATTGTGTCGAATATATGGAGGTTTTGAGTATAATAAATAATGGTGCAATACTAAGATAATTGTATGAAATAAGTATAAATAAGTACTACTTAATAAATAATGGTGCAATACTAAGATAAGTATAAATAAGTACTACTTAATAATAAAAATATAGTGATACGAACCGCCGCGGAAGTTACGGAAGATTTTGAGAACAAACGATCCGCTTCTTTAAATTTACGATTTCGCTTCTCTCCTTTATTGCTGTGGTGTGTGTGTATATAGGTGTATGGGCGGATGCGTGTGCGCGGATAAGGGATTCAAACTACGGGTATAGAGTAATGGTATAGATCACTGGTTCCCAACCTTTTTCACAATTAATTTAAAAATATACCATAACCCAATGACAAATTAATTTTGTTTATTTTGTTATTATTAAACTTTAGTTAAATGATTTATTTGTATTAAACTGTATCTATAATGCCGACATTTTTTTTTAGAAATTGGCCCGTGACCCAAACAAAAACCCAATGACTCTAGTTTGGGTCATGAATCATGACCCATAGGCTGGGAACCACTGGTATAGAAGTACATCCGCGTAGATGTAGGAATTGGGTATTCGGTCCCTTCCCTTTTACTGACTTGGATTGATATATTATAACAATACGTTCTACGATAAGAACTTATATATCCGTCCGCGGTTCACTCTCGTTTATTACGACGAACCAATGCGAGTATTACTATCAATAGCAGTGTATGTGTGATCAAGGTTATGTCGAATGTAATAGAAAAAGAGGAAGACAAAAGAAAAATTTGTAAAATGATATTTTTGAATACTCTAATCTCCCTCTTCAGCAACGTTTAGTTATTGCAAAAGATAGTTATAAATGGAGAAAGTTGATAAAAATACTGTCATGTTCTCCCCCTACGATGCCTACGTCACGGGACTAAGTAAATAAGTAAGTATGTGCGATCGCACGTAGACTAGTATATGTGTAGACGTTGGTACGGATTTAAGATTATATAATGCATTGAAAACACGATGAGCTTAATTAACCAATTGAAAAGTAAATACGTTTATTGACAAATTAAATATTAAATATATATATATATATATATATGTATATATATACTATAGACAATCAGTATATTTTAACTTAACATTTTTAAGAATGCAATTATTATTTATATCTATATATTGTATTATTTATTGTATATAGATAATGATGATGATGATGATGATGTTATTGATAATAATGTTATTAATGATGATGATGTTGGTAATGTTTATGATGCTGATACTGATGCTATTATTGCATATGATGATGATAATGATGCTGATATTAATAATTATGATGATGATGATGTTATTAATGTTTATGATGATGATGATGTTATTAATGATTATGATGTTGATACTGATGCTATTATTGCATATGATGATGATAATGATGCTGATATTAATAATTATGATGATGATGATGATATTAATGTTTATGATGATGATGATGTTATTAATGATGATGATGTTGATACTGATGCTATTATTGCATATGATGACTATGACGATGCAGATACTGATGCTGATGCTACTATTACTGATGGGGTGGGGGTGGGGACAAACTTGATAGCAGTGAGGTAGCGGTCCCAGCCCCTGATCACGTTGCCGTACGTCTGCGTGTCCTCCAGGTAACCACCCTCAAAGGCGTAGATCTGGCGCTCTAGGTTCTTAAGGGTTTCCTGTGGAGGGTAGAGGGTAATGGGGTATTTAGAGGTGCTAGGTAATGGGGTGGCGGGTGTGTAGGTGGTGGTAGGTAATAGGGTGGCGGGTGTGTAGGGGTGGTAGGTAATGGGGTGGCGGGTGTGTAGGGGTGGTAGGTAATGGTGTGGCAGGTGTGTAGGTGGTGGTAGGTAAGGGGGTGGCAGGTGTGTAGGTGGTGGTAGGTAATGGTGTGGCAGGTGTGTAGGTGGTGGTAGGTAATAGGGTGGCGGGTGTGTAGGGGTGGTAGGTAATGGGGTGGCGGGTGTGTAGGGGTGGTAGGTAATGGTGTGGCAGGTGTGTAGGTGGTGGTAGGTAAGGGGGTGGAAGGTGTGTAGGTGGTGGTAGGTAATGGGGTGGCGGGTGTGTAGGGGTGGTAGGTAATGGTGTGGCAGGTGTGTAGGTGGTGGTAGGTAATGGTGTGGCAGGTGTGTAGGTGGTGGTAGGTAAGGGGGTGGAAGGTGTGTAGGTGGTGGTAGGTAATGGGGTGGCGGATGTTTGTGAGGTATCGACACTATTTGTGACATATTTAAGGAATGACAATTTTGTAATATTTTTGACATATTTAAAGAATCGCAACTATTCATCACATATTTGTAAAGTATATTAATAATGACATCACTATGAATGAGGTACGTAAAGCATGAAATACCTTGCTAATAGCAAGTTGCTATATTTATGAAGTATGTTAATCGAGTGAAATAGTTTATCTATACGATATAACGGAATATAAAATCTATATTTTTTAATTTTAATTCTCTATTAAAATAATTATTAATACGTAAAAATATACAGATTATATCGATGACCTAGTTAATATTCTACTGTTAGCGATAACAACACACACACACACACATTTAATACATAAGAGAATACTTAAGGGGTGTGTGCACACACATCGATAAGAAGCGAGCGACCAGCGATGGAATAAGTCACCGCGTACAATCTATAAATAGTTTTCTTTGCCGGCATCTCGTCGTTAGTATTCGTCGCTCCGACCGTGCGATTCTGTTACGAGTCACCACGAAATTAAACACGTTCTATTTCGCACGTTACTCGTTAGGGTTGGGTTGGGGTCAAATACACTTTATCAACTACAAATACAAATACACCAAATCGGCGTATTTAAATACAAATACAAATACATATTTGACCCCATCCCTGATTGTTACCGGAAATGTAAACAACGCATTGCATTATGGTAGTGATTTTCAACCAATAGAATGTTTAGAAACATCAAAACTGTTAAGCGGTTTACTTGCAATTTAATAATGGACATATCATTATTCATAGATAATTTTATGCCGAAGTAGAAAAAGTAAAGTATTACGTTAAGGGGATGCCGCACACCGCCGCCATTTTGTTTATTTTACATGTGTTAGATAGGAAATTCATAGTGATACATTTTTAAATTATACTAAGGGTATATATAGCTACAATAAAATAATAATTTTTTCTAATATATTTTATAAATTATTTATATATATGTATTTATATATTATTTATATATATTTTTTCATATAATGGCATAAAAAAATAAATGTATAAAAAAAATACTATTATTAAGTTATTACTATATTCTTATAAATGTCATTTATATATATCAATAAAAATTAGATAGATTGTATTCATATTCAGAGAGTAGTAGGCAATTGAAGTATATAGGTATTGATAAACAATTATTCTGAGTAAATTGCATTCAAAGTTTTTCAATTATAAATTCAATAATTCAATAAATAAAACACATTCTTTTATATAAATATATTATAATTCAATACACAAAACACATTATTTTATATTTATTACATTTATATACATATTATGAATTCAATAGTTATTGTATATATATATAATATATACATATATCATATATACATATATTATATTTTATATATAAAAACACAATATTTTACAATTATTTGGAAATAAATGAGTAGATTTCAATATATAAAAACACACTATATTACATTTATATAGGCATATAATATGTAAATAAATTATTACATATATGCTATATTATATATATATATATATAAATTAAAAATAATAATAAATAATATTTACATAAATAAGTAATTATATAAATAAAATATCAAATATTTATAAATGAAAATATACATAAATACATAGATAGATGAATACAATAAAATATATAAAAACACAATATGTTACATTTATATATATATATATATATTATATGGAAATAAATTATTATAAAATAATAAATTAGTATATTTTTATATATAAAAACACAATATTTTACAATTATATGGAAATAAATGATAACATAATAAAACATTTATATTATATAGTGGTCCACAAAAGTTACTTTTTATAGTAGTTCTAACACAATTTCGTTATTGATTTTTTAACAGGTACTAAATAACATTCTATAAATGTATATTATACAATACATTTTTTTTTTTTTTTTTTTATTTTATCAAATTTCAGCTATGCGGCCTCCTCTTAACTCGAGAAATTCTAACTTAATCAGAGAGCCTAAATCATTGTTTTTTCTGTTCAGAAAATTAAATATCAAATAATTTTAAATAATTATATAACGGAAGTGTTCAATACTTCATTAATCACATGATGTAAACAACAACCCTGTAGGGGCTCACTATCTGAACACGTACGTAATGTTCACCCAGCAACAAACGATACTTGTTGCTCGAGGTGTGGACCCCTCTTTATACATAATTATTAAACAATAATATCTATATGTTATAATCGTCTACATATATTTATGAAATCCTTCGTATCGACGATTTGTATTGTAAACGTATTGTTATACGTATATATATATTCATATCGTAATTCAACAGTATTAATATTATTTATATTATATATACAATATGGTATACAATACAAATGGCCGATACAAATCGACCCCTCCTGAAGTCATAGACTCGACATATAATACATATCTATGAGGATCCCAGGCCGATATAACACAAATAGTCTATTAATAGTATATATACTATTATATAATATATATATTATATACCATGTGTAGATAATATCTACTAGATATAGAGTGAAGTCTGACCACATATCTCTATTATAGTATGTCATGTAAATTACATGATGTAATCGTACTGATGTTTAGTTGATAATTGTGTCATACAGAGAAATATTATTCTAAGACGGGCAGTATCAGAATGTAAATAGTGGGCATCGTTTATATTAGGCATGACACTTATGCTATACAATATGTACTTAATTAACTATATTAATATATATATATATATATATATATATATATAAATAGTTATATATTATAAATAATATTAAATAATATATACATACATATATATATATATATTTAATATGTATCATATATCGAATAATAATTCCCATTGTACGATAGTTAATCGAGTGGGTCAAGAAGCTCACGTTTGGTTTCGCCGATATCATAATGGGCGACCAGTGATATCGTGCGAAGTGATTTCCGGTTTAGTTTGGACATTTCGTGCGCAGTGTAACTTCTACTATTTAATCGCGTAAGTTAATACTAGTGATCATCGCGCAGCATATCACGCACCCCACGAGATCACTGCTATTCCCGTTACAGCGTCGTTGTATCACCGGATGTCTCCGGTTAATACACGCTAAGCGGACTCACTGATTAGCTAGCTTGATCGTAGTATCAACGCTTGCGTAAGCAGTGATGGGCGGGATTGTAATCATTGATCGGAGATCCGATCCGGATCTGGATTTGGTAACTAATGGAGGATCGGGATCGGGAAAAGGATCGCATAAGAGAATAAATAGAGGATCGCCGATCAAGGAAAAAAAGGATCGGTGTCCATCACTGTGCCCATTACAGTGTATACTGTCTCCACACTGTACTATGTAAATAACACGTACAACACCTATATTGTACATAGTTATACATTGATATGTATATAAAGTTTATACGCATATATCAATATATAAGGATGTGCTATATAAGGTGTGTTATAATATGCTACGTTTATAACTTATAAGCGTAGCATATTTCGAAGCATGTCTTATATTTCCTGATCAGGTCAACAATTCAAAACCATGATAAATTGCTCGAGTCATTCTACTGAGGAGCGCATATTACGAGAGAGAGAGTGGGTAAGGATTTATTTACACGTATAAATAAGTAATCAGCATTGACTTGCTTTATATTTTGATATATTATATATATATTATATATTTATAGTATATCGTATAAATATAATATTTATATACTGGATATATATATATATATATATATATATATATATGTTAATAACATCATGTTATATATATCGAGTATATAATATACTGTATATTATATCGATATATATGTGTGTGTTTATATATGTATATGTATACATGTATTTATGTATGCATGTTGTTTTTGTTATTGAAAGTATTTATGTATGCATGTTGTTTTTGTTATTGAAAGTATTTATTTAAACACATCATTAATAATAATAATTCTATGTGTATCGAAGAATATATATATCATATATAGATACAAACGTGAATCTCAAAGCAGGCCGCCGTTTATTATTATTAGAATGTCAGAGTTCAATTTTTATTTTGTGGTTGTGTGATTTCTTTGGTTTGGTTTTATTTTGCTATTTTTTTAGCTGCATTATATAGTATATAATTTATATACCCAAGTGAGATTATAAAATATTGTGTTACTATAAACTATGTTATAATACATATAATGTGCAGTAGTGCATATATAAGTACCACCCACCTTGAACTCTGACATTATTATAACAATCGGCGGCCTGCTTCGAGTTATTTCAATACAAATATCGAATGTATATAATTATGTTACGTATGTATGTATATATGTATGATGTATGTATGTATGTACGTATGTATGTATGTATATATGTATGTGTATATATATATATATATATATATATATATATATATATATATTATATATATATATTAATTATTATAATTATTATATATACTATATTAGTACAATATTATATAATATAATATAGTATATCTAAATATAATTCATTGCAATATCGATAACTCATTATCATAATGGTTATAAGTATAACCAAATACATGACTTTAAAGATGAGTTAACAATTTTTAAATTAAATTAACTTTTCAAATTATATATTATTTTCAACAAACATAATTTTCTGTATCGGTAGATTGTTGACCTGATTTATTTACGATATGGTGAACAGATTCTGAAAAGCCCCATACACATATAATATAATAATTAGTATAACATTTGCCGATTTTCATTAATAACCACAATTTCGAAACATTAAAATAATTATTATTTTAATAAAATATAAATATTTAATACTTACAGCAATCTCTGCCTTTCTTTTAACCAATTCTGCTAATTCAGATCTAGTATCTGAAACTTGGGACGTTTTATTATTAGAAACCTTCATATTGTTATGTTTAATTAAATAAATTAAAGATTAAAAATGTTTATTTGTATTTAACAAAGATCTTTTATAAATAGTAATTCATATTTGGAATATAATCATTTCGTCCAAAATGAAATGTACATATATAATTTTATCCCATAAGAAATTATTTAATTAGTAAATGTATTATTAAATATTATATTTCATACATTTAAATGTATATAACTATTTGTCAACTATATTATATGCATATTTATCATTTTTATAATAATAGAGTATTACTTTTACCCGCTTTTTACTTTAAACAACAATCCATAAATTATATATTTGATATATTCTATTTATTATATCTATTTTTTTGTTATATTTCACTATGTTTAAATATGTTTGAATTATGGATTAAATATAACATATTTAAAAAATAAAACCAATATTACTTTATATTAGATAAGGTATTATCAAGGACATGGTATTATAGTAGAAAATATGTGATATTGGTATTGGGATTTAAATATTGTTCAATTCCAAATAAATTCTAATATAGGGTAACAGCCAATGAAATAAATATATGACAATGTATATTTTTCCAATGAATAATAAATTTGAATAAAATAAATACCCAGATAAATATTAGTAGCCTAGGATTAGTAGAATAATAAATGCCCAGGCAAAATGATACGATGGCTTTGCCGCCTTTAAATAGTATGCAATACGATAAACAAAAAGAATCTTTCATTTCGGATTTGAAACAATTTCATGCGAGTAGGAGGTATAAACATTTTCTTTGTTCTAATTTATTATTTAATATATTATTTATCATAATAATAATAAAATTAATTTTTAATTGCTTAATAATTAATATTTACTATCAAGTTTATATTAATATTATATTGTTAATGTTTCATATATAATATATTATATGATATTAATACAGTACAATGTTAAATAAATAGATTTTTTTATTCGGTTAAATTGTCAACAAATTTTTAATATTTTTTCGAAATACAAATTTAATTATAAACAAATATATTATTCAATCTCTAATTTAATAATAAAATAATATTATTCTAATTAAATATTAACATTATCTATTATGTCATATATTCTTATTTTGTATTATAAATATTTTATTATTTTATACAAATTATTTAGCTATTATTAAGATGCATTCACACATAAATACAGCCCGATATCGGACATATTTGTATTATACAATGTATAGCCAGAAATCGGCTGCTTCAAATTATTCGTTTTAAAACATTTAAGTATATATCGTACAATTCACGGATTTAATATTTAATAATAGGTAATAAATAATATTATATACGACGACCTAATTAAATGTGTAAATAAATTACGTATTTTTCATGTAAGCCTGTAAGAAGTGTCTAGTTAATAAATCAATCATATAATTGAATAGAATTTAAACATATTATTAATAATATCTAATTATATCTTATATAACAACGAGCATATTAATATTGCTTGAATAGAAGTTAAGTAAACAATATAATGTTATACTAACAACACTTAGAATTTTATCTGTTTTTCATGCATGATATCGGACTGTAATTATATGTAATTAGCATCTCATACCGAAACTGCCAGATTTTATGTTTGGTGACATTCGGCTATAAAAAGTGTGATGATATCCAGCTTTATTTTGTGGTGTTGATGCAGTTTTAGAATTATTTTAATAAAACTAGAATAATAAACACATTAGTTAGATAACACAATAGTTAGATAACACATTAGTTAGATAACACAATAGTTAGAAAATATTTATACTTTAAACTTTCGATTATTTATTTCGACTAAGTATTTGCTTAAATAAATTATCAATCAATAAAAGAATAATTCTAATAATAAATTAATTTTATTATAGTTACAGTGTTGCAACAAATATTTTTCGGATGAAATATACGCAACTCAGTCGAAATCGCGTTAATATTTTCATCTAAACTGAAATATAATGTTGATTTTATAATTCACGCGTAGATTTAAAATATAAATTCTATTAGTGTTATCAAAAATGTTATTAGGAAGTGGACGCATTAAGCATCGAAGTCTGCATACACGACCGCAGATATATAATGCGATTGTAATCATACCTAATTTACATCTGCGCCTATACCACGCGTAATACGATACCGGTGATCACTCATACAATGCACATTATTATTACGATAATAGTATGATGATATTCGTTACCTATTATATATATATATATTTATATATATATATATATATATATATATACCTATATATTCCTATTGAGGTGGTATGCGTGGTGTCGGGTGTAACTGTTATTCAACTTACAATTACAAAGGCTCAATCACACACATATATATTTATATAATTCTACTAGTCATCTGTTGTACGCGACTCAGCGCGAGAAACGTATCGAGCACGTAGTTATTCTAGAATAACGTATACGATCTGGTGATAAGAGATAAGATTCTGAAAAGCCGCATACACAAATGTATAAGTAGGCCCCTATTACACGCTCGCGTAAGGGAAGCGACGTCGCGTCATGTATTATACACGACGACTTCACGTTAACTATTGACCGCTAAGAAAGGGTACGTCCGTGCCCCGTCTACAGAACATACCCGTTAGGCCGCGTAAGATATGCGTACCCGGTGTGGCATGATATTAGGTGTGCGTATCGTTCTGCACGAGATCACTGGTATTCATACCGATTATATGTGCTGGTATTTATATGCACACATCTAAGCAAACTATAGTTATAACCTATATGTATACATAGGTATATGTATAACTAGTGATGTAAATGATGCCGCGCCGAGACCTTTAGTTATTGATTCCGAGTCGAGATTTTTATTTTCTGCAAAATTATCCCAAGCCGAGTTGAGACTTTAGGTACTCAGACTGAGACTGCATCGACACTTCATATGTCTAGCATCATTTACATCACTTGTCACTCTCCTACTTATATAATAGAGGTTTATGCGCAGACTCATTATAATTATATTATGTATGATAAAATACTGAGCTTTAAAGTTTAATTTTACTAATGAAATAAAAACGGATGATTTTAACAAAACGATAGGCAATTAATATTTTTTTTTAAATACAGTTTTCCTTTTTAATTATTTTTCAGTGATTTAAATATGACTACTTTATCCATTTCAATAGATATTATACGCCTAATTCTGTGGGTAGAAAGTGATATATATATTTGCCCTGCTTGATTACAATATAATAACATAATTATGGTAGACAAATGGGTGAGAAAAACATGCAGTATGCTATGTATTATTTTGAAGCACATTAGGAAGAAAAAGCATATTTATATTATAAATTAGAAAACCAAATAGAAAAAAAACATAATTCTTCTAATAAATATTATTATTATTATTATTTACATTACATATTTAACAAATATCTTATAATATATATTCCTTTAGTGATATATATATATATATATATACATAGTTCATTCGGTTAATATGAACGAATATTATATTTCACCTTTTAATTTCGATATCATTAATTGTATACACACGCACTAGTTTACTCGTATATTCATACACACGACTCGATCGCACAGAACTTTCTTCAAGTACGAACCATGCATCGGCGGCAAGTCTGTGGACCTGTACCTGTTGTACTCGAAGGTATGCTCTTACGGTGGCTGGGAAAAGGTAAGCTATAGCGTGCAAGAATACCGCCCGTATTCCACGCCGAGTAAATACGTGATACGATAAAGGCTATAGAAATGTGTTGTGCGTGTGTGTTCGCTTTGTGACGTACGATACGGATTTTATTTAATAACTTTAGTGATTTAGTATATATTAATTCTATTTATATATATATATATATATATATTATTTAGTATATAGATTTCCGTACTTATAGATTGCGGAAATTATTTATAATTAAATCACAAATACATTAGCCTTAGTTTCTCACTCACGATTAGTATCGTTATCGTATATAGTATATAGCGCGCCCGTTAGAATGTAAAGACCTATTACCATACGTGTACATTCATTAACTGTACTTCTGTTTGTAATTGTAAAAGTAAGAATCGCTAAACTTTGGCCGTGTTTTCACGGTGATTATCTATGACACGATACAGCATCGTACATTTAATCGTACATTTAATTATACATTTCATCTTATATTTCATCTTACTTCTACAACACAATAATAAGGTGGTCAAATCTGCGACGATAAAATGGTCACGGATTCTTCTCCGCTACGATTTTATTTACAGTATAAACACACCCTCGTATTCCCTTATTTCGATTCTATGTTATATATTAACAATTATATTGTATATTCTGAATTATTATCATTACATCACTATCCTCATACCCTAACTACCGTTACCGTGCGTTACTTAGCTGGTGGAGAAACAGAAGCAGGAAGAGATACAGGAGTTGTTCAACCTGCCTAAGGCTTGCACTAACTCATCACTAGCCCTGCGTAACATATACTTGAGGTAGGCAACCCCCAGAGTAACAATATACCCCCTGTGTATTGGTATACCCCACTCTTTATCCTTGTATAATATATACTTGAGGTAGGCACCGTAATAAACTTATAAATAGATTTAATCCCCATAATAAACTTATAAATAGATTTAATCCTAGTAATAAACTTATAAATAGATTTAATCCCCATAGTAAACTTATAAATAGATGTAATGCATATAATAAAATTAAATAGATTTAATCCCCATAGTAAACTTATAAATAGATTTATTCCACATAATAAACTTATAAATAGATTTAATCCCCATAATAAACTTATAAATAGATTTAATCCCCATAGTAAACTAATAAATAGATTTAATCCCAATAATAAACTTATAAATAGATTTAATCCCCATAATAAACTTATAAATAGATTTAATCCCTATAGTAAACTTATAAATAGATTTAATCCCCATAGTAAACTTATAAATAGATGTAATGCATATAATAAACTTATAAATAGATTTAATCCCCATAGTAAACTTATAAATAGATTTATTCCACATAATAAACTTATAAATAGATTTAATCCCCATAATAAACTTATAAATAGATATAATCCCCATAATAAACTTATAAATAGATATAATCCCAATAATAAACTTATAAATAGATTTAATCCTAGTAATTAACTAATACATAGATTCCTCGAAATATACGAGAAGATCAATTTCCACGGAGAAGATCCGGAAAGAGTGGACTACGACCTTGATGACAGTTCCATGTCCAACATGGATGGTTAGTTGACCTTAGGTAATCCCCAGTGATGATGGCATCAAATAACCCTTTAAACACCGTTACATCACCCCTTATCATTATATGACCTAGAAATTATATAATTTCATTATTGCATGCTAGTCAAATCTTGTAAATCTTATCAAATGACTTTATCATTTCTACTCTAGGGTCGTTCAAGAGGTCATATGTGTCAATCAAGCGTAACATCCCGGCCAAGTTAAAAATACAACACAATACCTTGTCAAAGATGTACAATCATCCGCAACACAATATTCCATGTTGGTACCTTTCTCACTTCCTCTCTTACTCTCACTGCCTCTCTCTCTCTATCTCTCTTACTCTCACTGCCTCTCTCTCTCTCTCTCTCTCTCTCTCTCTCTCTCTCTCTCTCTCTCTCTCTCTCTCTCTCTCTCTCTCTCTCTCTCTCTCTCTCTCTCTCTCTCTCCCTCCCTACATCCCTATCTCCATTCCACTCTCTATATCCCTCTCCCTACCTGCATCCCTCTCTCCCTATCTCCCTCCCTGCAACCCTCTCTCTCTCCCTCTCTTACTCTCCCTCCCTCTCTCATGCTCCCTCCCTCTCTTACTCTCCCTGCCTCTCACCTTCCCTCTCTCCCTCTCTGTACTACTTCAACATACACCAATACTACTACTATCTTGCCTGATACGTTATATATTAATAATCACGTTGCAGTTATAATATAAGGTATTCACCTCAATCAGAATAATCAAACTAGAAATGTGATATTCTATTACACAAATATTAATAAGACTAATCGAAAATATTATATAAATATATATATAAGTATTATATACTGTGATCACAGTGTGATGTTACCTCATACTTAATGATTCATCATGCCAGTTCTCAATGTCACCAACCTTTACTAATATCATCCTCGTACTGCACAATATTCATAACTAATAACTAGAATCACCTTACGTTAGCCCTATTATTTACCTTAACCCCTTCCTCCCCGCCCCCGCCATCCTACCTCCTCCTGTCGCATACCGCATGCGTTCATAACTCCGTATGTCAATACTTATAACCCTCCCTCGATAACATTGAACTTTAACCCTGCGCCCTCAGATCACATGCGTTCCGACCTCGGCATGTCAATCAACCTACGCGCTACGGCTGCCCCGGACTGCAAGGGCTACGAGAAGCTGCACCTGTCACTGATGTCGGGCCTTCGTAACGAGATCGACTTCGCTCTAAATACGTGCACCCTCCTCTCCAATAAGGGCAAGTTCACGCTGCAGCTGCAGAATCAACGTTTGAATTGCCACTCGACGCTATACCCTTTATATCCTTTATATACTACTACTACTACTACTACTACTACTACTACTACTACTACTACTACTACTACTACTACTACTACTACTACTACTACTACTACTACTACTACTACTACTACTACTACTACTACTACTACTACTACTACTACTACTACTACTACTACTACTACTACTACTACTACTACTACTACTACTACTACTACTACTACTACTACTACTACTACTACTACTACTACTACTACTACTACTACTACTACTACTACTACTACTACTACTACTACTACTACTACTACTACTACTACTACTACTACTACTACTACTACTACTACTACTACTACTACTACTACTACTACTACTACTACTACTACTACTACTACTACTACTACTACTACTACTACTACTACTACTACTACTACTACTACTACTACTACTACTACTACTACTACTACTACTACTACTACTACTACTACTACTACTACAACAGTTACATTGATTGAAATGTTCAGAAAGATGAATAATGTATAAATGCACAATGCGAAAGTTTTAATCAATATTAAATTTCATTTAATGAATAACCTAATTCGTCAATTAATCTTTATTTTATAAATAATTATAAGTTATCAACACTGGCAGCTATCACCGCCAGCACTACCACCTACTACCACCCCATTACCACCCTACTACCATCCCACTACCGCCGTGTACTGATTCAGTCGTTACCCCCCACCCCCGTAGGAATCAAAGGTCTTCTAGAACTGCTGATAGCTCATTGCGGCGTGTACGAATATGACGAGATGTCCCTTCGCCCATTATTCGGGGACACCAGATTCGAATTGGTTACTAATACTACTGTTTATATGTTAAGCTGCGATCACATCTAGCGATTTTACTGCAAATTTGTTGCAAATTTGCTGCAAAATCATGACGAACAAAATAGTCAGGTGTGAACCACCACGAACAAATCGCTGCGATTTTTCTGAGTATTTTGCTGCAAAATAGTATGCATAATTCTGTCTCGACGATTTTGCAGCAAAATCGCTGGATGTGATCGCTGCTTTACGAGAAAGAACAACATCGCCGATGTATCACACCTATATATCTCTACTTCAGAGAAATACGTCGTTCATTTACTGAGTGCGGTATCACGTATTCATTGAGTAATTGATGTAATGAAATATGTAGATGTTAATGTACTGTATAATGCAGGGTTCCATTATTTGTGGTTAAAACCTATTTTTACCGGGCCAAAATGTAAAAAAGCGGTAAAAACCTATCTCTACCATGTTAATTTACGGTAATAACCGGTAATTACCGGCAAAAACCTAGTACTCATAAAATATAATACTTTTAAAAAAAATGTTATATTGAAATTTAAAGTAATATTGATTCATTTAAATATAAATGTTATGGCTAATTAATCTAGCAGCTTTATTTGAAAAGGTGTCCAAACATTTTATCACTCTGCTTTAATTATGCCATTTATAGTACATTTATTTTTTTAAATCCAACTGGATTTTGAGGTCTGCCACCCTTATATTGTAAAATTAACAAGTTGATGTAATTGGATACATTTTATAAATGAAATAAAATCATACTGTGCTATATATTCATAAAATTACACAATGAAAATATTACTAAATGGTTATACAGTATTGTAAAAAATATATGTTAACTATATTTAATTTCATATATAAAATAAATATTCTATTCAGTATTTATATATATATATATATATAATTAACAATATCTATAGATATATTTAATATATTTAATTAAATATCATGGTATAAAATCAAATAATGAATACATTCAAATAATTTCTCAATGAAAATATTATTAGTTCTATTGTTTAATATATATATTATTTTTTTTACAATATTAAGCCCCTTTCACACCTAAAAAGTCGGTGTTTTTTTCACCTATATCGTACCGATTTTCTCTCTCTCTGTGCGACACCCCTATCGATATATCACCAATATATCACCGATATCATGACGATATCGCTATTCAACATTTGGAGATATCTCTAAATATTTAGCGATTTCTCGACGATTTCGTTACTACGCATATCGGTGAAAAATCGGCCGCTCTTTTTGGTGTGAATGGGGCTTTACCTTTTACTAATACAAAAATAAATATATTATTATATTAAATTATTTACTCATTTATTTAAATTTCAATATTATATTATTTATTAAAAAAAATTGTTCTTTACATATATAGTCAAAATTAATAAAGGTTGTTTTTAAAAATATATAAAAAATCTTATAATATTGATTTTAATGTAGTATTGTTTAACTTTATAATTGTATAATATCTATTACATATAATATCTATAAATAATATACAATTGTAAATTATATAGACAATAGTAGGTTTAATATATTATAGACAATATTATATTTAATTATATGGATAACACTAGGTTTTTACCATGGTAAAAACCTGTTTTTACCGGACAGGTTATTACTATAGACGGTAATAACCTACGGAACACTGATATATTGTAATAGTCACTATTAAGATCGCATTGTCAATGTAGAGTAGAGTGAGCGCTTCATTCATCTTATTTGATCATTTATTGCTTCATTCGTATTCATTCGTCTTTCCGGAGATCGCTAAGATAATATCGCGTTCGCGCGTTGCTTCATGTTAACCGTTCGCTCTACGGAGAAATACAGGTGATAGCACGCCGTTTTACTACCTGAAATGTACGATAGAACATTCCGGTGCATGTGTGAATACCCGACCGAAATATTCATTAGCTAGCGAAGAGATACTCTAAAAATAAGACCAAAAATTCCTTTTTTACTAAGCGAAAACATCGACACTAATATAGATCTAACGATCTTTGATTTTATTATTCATTTATTAGTTCAATAATTATATTAAAAAATACTTGATTATTGCATATGAATTATATATATATATATACTACTTTTATATAAATATAAAATATAAATATCGAATTTGTCTTAAATAATAGAAGAATACTTAACTAAATACCTATATACTCATTTCGAAGCTAATATAGGTGTCTATGGCACCTGGATAATATAATTAGGTCAGAAATATTTAAGGAATTAATATAAAAATGGAAATTTTGGAATTTTTAGATGAAGCTATACGAATTTACAAATACACATTTTCTAGATATTATTCTTCTATATTTTCTTGTATACAATAACACATAGAGATAATATATAGATAATAAATTAGTTATTTTACAAGGTATACTACTTGATCTATAAGGATAGCTTACATTCATTTCAAGATCATAACATATATAATATCATAAATAATTAGTTACAGTTTTTTACGAAAGTTTTTTTTGCTTAAATTTAAATTATCAAAAACAATTAGGTTTTTTTTAATTTTTTTAATTTCATGATTACAATATTATATATATTACTAAATAATTGTCACTCTGATATGTTCGGATACAGTGCGATGAAAGTATGAATTGTCTATAAATGTCTATACAAATATAATGATGACTAGTAATTTCCTATTAGTATGCATATGTATAAAATATATATATACTTGTAGCAATACCTAAGTATAATACCTATGTATATCATAGATATATATTAAATGAATATATTTGCATTGCATGCTATATGTTCTATGTATGTTAATAATTATCATACACTCATATAAATACTATAAATTATGTATTATATATATATATATATGAGTATTTTATTTATTATAGAATGTATAGAATAGAACATATAGCATTCATTTCATTTGATAATATAATACATATATATATATGTGTATACCAACAATTTCTTAAGGAAAGATATAACACTTATGTGAAATGTTGTAATTCGATTACGTATACAAAACACGAACAGCACCTATTGAGGTTGTATTTTCAGAACTGTGTTCTATTTATAATGTAAATTCGTATCAAACTATGCACTTTTAAAATGTTAAATAATATGTTTTACATTATTATTTATATGATGAAAACAAAGCGTTCGTTACTAAAATATAACAAACAATAGGATACATAGGTTTTAAATGTTAAATGTTTAAATTGCATGTAATTTACTAGAGCATTGAAAACATTGTTGTATAGAAACAGCGCCGAACCTAAATCTATTTCAGTGATTCAATACTAGCAGCGGGAGGCCTGCATATTAATCACGTTGAGTAAATAGGGAGTGTTATATCATATAATCTTTGTGTGTACGATGTATTGACATCAATAGAACATATCGTATACAGCACAAATACTTTCATTTAATGTGTATCTATGATATATATATATATATATATATATATATATATATATATATATATATATTATACGTATATGTACTAACACGAAATTACTAGTCAACATATTATTTATATAGATATGTATAAACAATGCATGCTTCATCACACTGTGTCCATTTTGAATAGAATTATTATCTATACATTTTGTATGTTAATGTAATTGAAAAAATATTTATTTTATTAAATCCAGTTTTTATTTTCACTATTTTATTTATCAAATAATAATTTCATGAAATATATATATATATATATGTGTAAAATATATTGTTATTTTTATTTTGGTGGAGTCCTTTCATCCTATTCAGATATTTTGATGAAGTTTTTACTTATAACATTATGGCTCTAATGTCCTTTCGAAGACGTTCTCATGTTATATATTTATATATATATATATATATATATATATATATATATATTAGGCATATGTTCATATAAACATGTAAAATATACATCATTAAATACATATTTATTAAAAATTAAATCTATTTTATTAAAATATTTATGATGCATATTCTAATTAAGTTTTATTGGCATATTAAAAAACTTCTTTTATGAGCACATAAAAGCATAATTTTAAATATAATATTTCAAATTTTATAAATAATTTATAAAAATAATTAAAAATGAATTATATTTTTCACTTTTATGGTGTATGTCCTTAAAAAGTGTTTATGCATTCGAAATTTATTTTTATTTTTGTATCAAAAATATACTTCTAGTTTTAATAACGAACTTATTTAATTGATAAATTTGTAATGTATACAATTTTAGTATGAATCACTTTTGTATAATTAATCATATTTATCATAATAATTGATATTCGTTACAACAATCCATACAGTACCGTCAATAATAACTATCATCTGAGCTACATTAACCCCCGTTAAGCCCTATCTAGCCCCCATTAACCTACCCCCCCCCCCACAATAATGTATACCACTGAAAATAATTACCACTGAACTACATTAACCCCCATAGCCATATCTAGCCCCCATTAACCACTATATAAGTTATATAATATAACCCCCACAAACTCTATCTAGCCCCCCATTAACCACTATTATAGTTAACATGGTTTCCCTGGTTATTAACAGGGATGGCAAAAAACCCAAAAATCCAAAATATGTTGCTGTGGTTTTTGGGTTTTACTGTGGTTTTTGGTGTTTTACTGAGGTTTTTGTGGTTTTTGGTGTTTTTCATAAACAATTTAAATGTATAAAATCATTTTATCCTTTTAATTTTAAAAATGATTAATAAAAGTATAGTTTATTATAAAAATTGATAAAAGTATAGTTTATTATTAATTTATTGTATAATACACAAGAATGAAGTATATTAATTTAATATATAAAAACAGGGATATCAAAATCATAAAAATACCTTATTTTTTATATAATTTTTTAATATTTTCTATTGTATTATTTTTTATATAATTTTATTCTATAGAATTGTAATAACATATTTTTTATTGAATCAATTTCTATGAAATTGTATTTTTATTGAATTTTAATTATTTTCTATTAAATTAAAATATCATGACAAATATTATATTTATTCTATAGAATTTGATTTTTAATAGTAATATAAGGGAGGTAATACTATTTATTATATTCATATTTTAATATTATATAAATTTTATAACATTATTTATATATTTTCTTAAAATCTAGAATTAGTTACATAATGTAATATATATTATCTATTAGAATTAAAATTATTAAATGTATAATTTATTAATATAAAAAATCGAAAAACCACAAAAAATATCAATAGGTTTAAACCCAAAAACCCAAAAACCAAAAACCCAAAAACCCAATATCGGCCAACCCTGCCACTATATAACCCCCACAAACTCTATCTAGCCCACATTAACCATTATATAACCCCCACAAACTCTATCTAGCCCCCACAAACCCTATCTAGCCCCCATTAACCAACTCCGCACTAACCCCCGCGCGCACAGTTCTGGAAGGAGTGCGTCCCTGACGACGAAATCTACAGTTTCTGCGTCTGCGACACCGGCACGGTGACCTCTGACATGCCCTCCGTCTCCTCCACCCCCTCCTCGGCATTCTCCACATCCCGTAAGAGCAGCGAACACTTGGCGCTGAACGACCCTCAAGGTCAACGTATCCTACAGATCATCATGGTGGTACGCAACCTGTCGTTCGATGCCGACAACTCTCTGATCATCGGCAATAGCGACGTCGCTTTCAGGTGAACTACGGCCCGCTTATGTCGACAACGATATCGTCGTTAAAAATATGTTAAATATATGTTAAAAATATGTTAAAAATATGTTAAAATTATGTTAAAAATATGTTAAAAATATGTTAAAATATGTTAAAAATATGTTAAAAATATGTTAAAAATATCTTATTTAACGAGAAGTATTCACTGCGACTATCAACACCCTACGGTTTACCCTATACGATGTACTACCCTCATTTTACACCCGGCGAGTTATGTTCCATCGTATTCTATCGCCGCGGTAGTGGTACCTTATGTTTAGCTATAGTAAAGTTATCGCTTCTTTTGTCCATCAAAGTGGTAGTAGTATTAGCAAGGACATGACCTCCGTTCGCTATCTCTGTCCACTGATTTACTGGGCACATCTTTTGTTATGCTAAATATTGCTCCATCCTCGTTTATGAAACTTAGCCTAATAAACGTAATGTCCTTCACAAGATAAACATAATGTCCTTCGTAATGTCCTAGACACCGGATAGGTAGGTTATATTACAGGTGCGTACACCGTATAGTTCTGATTAATAGTTTATATACTAACTTGTAACTCAATATATATGTGTGATATATACGATGTAATCAGCTGACAATAGATCTATCGAGGGGTCTTGTTAGATTATAAATTGAACTACGTCCTACTTCATCAATCAACGATAACAATAATATGTATTCACTGTGACTCTCTATAACCTATAGTTTACCCTATATAATGTACCACCCTTGTTTTACACCCGGGGAGTTATGTTCTATGATATTAATTAAGTTTTCCTATTTTATTTAAAAAGTGTAAATATTAGTATTTATAGATTTAGATTTCATAATATATATCATATGTAATATATGACATTTTAATTAGAGAAAATTGTTTAAAATTCTATTTGCATTCATATAGAAACATATAAAATAAACATTGTATTTATATAATAGTAATAATGTATCTGTATATGTCAGATATCATTTATCATTTTCAACATATAAATAACAATAAAATAACAATAAATCTAGCTACAGGAATATTATTTATTACTTTATAATATATAGTATCTATATATATATATATATATATATATATATATATATATATATATATTATATTACACATTATAAATATTATATTGTACTATTATTATAATATATTTTATTAATACTATTATAATTACTATTAATACTATATTGTACTATTATTACTATTAATTTAATAGTAATAGAGATTATAATATATAGTATTTATTTACACATTATAAATATTATATTGTATTATTATTAAAATATATTGTATTAATAGTAATAGAGATTGTATATAAGTGATATTATAATTGTAATTTATTAAATTTCATAAAAATGCATATATATATTAATATTCTATTTTTTCCAATTAAATAATACTATTCCCTAATAATAATAATAATATAGTAACCTATGTGTTTAGATTTGTATAACCTTAATTTAATTAAAGACATGAAATATGCTATAAACACCTATTAAACATGACTAAGTATATCTACTTTACGTATATACCTACCTGCCTACCCACATATAACCACACCTGCACACATGTTATTTTTATTTGGTGGAGTCCTTTCATCCTATCCAGGAACTTAGATGAAGTTTTTCACTTATAACCATATATAGCCGCTCTCATGTTAAGGCATCCATGGTTTTAACGAGAGCCGATCATTTATTTATACACAATTATATAAGATCATTTCTAAATAATATTTTAAAAACCCATTTTAAAATTAATTATGGTTCGGACGAGGCTCAAACTCGTTTCCTACTGCTTGTGTGTCTGACGCATTAGCCACAAGGCCATACAGGCAGTTTTAACTATTGTAAACTATTATTCACACACCACAACACACAGATTCCTGATGTTATGTGTCAACTGCTCGTACAACATCCTACGTAACCTTGCCTTGGATACACTGTGTAACATCTCTACCCAGGTACTTAGCCCCTCATAGCTACCCCTCACAGCTAGTCCTAACCCTACTTCTGCCCCCACTAGCCCCCCTATTCCTTCCACTCCTCACCCTACCCCTCACTAGCCCCTCCCTCACTAAGCCCCATCCCTCACTAGCCCCATCCCCCACTAGCCCATCCCTCACTAGCCCCCCTACAACTAATCATAGAACCTGAGGTGTAATATCTCTACACACACACCCTACTCTTACCCCAATACCCCCTCGTAGCTAGTCCTAAACCTACATCTCCTCCTTGAACCCCTCTAGTCCCTCCTCTCCTACCCCTACCTTTAACTAGTCCTAAGAATCCATATGTAGAATACATTGAATGTACGTATACTATTTCCCCTACCCCTCTAATCTTCCTCTTACAGTTGGTCCAGCTCCCGACAGTACAGTAATCACTATGTTGAACCCCCGTTACCCTTAACCCCACTAGCCCCATCCTCCACTAGCCCCTCCCCATATCCCCCTTACTGCTGGTTCTATAGCATGACATATAATATATACCATACATAACCCCACCATTACCACCATAGCATCACAATCATCACTCTAGCCCCACCCACCTTCCTACGAGCCCCACCCCCTTCTTACAAGCCCCGCCTACTCCTCCCCCTACAGCTAGTACTAGAACCTGAGATGTATCGGTCTACTCAGCTGATCTTTATGCTGGTTCACCGTTGTCTGGTGTCCTATGATAAGTTTGACATTGTCAGTGGTTAGTAACAATGATAGTAGAACTGTGATCAACACTAATCATCAATGATAGTAGAACTGTGATCAACACTAACGATCAATGATAGTAGAACTGTGATCAACACTAACGATCAATGATAGTAGAACTGTGATCAACACTAACGATCAATGATAGTAGAACTGTGATTAACACTAACGATCAATGATAGTAGAACTGTGATCAACACTAACGATCAATGATAATAGAACTGTGATTAACACTAACGATCAATGATAGTAGAACTGTGATTAACACTAACGATCAATGATAGTAGAACTGTGATTAACACTAACGATCAATGATAGTAGAACTGTGATTAACACTAACGATCAATGATCGTAGAACTGTGATCAACACTAATCATCAAAGATAGTAGAACTGTGATTAACACTAACGATCAATGATAGTAGAACTGTAATGGCATTAGCATTAGACAATCGCAATTTATATTTTAACTCTAAGTAAGATCAGATGACTTTGTTATTTTGTATTTGTTATAGATCATGCCAGCGAATCAAATGTAAAAAAAATAACAGTTTCTATATTAAATAGTATGATATCCAATGCATTAATATTAATATGGGCATAATTGATGTGTATATTTAGTATATACTTTGATTCCCTATATACACTTCTCTTTCATGCGCTACCTATCTCACTATTTCTCTTACGATATCTCTGCTATGTTTCTTTCTCTCTCTGTCCAATGCGCTACATATATCTATCTCTATCCCTTTTACTTTCTCCCTCTCTCATGTGCTATCGCCCTCTATATCTCTCTCTCTATCACCCTCTATCTCTCTCTCTCTCTCTCTCTCTCTCTCTCTCTCTCTCTAACACTACCTCCATCATTCCCCTGTCCCAGGTTTGGATATACTAGCCCAACTCAGTAAAGTGCACGAAAATAAGGAGCTGATTCTGTACTGCGTAGATGAGGAAATCTACGATTCCGTCTGTCAACTGCTCACCGCCCTGGATATACAGGTTAGATGGGGGGGTCATGCATAGGTTAGGGGTTACGCAGAGTTCATGGTATTAGGTTTAGATCAGCGGTTAAGTATTACACAAAATATAATTGATCGTCGCACCAGATAGACAGGTTAGAGCAGAGGTCAAGTAGTTATTCGTGTATGACAATATCTGACCTAGATATACAGTCAAACATAGGTCAGGGTATTAAGTAGAGTTATATAGGTAGTTATTAAATGTCAAATAAGTTACACACACCCTAGATATACAGGTCACATAGGTCACCAGGTTACACAAGCAGTATAAAGTGCACATGCTTGCCTTCAATACCACTCTGTTGTTGTTCACTAGTTCATCCGTCTCCCACCAGGAGGAACACCTACGAGTTCTCTTACCCATAAGCCCCCACCGAGCCCCTACCTAAGGTCCGCTTCTAGATCCAAGCGTGCTGCGTTAATGAGTCACACGTGTCACGTCACGTGACCGTCTCGTCCAATCGTATTATAGCATAACCGGTTTAGAGGAGTGTTTTAATTGGACGAGGAGCAGTAGGTCATGTGACGTAACCGGGGAATTGTTGTAACACCGCACAGCCCCACCCAACTAACCCCGTAGTATTCCCCCGGTGTACCACCACATTATACACGTGTGTGTATCACAAGCACACACCACTCCGCACACACCACTCCACACACACCACTCCGCACACACCACTCCACACACACCACTCCGCACACACCACTACACACACACCACTCCACACACACCACTCCGCACACTCCACTCCGCACACACCACTCCGCACACACCACTCCACACACACCACTCCGCACACACCACTACACACACACCACTCCACACACACCACTCCGCACACTCCACTCTGCACACTCCACTCTGCACACACCACTACACACACACCACTCCGCACACACCACTCCACACACACTCCACTCCACACACACACCACTCCGCACAGGTGATAGTACATCTACTGGAGACATTCTATCAGCTGTCTTCCCTCGGCAAAGAGTCGTGCGACCTGATTGCCAAGTCTCAATCTACCATAGGTTATCACAGCCCTATAGTAACTCCCATTATTACCACCCTATCAGAACCCATTATTACTACCCTATCATACCCCCTTAGCTCATTAGCAGATAGCCTATGTTACCCCCATTAGTATAGCCATATTGTATCGCAATGTGCATAGCTTGATTATTATAGTACTATTATATCCCTATCACTATTCTAGCCCTATCCTAACCCCATTTTTACAGCATGATTATAACCATAACATAACCCCATTACAGCCCTATCATTAGCCCCATTTGCATATACCTATGTTAACCCCGTTATTGTAGCCCCATTGTAAACCTATCATTAGTACCATTCATACATTTCCATAACGATACTATAACCTGATTATTATATAATAATAATAGAAAGGTTTATTGACTCAATGAAAACGATAAACGTTTATACGCGCCGAGTTGAAATAATAAAACAAATAAATAAATAAACACGAATAATAATAAATTTAAATAGAAGAAATTATAATGATGACATATACGAATATAGTCGACATTTAAAAGTAATAAAAGATGGTAGGGTCCATAATTCGTCTGTAATTCGATAATTACGACCCCCTTTATAACTAAACGTTAACATACTTCTTATATCTACTAACCTCATCCCTAACCCACGTTAACCCCTATAGATAATCTAGTGAATTTAGTAACAGTCGAGGCTCAGTCATACGGAGCCAATTCACTGAACGGTATCAAGGTTGTTATCTACCTTTCACTCATTATTATATCATTTATATTTATTATTATTTCATCTTATAATTCAGAATTGAAATTAATATAATAACAATATTGATTTATTTATCTGAAGTTTCAATTATATAATAACAATATTTATTTATTTATTTGAAGTTTAAAATGACCTTGAATAATTCTTGTATGATGATATAATGTTTTCCATTAATGATTCCTGGCATTACATGAGGTATACATAATATTACCCAAGTGCATGATTGGACCTTTACATAATTATTATTAATTTTTGATACTCATTGAATATGTGTATGATACGAAATCTATTGAAATTGCTAAAGGTGAAAATTAAATTTATGGTTTCCATTTTTTCATTTACATACAAAGATGCTTTCTTCAATAATTATATTTCTTAAAAGATATTGTGATACTCTTTAAAATGTAAATATTCCTTGACGTAAATATCTCATATATTTATTGAAATAAATTAAATTATGAAAATATTTTGTTTTTAATCTATGAACACAAATAATATTGTACTATAGTTATAACCTTAACATTTATTATTTGTCCAATCGCAAACATCGCTACACACCAATATTGTTTACATGTAAAATATTCAACGAGGAACTCGTTTTTAAAGAATAATTACCCTATAATATTACAGATTACATATCCGGGTGATATTTTCTGCGATATACCCCAGTCTGGGTATATGTAAATAGATATACCCAGTCTGAGTAAATGTAAATAGATAACCCAGTCTGGGTACAAATATACGTGCCCACATCATCCAGGTGTTAAAGAGTCCTAAACTAAATATTCATTGTTATAAAGCTCTCGCAATGCTAACCACAGACACCAATAATAGTTCACATTTAACTCACTAGAGTGTTGACTAGGTGATTCGTATTGTCTGAGTAATCAATTATATTTTATTTAAATATTTCATTCTAATATATATATATATATTAGTGTTGCAACCGGACTTTGGACTGATAAATTTGGTTTTCGGACTCGGACTGATACCTGTTTAAAAAAAAAATCGGACTGATACTGATACACCTAAAATTTAGTAAGAATCGGACTGATACTATTTTCATGTTATATGATACTAAATGTGAGCTAAATGTGAGCTCAAAAAATGAATTAGAAAACATATAAATTTAAATGATAATAAAAAATATTTGAAATCCAATTTAGCCAATGGAAATTTAGTTAACTTAGTGTCTTTGGAACAACGTTTTTAACTCTTTCATTTTTTTATTTTTTATTAAGGGGCCGCGCAACACCCTGCGTTTAACATGGTGGAGATAGGAAAATCATGGAATACTAAAAATAGATTCAATCTATGAATACTTCAAAATATCAATTAATTTTTTTTTATATATCATATAACTAATATGTATCTACAAATATAACTATAGCGTATGATAATTAGATTATTAAAATTATATTAACAATGGACAAACATAATACCTATTTCTAGAAAAAAAAATATGCAAGAAATTTCAATAATAAATTAAAAATATTATATATAATTGAATAATTTATTAGATTTATATAGTTATATCTGAAGAGTAACATAATACTAATATACTGTGAAAATTTCATGTCATTTGAATAAGTATTTCTATAATCGAAAGTAGTTCAAACATAGATGGTAACCGTTTTTTTTTTATTCAGATATATTCACGTTTTAAAAATTACATTATTAAAAATGTCATAACTTCATAATTTTAACTAATTTTAAAATCTGCTTTGTTATTTATAAGTTATACAAATAAGACGTAGGTGTATATTATAAGTAATAAGAATTTATTTATATAAATAATAAAAATATGACAAATATTTATATATGTTTATAACATGTATGCGAATGATTATTTATAAAATAGTAAATATAATAAGTAATAATACAAATATTTATATATGTTTATAAAATGTATGCTAATGATTATTTATAAAATAGTAAATATAATAAGTAATAATACAAATATATATATAAATATATAAATACAAAAAATATCCATTTATAAGGCTGCACAATGTGCAGCCTTATAAATGGATATTTATTTGCAGTGCACATCCAGCACCATAAGCTGAAGTAGCTTTTATAATCTTATCAGTTCTCTTGATACGAATTCTTTTCGTATCGGAGAGATGTTTCGCATCAATAGCTTTAGACTCAGATGATACAGTGGTAAACTTCAGATTTCTATTTGATAGATCAGCAAACGCAGACTCCCCGTTGTTGAAGATGGATATGGCCTTCGTCACAGCACATTGGAGCTTAGAAAGGGAAACTAACTTTCTCTGTAAAATATATATTTTATAAATTTATTTACAATGCATTTTATAAATATATATATACCTTTGAACATAGTTACCACAATGTATTGTAGATGTAAATATGTGTAGAAAGTAATGTAGAAAATATAATACATATATATGTATATCATGTATTAATTTTAGGTATGTAATATATAACTAGAATATACAAATACATATATTATAAATTTGTAAAAAATGTGTAGAAAGTAATGTAGAAAATATAATATATATGTATACCATGTATTAATTTTAGGTATGTAATATAATAACTAGAATACACAAATACATATATTATAAATTTGTAAAAAATGTGTAGAAAGTAATGTAGAAAATATAATATATATATATGTATATCATGTATTAATTTTAGGTGTGTAATATATAACTAGAATATACAAATACATATATTATAAATTTGTAAAATATGTTTAGAAAGTAACATAGAAAATATAATATATATATATGTATATCATGTATTAATATTAGGTATGTAATATATAACTAACCATATCGACTAGTGCAGTATGTTCCATAGGTTGCAGAGTAAGTTCAGGGGAAGGCTGGCTATCTCTCGCATTCTAAAATAATATGTATAATTTGTACATGAATATATACTATGTTATATACAATATTTGTATTTTTTAAAATAATATATGTATGTTATGAATGTTAAAATATAATATTACATTTGTAGAATGTTTGCAGAAAATAATGAAGCTTTTATTTTCAAAGAATAACATAGATAATGAGTAAATAATATAATAATACATAATAAATAATAATAAATATCATATATAATAAAATTATATTATAAATATTTAGTATATAATCAGTAAATAACGATATTATAACTATATTAGAATATTGTAATAAAAAATTAGTTATATAATCTTATTATATTATACATATTTGAATATTAGGATAGTTATAGTATATTAGTATAGCTATATAATTTTAATTAGTTATAAATTGAAGACAATTATTACGTTTTATTTTTTTTTCAATGGCCGATGAAAATTATAATATTTTATCAAATTAAATGTGTTATATCCTAGCAAATAATAATAATTTATATATTATTTTTAATATAATATATATATATATATAAACCTGATTTACTATTTCCCTAAACCGTGCATTTCTAGCACGTTTGGAAATTTGAGGCATGATACAAATTAAAACGTGATTTGTAGCAGCGAAATCAAATAGTAAAAGAAATTATTTGTATTTATAAACGTCGTAATTGAATGCTCTAACACCCATTGGCTATAAATTTAACCGATTTTAAATATTAAAACATGTAGCGACATCTATACTTATTATTATAGTTTTTAAAATATTCAAATTCGTTATTATTTCATAGAAATTATAATAAAAACGTAAACTAATTATTTGAATTTTGTGTTCATCGAGATTAGAAAAAAATATCATATTTATATAAACTATTTTTCGAGCTCGTATTTATAAATGCTTATTTATGTCACTTTTAAATACTTTTATGGACTGTCCGATATACCATTTTAAAGAGAAATAATCAAATATTATGAATATTATATAAAAAATATTAAAAAAAATAATATTTTGTTTTCAATATCAGGGTGTTGCGCGGCCCCTTAAATATAATTTTAAATAACTTTATTTAATTAATTTAAGATAAATAGTGATTGTATATAAATAATGTATGAGCATAATTGATTTCCACTATACTATATTATATTATATTTTAAAATATTTGTAAAATTTATAAAAAATATTTTTAACATTTTTTTAAATATATTTTGAAATATTTGTTATATTTTTAAAATATTTTTTGATATTTAAAAAAAAAAATTTTTTTATATTTTTTGTATTTTTGTATATTTTTCCTCTAATTTTTGAAATATTATTTTAATATATTATATAATATATTATATATATGATATATAAATATTATATTATTTTTAGAAATTTTTTTAAAAATATATAATGTAATATTTTGACATATTTTTTGTATTTTTAAATTATTTTTCCACTAATTTTTGAAAAATAAAAAAAAATGTGTCTACATTTGTTTGTATTTTAGCTAACATTTATTTAATTGTATATACTAGCAATGTAGAATCATGAATATATATACTATTTAATAAATATACTTAATAAATAATAGATAGGCAAACAATCAAAAACTGAGCAATGCCTGGTTGGGTACGACTAGTATTTACTATTTGAAGCTTTCGAAATGAATATATTTACTATTTTATAGCTTTCAAAATGAATAATTTTAATATTCGAAAACTTCGAATGAGTGAAAAATCTGAAAATTTCCAACACTAGTACTGATACAATACTGATACTTATAAAAATTATTTATGATACTGATACGATACTAATACTTTGATTTTATGATACTGATACGATACTGATACTTTGATTTTTTGAATTGAACGATACAATGAAATGAGGGTCCGGTTGCAACACTAATATATATATATATATATATTTACTTATATTTTACTTATAAATAATAACTGTATGAAATGTATTTTCATAGTTAATCGACTCATTAAATTAATATCAAAGTTTAAAATCAAAATTACCTCATAATTCACTCGCTCGTAACATTGCGTAATAATGCATATGACATCATCGTAACATCGCGATGACATCATTCTTAACAGGTAGTCGAACATATCACGAACGTTACTCAAATGACCGGCCCGACTAACATTGAAAACTCCGGTTAATTACCTTCTATCACTATACCCCAACACCTTAGTAACCCCTCTATCACTATACCCCTCTACACCTTAGTAACCCCTCTATCACTATACCCCTCTACACCTTAGTAACCCCTCTATCACTATACCCCTCTACACCTTAGTAACCCCCCAGCCTAACCATCGCCCTTAACACCACCGATATAACCTTACTATAACCCCATCTACACCTAAACTACTAACCCCACTATTAAACCAAGATACCTTAATCTCTACCATTACTAAGGTTATTAATTCTTCTGTGTACTATCTACAACGACATCAGCTAACCTCCATTAAACCCCAACTAACACCTACACAATAAAGTACCCCTAGTCTACACCACACAATTCATTAACACCCTCAGACCACCACAGAACATATTAACCCCAACTAACACTCGCACAATAGATTAAACTCCCAACTACCCCCTACATAATACATTATTAAACAATCTACCCCCATACATAACCCCAGCCCCCCTACATTACCCCATCCATCTACATTACCCCAGCCCCCCTACATTACCCCCCACCCCCTACATTACCCCAGCCCCCTACATTACCCCCTACATTACCTCCACTCCCCTACATTATCCCCCACCCCCTACATTACCTCCACTCCCCTACATTATCCCCCACCCTACATTACCCCGCCCCCTACATTACCCCCCACTCCCCTACATTATCCCCCACCCTACAATACCCCGCCCCCCTACATTACCCCCACCCCCCCTACATTACCCCCACGCCCCTACATTACCCCCCACCCCCCCTACTTTACCCCCCACCCCCTACAGAATACATCAACACCATGTGTTTAGCGTTCATCACGGCCTACTTTGACTACACTCAGGTGGCCATTTCTACTGCTAACATCCCCGTTACCCTGATTCAGGTTAGCCCCCACCCCCCTATCACCCTATCTCTCTATCTCTGTATGTATGTGTGTGTGTGTCTCCCTATCTCTCTCTGTGTGTGTTTCTCTCTCTATCTCTCTCCCTCTCTCTCTCTCTCTCTCTCTCTCTCTCTCTCTGTGTGTGTGTGTATGTGTGTGTGTGGTCAGTGCTGCCTGTATGAATGTATGAATGACATTAGTTTATAGACAAAGTCTAAGGAAGATCAGTGAAAGCGATCAACTTTATTGATTTGTATATCTCAGACTATGGAGACCACCAGAGAACCGTTGATATGTATTAAGCAAATATATAGTCGCAATCCATATAATCCATATAAAGTTAACATATTTGTTAAACATTACATAAATTATTATATATACATTATTATACATTATTATATATTATTATATGCTAATCCATTTTTATTGTAAAGTACATTCCTAGAAATATATTTCCCAGAATGTATAATTATTTACTACCATAATAAAACTATGTATTATATAGTAAACACATATAATGGTACACTATACAATCATTTATTTTTGCTATATTTTACATATTAAAATACATATATTTTATATCTACACCATTATACAATTGCCTATCAGTTCTATGTTAAATTTAATGTTCTCTCTGTAGCCTAATATTTGATATATATATATATATAGTATAAAGTATAGTATATATATATATAGTATAACAAAATCATATTTATTAAAATTAAAATGAAATCTAAGCGAAAATATATGTTCCATACATAGTTCATACTGACTTGGCCAATACCTACTTCTCGTTATCCCACCACTGACCCCATAACCCCACCCTACACCCCGTACTACTCCTTAACCCCCACCACTGACCAACAGATGCACAGTGAATATCTGTCGGAATGTCGTAACAGGAAGTTAGCTTGTATCGGCAACGCGAAGGTGTTCTCCGAATGTGTGAGGTCAGTAGGTCACGCAAGGTCACGCCTCGGCAAGGTCAAAATCATGCAATTAAGGGGACGCGATACCATCGTTTGGTTTACATGTAAAAGATACGAAAAAATGCTATTTTTTGAAATCCATTAACTCAAAAAATATTCACTTTTTTTTGTTTTTAATCTATTAATAATATTCCATATTTTTATATTATATGTTGAAATTTATAGATGTTTACACATCTTTATGTTATACGTTTCTAAAAAAAAAGAATTGAAATATCTGATAAAAAATGTTAATTTTCAAACTAAATTGCTAATTAACATTTTTTAAATATATATTTTTTAATTTTGACAAATAACTTTAATCTTACAGGTTTATCTAGTTATATTGATAAAATGAAGAAAAAATATTCAATTGTACAAAAGTTAATACTAGTTATGTCAGCATGATTGGTCACAAATAATTATTCTGAGTAAATCAAGTTTCATATATAATATATGAATATAAACAATATGATTATACAGGTACAAATAATATAATATAAACAAAATGAATAATGTAATGAACATAATTTAAACACCATTTTAAAGATAATATTTGAAATATTATAATTTTACATTAAAAAAAATTTGAAATTCAATTTTTTTTTTCGAAAAAATCAATGGTATCGCTTCCCTTAAATAAAAAAAAGGGATAGTTTTAATTAATAAAATTTGATATATTATCTTTACAATGCTACATAAATAATTCTTTTATGTCAAATATAACGCACCTAAATAATACTCTCTAACCACAACCCCTATTATAGAACAATTTCTACCCCACTCCCTCCCCACAGAACAGTTACCCCTCTCTCCACCTATCTAACCCCACAGAATGGTGTAAGCATCTCTCCCCTTATCTACCCCACTACCCGCCCACACAGAACGGTGTACCCCTCTGTCCCCTATCTAACCCCACTACCCGCCCACACAGAACGATGTACCCCTCTGTCCCCTATCTAATCACCCCCCACACAGAACGGTGTACCCCTCTCCCCCCCCTATCTAACCACCACCCCCGCCCCCCACACAGAACGGTATACCCCCGCGCCAACATCATCCGTGAATCAGACCGTGACCGCGGCCTTCACAGACGTATCCTGGTCAGACGTCAGACTCCTCATCAGTTTCCGCCTCATATCAGGGACCCCCAGCATAAGCTACCCCCTCCCCCCGGTACCATGGGGGGCTTCGTACACCAACCACCACTGCAGCAGCTACCCCTGCGCCACATCAATGCTCAAGGTCAATATGATTCGTACGTTCTATTATTAACAATGTATATATTATTGGGGAAGTTCTCGCACAAAACAAATACATTTGTTTATTAACTTCTCCATTATTTCATGCTTTACAATATGAAATAATAAATCTGATTTATATTTATTTATATTATATATTACATTATTGGTTCTATTTTTAGTTACGTTTAAGTTAACATCTATTTTTAGACATATATTTATTTATTATCCTTTACGTTCGCGTAACGCAATCGAATGATTTGAAGGTCAACTGGTGATTGCCGGGCAACCTCAGATCTCTCAGGCCATGCCTCAGTATCAAGGTCGTGTCATCGGGCCGCAGTTACAGCCTCAAGGACAGATGATGACCCCTAAACGCATACTGCACCAAGGTCAACCCGGTCAAATGGTTATGCCGCAAGGTCAAATGGTTATGCAGCAGGGTCAAATGGTTATGCCGCAGGGTCCGATGCTACATCAAGGTCAAATGGTTATGCCGCAAGGTCATATGATGGCGCAACCGATGCCACCTCAACATCCGCAACGACCTCTCTTACCGGCTCAAGGTCAAATGGTTATGCCTCAAGGTCAAATGGTTATGCCGCAGAATATGATCGCCGGACAACTGAAACCCAGGCAATTACTACAAGTAAAACTAGGCTCGTCCAATGGAAGAGTGACTCCGCCCAGCGTTAGTAGAAGCCCCGCCCCTTTTTAAGCCCCGCCCCCTTTAGTCAATCCATCGGTGCACGCGATATAGGGCTACTATTAACACTAGCCGCACTCGCACACCCTATATCATATTTATTTGTATTTACAGAAGTTCAGCTTCGTTTATTTCACAGCACTCTCACCTTAGCCCACATAGCACTCGAACTTTAGCCCACATAGAACTCGCACTTTAGCCCACATAGCGTACTCGCAGCACTATATACTATATGGCCACCTCACACACACACACAGGGTCAGAGTTCACCTACAGTTACGGGTCAGGCAGCGATGACCTACCCGCGTCCGATGCTGGTGAACCCCGGAGCAGCGTTGGTGGCGCCACCCGATGTGAACATGGTGAACCAACGATCCGCGTCGCCGAAACTTCCGGAACCCATGCCCGAGGGACTCATAGGTCGAATGCTGTCCGATAATACACGTCAGTTGTAGGCTATAGTACTAGCTATAGTGTACCATATATATTGTGTTGTCGGGTATTAGATTGTTTATAAATTATTAGATATATATGTGGGTAAATTATTAGATATATATTTAGGTACATTTTTAAAATTGTTAACTTCAGAAATTGAAGAAAAAATATTTATTTACAAATTTTTTTTTATATAATATTAAAATATCTTTAATATGATATATAAATCATATATGTGTATTATAACGTATATCTTATTTCCCTATGTTAACCGCTTATTTATAATGCATATACTGATATATAAATAAATAAATAAGATTTATTATTTCACGTCGTAAAGCGTGAAATAATGGAGAAGTTAATAAACAAATGTATTCGTTTAATTTGGCGAGAACTTCCCCAATATATACATATATATATATATAGATATATAATTATTATTTTAATATATCGATACGAAACACACAGATTCTAAACTGAAGCACAAGTTACACGAGGTAAGTGGTCGATACGTTACGTGTTTCGTTATGGAGTGAATTCACGATTAACTAGATTATTAATCAATTATAAATACGCACACGTTTTAATTATCGTATAATGCGTAGTCGTGATAAGGTGATGTCTTATGATGTCTACATTCAATGTAATGATTGATTAATTGTAAATTTATTTAAACGAATATACCGTCGCGATATATAATCGAAAGTATAAAGTAGGGCATATTTGCTAACGATATCTTACGTTATAGAAATAAATACAGAATAATACGAAATTAAAACGTTTTACAGTTTGTACTGTAAATATAAATAAAATACACTGTTTTGTAAACGGCATCGAAATATTCAATTTCTATTGCTATCATATGCCTTATAGATAGATCAAAAGTTTATTGAATTACTGGTTATATATAAAGAAAGATATAATTATAAATAAACATATATAAATAAAATATATAAATGCGATGGAACAGTAAGACGAAACGACGCGATACAAAAAACAAGAAATAAACGGAGAAGTAAAATAAAACATTGGATTATTGATTATTACGAGCCATTGATTGGCTTATTATCTTCATTACAGTTGCATTGAACGTATTTACGATGAAATAAACCTGGTACCTTCTTCGCGTAATACTGTGTATGTTATGAATACAAAATGATACGAATAATAGAATGTGATTCCACCTAATTTTTCGATCGTAGTCGAATCATATATATATTAATTAATTAATATAAAATAACTATTGCAACATTTCATTAAGTGAATATATAATTAAATAAATTCCTATTCAATATTCCTATTCAGTATTCTATTTTATTTTATTATTATTAATGGTATTTATTGTTTTACCTAATCTATTATTTGTTTTCTATATATACACTTTTGAGAAATCATTTATGATTTATTTAAGTGTTTAAATAAACTTTCAATCAATCAATATATATGAATATTGTATTTTCTTTTAATAAAATAAACCGCCTATGTGTATGTATCCTTCAGTTGTGGAAATAGTAATGCGATGATATTAATTGTGAAAATGATACGATCCTTATTCTCTAGTGATTATTCGGTTACACATATTTATCTAGATTACACATCAGCACACTGATTAGGTGATACAGTAGTTACAGTTGATATAGTATATAACAGTTAGGCGAGTAGTTATTAGTGCTGTAAAGTTTCAAATCAATCGAGATTTGAAACTTTCGAGACGATCATTATGAGATTTTAATGATTTAAATGATTTAAGTCCATGATTTTGATGATTTTAAAGATTTGAAAGTTTCAAGATCAGTCAACTATTTGAAATTTTCAGCACGAGTAGTTATCGCCTATACATTAAGTAATACTATTACTACCGAGTTATTATTATGATTATTGCGTATTAATATCGCGCGTTGCCGTCGCAGAATCAAGAACAAAGAGGCGTGACCTCCAAAGCTCCAGAGGTCACGGCCATCGGCCCGCCTTCCATGAAGATCTACCGCATTGAGAACAAGTTTGCCGCCCCCACTTTCGGCGGTAGGATGTTCAAGGAAACCGGCGCCGCAGGAGGAGGAGAGGTCAAGGTCACCGATCAACCTCAGCCGCATCAGTCTGCCATCGTTAAGCCGATTCTGATCGCTTCCAAAGAGAAGGTAATGGCGCGTATATTGATTTTAATATAAAAACGATCTTATGATTATAAGTCAGACACGCAAGCAGTAGGACACGGGTTCGAGCCTCGTCCGGACCATTAATTAATTTTATAAAATGGGTCTTAAAATATTATTTAGAAGTGATCTTATATAATTGTGTATACATAAATGATCGGCTCTCATTAAAACCATGGATGCCTTAACATGAGAGCGGCTTCGAAGGGACATTAGAGCCATATATTTATTATAAGTTAAAACTTCATCTAAGTTCCTAGATGGGATGAAAGGACTCCACCAAATAAAAATAACAAAATAACAATAACAATTATTAAATTTTAATAACGAAATATTTTTCGGTAATGTGCACCCTTACATCCTAATGTCACCAATTTTGAAATAAATAGCGTTTCATATCCATTTACATGTAAATGTAGGCATATTTGTAATGACATTAAGATACCCTATATCATTTATTTAATATATAGATGTTATCATCTTCCCCTATCCATTGCCCTCTTCCTATACTAAGGCGACCTTCAACTCATCGAACTCCTTCCGTCCACTAGATATATCACGCCCTATCTCTTTCACTCTCTCTCTCTTCACCTCATCAATTAACAGCCATGACTTCCATTTGTTCCGGAGTGGACATATTTACAATCTTTTAATGTAAAACCAATAAGAAATAAAGTTTAATTATATATATTATTTAAAACTGCCGATCGCCTAACGAATACTCGCTAACCTTGACCATGACCTCTGCACGTAGTAAACATCCCCTTATACCCTATTAATGCTGCTGCTGCCACCTACAGGAGAGCACCGAGATCAACGGAGAGGTCATCACTAACGCTGTGGTTGATGCGCTGATGAATCCACAGGTAATGTGTGGTGTGTGGGTGTGTAATGTGTAATGCAGTCGTTCCAAACCTATGGGTCTTGATTCATGAGTCATGACCTTACCGTCAATTTGGGTCATTGGGATTTTTATTTTTGCATGACTCATGAGCCAATTTATACAAATATTTATAATAATATGTATATGCAATATATTATAGTTTATATCATTCATTATGACTAAAGTTTAATAATAAAAAAATTTATTTTTCATTGGGTCGTGGTATATTTTTTAATTAAAATTTGTCAAATAAAGGGTCTTAATGATAAAAGGTTGGGAACCACTGGTGTATAGTGTATCCATTATCAATAGCTCCTATTGGTTGTTAATTTATATATTGTTTTAGATGCGCACACATAGTCTTGCTGATGAGTATGTGTATAGACATTCTAATCATTATATAAATATTATAAATTAAAATAATAATATTATTAATTAAAACGACATTGCCTATAATAACAACATAGAGATGCTTAGCTAGCACAATAAGAGTTACGCAGAACAATATTACATAACACATACATCCATGATGTAACAATGATCTACGTTGGTATGCATACAACATAGCTGTGACCCGATTAACTCAAGCCTGATTGGCTAATGTTGCCCGCGGTCACTATCCGTAGTGTTTAGCCTGCGTTCGCTAATGTCTCTAATGTCACTCGCAGGTGTTGAAGAGAAAAGCTGAACACGTCGAAGTCATGGATGAAAGCAAGCGTAAGAGACTGGTAAGTGTGGGGAGATGGGGGACCCATTGGGGGTGTGGTGGAGAGAGGGGTGTTATGATGGAGAGAGGGGTGATGTGATGGAGAGAGGGTGTGTGTATGCTGCCCTCTTTAGGTGGGATAGGGGTGTGTATGTATGTACTTCTCTCTATGTGAAGGAGTGAGGGGTGTAAGAGATGGGTAATTATCTCTAGTGGAGAAATGGAGAGAGTGAGAAGATCGCTCTAGTATATGACGATAGGAAGATGATGATATATTTAGTGTAGGAGGATAAGCAATGAAAGAAGCTAGTAGTATTGATAGCTAGATACAAGTAGATATATAGAAAGTAAATTCTCCAGTAATATTAGATGATAATCTCTAATGGGTCAGAGTAAGGGATATGCTTTATTAAATCTCCACCTGATGAGAGATATACTGATATTGTTTATGTTATCATACTACTAGCCCCCTCTACATCTCCTCCGTATCAGGATTAGATACACTTATATTAGTAACGCTATAACAACACCCCTACCCCCTCCCCCTCTGTTCCATAATTAGATACACTGATATTAGTAATGCTATAACACCCCTCCCTCCCCTTACCTCAGGACGAGATCCAAGCGTCGCGTTTCCTCTGTGAGTGGTCCCTCTGCCACGAAACCTTCGACAGCCGCAACAATCTCATCCGTCACGTAATGCAGCTTCACTTCCAGTCTCCCCCCTCCTCATCCTCATCCTCCTCACCCACTGAACCCTCTGAGCCCTCTGACCAACCGGAGACGCTCTCCCACAAGTGTCTGTGGACAGACTGCGAGCCTACCGTCAGGCAGAAGTGGTGCTTTGTTCAACATCTACAGGTTAGCCCCCCTCCCCCTCGTGTATGGGTTAAAGGGAGACTTAATATTGGTTATTTCACCTATATATGTGTTAAGGGCATATCGTAGTTGAGAAAACAGCGAAAATCAACAAAATAATTATTTGTATTCAATATTATTAATTTAGTATGTTATTTGGTATCTAACAAAATATTATCATTTAAAACTGCTTAAAAATACCATAAAAAGCATATTTTATAACACACCTTTTAAAATAAATAACGTTGGCTTATAGTTTATTTTGAAATCTACATGAATAATTTTATAATAATGCCTACAATTTAATTTATAACATTTATAACATATATTTCTTGCTTCCTTTATATCATTTCACTTTTGCAATTTATGTTTTTTCATAATTTTACCTTTATTAGAACTTATATATATATATATATATATATATATATATTATTTACATATATTTATAGTTATTTACAGTTATTAGCCTTTATATTAGATTTATAGTTAAGTTTATTTTATTTATAATTTGGTTTTCAAATTATATTTGTAAGTATATTTACATTTATTTATATTACTTTATATTAATAACATTTTGTTATAGTTACTAGTATTTAAATATATATATATATATTTATTAGTTATTATTAGTATTAGTTTTATTTTATAATATTAGCATTTATATTAGAGTTATAGTTGTATTTATAATATGTATAATGTGTCACTATATTTTACACATCAATATATATATTATTTTATAAATTATACAACACTATATTATTGATTTGTTATCTATTTATATGTAAAATATACATAATAACATTTTATATCTAATTACATATTATAATTCATATATTATTTTATTATATATAATTATATAATGAATGTATTTTACTATTACAATCAACAATTATGTATTCAATGTAATTTACAATTCCAATTTATAATTATTTATTGAATTTATACATCTATGTATATTAATTTATAAATTATACTATATTATTGATTTATTTTATCATAATATGTAAACTATACATAATAACATATTATATTTCTATATACTACTATGATAATTACATAAACTTAATTTGCTTTATTTTATAATAGTGTTTTTAATTTGTAAAACTTTAAATGTGTTTTACTATGAATAATTATTTTGTACTAACTAGGTGAATAAATGTATGTTTAGACAAATATATCATAGGTATCCTACATTTTGTTGTTAATATATGTAAATGGTATATGAATAAATAACATTATTCTGTGTAATTTTTGTAAATATTATTGAAAAGAGACAATATAGGTGTAAATTAAAAAAATTATTGGTTTAAATAAATTAGACATAATAAATAATTTATTTATACATGAAATAAACTATATTTAAAAAAAAATAAACACACAATAGTAGCAGTATATATATTGTATACAATACAAAAATAGATAGTTAAATTCATTGAATAGTTTTACCTAAACATTAATTGTAATGGACCTTTGTATTTCCTATCTATTAACATGTAAATGCGTGAAATGGCGCACTGCCATATGCAACATAAGTTTAAATATTAATAATATACTAAATGTATAATATTAAAATATCTAATATAATGACATTATAGCTTAATAAGTAAAAACTTCATCTAAGTTCCTGGATGGGATTACAGGACTCTACCAAATAAAAATAACTATAACAATAACAATAATAATACAAAATTTAAAAAATAATAATTTTAGATTTTTTTTAAATTTAATCATTTACGTTTACATATTTAGTTTTGCAATCCTATTATCTATAGATTGTATTCAATTATCAACAATATGAATTAGAGTAAATGTTACTGTACAAATACATATAGAATGTTCAAATTTAAAGTGATATAATATTGATTATAAAATATTGAAAATTAATTAAAGAATTTTTGCATTAATATTAAATTTTATAAATAAAAAAATGCGTTTATTTATTTTTAGGGGACAGGATTTAATTTATTATATCAGGATTATTAATTTATAAAAACATTATTTGATATTTCATAAGGAAATTTCGAAGTGTCCTATTTGAAATAGCCTATTTCACATATTAAAGATAGCTAATTCATTACTTTGTAGTATATCATATTATATGATTCCTATACTATACTATACTATACTATACTATATATGGCATCTGAAATAAACAAATATTTATTGAATTAAACTAATTTTTATTATTATATATAATTTACATATAATATAATATAACATACATATATAATATTATCTAAAAATATAATAATAGCTTGACTACAATTTTTTGAGAAAAATAGTTTGTTTTTTTTTCAATATATGTATAGAAAATCTTACATTAGTAATTATTTGTAATTATATTAGTGACTATTTACTATTTAGATTATTATGCATGCATGTTATTTACATCTAACAAGTGAATTTAGATGACTCATACAGTATGAGTCATACTATATACAAGTTATATATGTCCATGCAATTATAAGTAATATTTATATATATAAGTAGCAACAAAAGTAGTCCATCTAATATGCTTTTGTCAAGAAATGTTGACAATTAAAATTCAATAAATTATAAAGTAATAATGTTATGTATTTGCTTAGCTAATATAAAATCAATATTATAATGCTATGTTTACATTACTATATCATATATTAGATGATATGTAATAATTTAATTTATAAAGGCATGCTATTTTATGTATTTTATATTTTTATGATTCAATATTGATATTTTATTATGTATAATACAAATATAGATTATAATTAAAATTAAATTATAGAAAATTATTTATAATAATTTATAATAATTAATTAATTAAGAATTTTAATATTTTACATTTTTATTTTAATCCTAATAAGTAGTGATATATTGTAAGCATTCTAAACTTTGATTCAATACCAGTATTATATATGTATGTGATTTTATCAATACTGTAGGTTAAATATCTCATTGTAATTATTAGTTTTTATTATATACTAAATAATATATAGTGAAAATGGTATTAAAATATCATTTATTAAAATAAAATATATATAATAAAGTATATATTTTTTATTATATTTATTATGTACTGTTATTTAATGGTAATAAAATACATATAATACACACTTTTTTTATATTATTTTACATTATATTTTTTCCATTGTATTAATATGATATATATATCATATTATATTATTATATTATATTATTATTATAATAATTATATAATACCAATATTAAATATTTAAATATCCATTGTATTTGTATTTTATTATCACATATTTGTATTATATATTTTTCCTGATAATAAAATCATAATAAAATATAATTATATAATTTGTATACCATATCTATTTTATAATATATTTTCTTAAAGTTTTTTTTATGTTATTATTATTTAAATTTATGATTTTTATTTAGATTATTATGATTTTGATTTTGATTGATTTAAATGTATTCATTCATGGATATAATAAATGTATGTGACACATATATACATACTATGTGTGCATGAGCGTATTTATGTATGTGTGTGTATTTATAAATATGTGTTAATTATTGGAAATTTATTATTATAATAATAATTATCATTAGAATAAATTATTAAATAATTATAGAAATATCATATTCTAATAATTATCATTAGAATAAATTATTAAATAATTATAGAAATATCATATTACTAATCTGTCAATAATTGGCATAATAATTTTAAATACAATATTGATGAATATTATCTATTTAGGCTTTTCTAACATAATCTTGTTTCCTTAGTATTTATGTTAATCATCAAAATGCATCCTAATGATTTTATATATACATGTAATCTTTAAAATCATCTAGTCATACAGATAGTCTACGAACATAATGTCTTCAAATATAACAAGTAGTTTCCGTAGTGTAGTGGTCATCACGTTCGCCTAACACGCGAAAGGTCCTGGGTTCGAGCCCCAGCGGAAACTCATTTTTTCGTAAAATCATTATTTAAGATGAAGGATAACTTTCGCAGAATTTATATATATAATGCGTCTACCTAAACCCTTTGATAAAATAATTAAACATTTTTATTTATTACTTATATACCTTATAATCTACAAAATATATTAGATTATATAATACAAGAAAAACGATAATACAATGATAAATAAACTTATAATTGTTTTTCCTTTTTTAAATTTCTACAATTTAGTTTTTTCTCCGTGTATTTTACAATACAATCGCATCTATACGATTGTTTCATATATTTTAAGTGAATAATAAAAAATCAGTGATATACTATGTAAATATATTCTGAAATATTATAAAAATCAACGAGTCCAAAAGATGTTATCTTCTTCTACAAGCTAATAGCGTAAATAAAGTGTTATATGAGATACATGCTTCTACTCGACTGAAACATACACTCCTATAGTTGTACTTGTATATTCTGCGTGTTAAACACTATTATCATTATGTGTTTTATATAATATATACATAGTAATTAAATCTAGTAATATAATCTCTTCTAACACTAAAGTATATACAGTATAATATACATAATTATATAATAGATAACATGTAATTGGTAAATATAATATATAATATAGATGTAGGAATATTTTCATATTAATATTTCTGTTTATAGCGATATTATCGCTAATCTGATGATTAGCATGCTTGTTAGATATACTTATAGTAATTTGTGTATGACATATTATACGTCATTTTTAAGATATTAAATTTAATTAAATTTTAATATTTTATTAAAATAATAAAATCGGAGATGTCCCCGTAAATTTTACATGTCTATAGTTCTTACGCACACTGCGAACATATATATATATATATATATATATATATAGATATATATATATATATATATAATACAAACTTTTTCCATTTAAACACACCCTACGGATTCCTTTAATATCACTGGCTCTCTTATATCAGTGTAATGTTAAATATAGGTAGAAATAAGTCTACTAAAAAAATTCTCACTATTTCGTCATTTAGTTATTGTATTTAATGTAATTTTATCAAATTTAATTTTATAAAAATGTAAAAATTATTTACAATATATGATTAAAGATAACTATTATATTTATGTAATATGATAATTAACTGATTATTATCAATTGTATAGAACCAATATCACAGGGTCAAATAACATATTTAATCGTGAATAATTTAAAATGTATAATAACAATAATCATTAATTATTTATCGAAGTCTATTAATAGACTATTAATTTCGTGACAAACAAGATGTGGCTACAGATATCCATATGTAATTAAATAAAGTAAAAATAAGGTATATTAAATGATTCAAAAAGTAATTCTAATATTATAATAAATAAATCTAAAAATATTAATTTGAAATAGCTTCATTTAATTATTATTATAACAAAGTCGGAATTATTTATATTATATTAATATATAACTCCATCAATATATTTAAAATAATAATTTGAAATATTTATAAATAAATTACAAAACGTGAGTAAGTTATGTATTATAATGTAACAATAACACGAGCCCTAACGTTATTATCGATGTGTAAACATTGATAATGTATAACAATGCATCCCTCGACGACGTATTATCTAGCTTATAACATGTATCACTTACACAGGACAAACATCTATCTATAAGTTCACTGAGGTGTTCCTACGCTAAGAGACAGATTACTAATGACCTTGCCCAGCAGAGGTCAGTATTACCATCATCATCATCATCTACATCATCATCATCTACATCATCTACATCATCATCTACATCATCATCTACATCATCATCTACATCATCATCATCATCTACATCATCATCATCTACATCTACATCATAATCTACATCATCATCATCATCATCTACATTATCATCATCATCATCATCATCTACATCATCATCTACATCATCATCTACATCACCATCATCATCACCATCATCATCACCATCTACATCATCATCTACATCATCTTCATCATCAACGTCAGTGGTTCCCAACATATGGGTCATTGCCCAAATTTGGGTCATTGGGTTTTTTGTTTGGGTCATGAGCCAATTTCTTAAAATATTTATTTATATATATATATATTATAGTTTATAATATTCGTTTATGAATATAATGTTTAATAATAAAAAATAAAATTGTTCATCGGGTCATGGAATATTAAAATTAAGAATTCTCAAAAAAAAATGGTCGCGACGGAAAAGGTCGGGGAACCACTGATCTACATCACCCCCACCCCCCCTATAACTACCCACGCCCCACCATTAGAAACAAGAACATGAGACCACACAGTCCCGCTCCGCCTCCACAGAACGTAACAGCGGGTCCCCCCTTTAAAGGGCAACCACCGCAGGCCAAGTCTGCCTACATCACGCACCAACTCCCACCGCCACCACCACAACAACAACAGCCACCACTGATGTACAAGGATCACTACACCAAGCCGACCGGCCAATACAACGGACCTCCACTAGGGGCATCGGTAGCGGGGCCTCCTATCGCCCCCGCCCCCCCCGCTCAGTACCCCATACAGCGCCACATCCTATCTCAAGGCCCCCCTCCTCCGCAGCACCACCCCCACTACCCCCACCCCCAGTACTACCCTACCGGTGGCCACCACGCCCCCCCGATACACCAGTACTACGGTGGCCACGCCCCCCCCGTTAGACCAGCTCTCAACGAACACAGTATCAACGCACAGATACTAGCTCGTAACCTCGACGTTGGTAATGATGCAGTACACGCTATCTCTCGGTTTACACCTAAACCACCCTACCATGATCTTATGGTTAGTACCCCGCGCCGTGTGCGTGCGTTGACATCACTGCTTTATAGATAGGATGACAGACTCTACCTTAATACAAAATAACAATATATATATATATATATGGTGAAAACGATAACAAATTATCTTACCTTGATTTAGAGTTAACGGAAAATTAACTAAAACTATTATCATTTTAATAAACTGTTAAATTAAATTTTCTTCTATATATTTATTTATTCTATATAAATTTTTGGTCACTTAATATATATTATTTTAATTTCTAAACGTGAATTAAATCAAAACTAATGACAATACATAATGAGATGTTAACATGCTACATCAACATACACCTTGAACTTTAAACCCCTGCCCATGATGATTGACAGGAGATGAAGGAAGGCCCCGTTACTAAACACATCAGACTCACATCGGCGCTGATCCTCAGAAACCTGTGTTCTAATTCGGCCATTGCGCAAAGGTTATTAGCACTCGTTTTAGAGGTCACCGTACCCTATTACCTAACGAAGGTCATTGCCTCTTGACCCCAATGTTTACACTACACGCTATTATGGCACAGTTACGATATGTTTACTTGTCCGGATAAGGATATCATATTATACATGTGTGTACAACTAAACCATTAGCTATTAGTTCATTGTAAGACGTACGTCATCTTATCAACATTAGCGATTACAATATATTCTTCAAACTTTATTTATTATTTTATAAATTTTTTTTTAATTTAATAATCTTTTAGTATATTATTCTCAAAATAAAATGAACCGAAATTATTGATAATATTTTAAAATATTATAATTTATCTCATAATGCCAACTATGTTATAGATCGTGCATATCCTTATCATTATTATATACATAGAAACTGCCTGTGTGGCTCAGTTGGCTAAGGCATCAGACACACGAGCAGTAGGGCACGTGTTCGAGCCTCGTCCGGACAATTAATTAATTTTTAAAAATGGGTCTTAAAATATTAATTAGAAGTGATCTTATATAATTGTGTATAAATAAATAATCGGCTCTCGTTAAAACCATAGATGCCTTAATATGAGAGCGGCTTAGAAGGGACATTAGAGCCATGCGGTTATAAGTGAAAACTTCATCTATGGGATGAAAGGACTCCACCAAATAAAATAACAACAACAATAACATCTGAAACTATGTTACGACTATGAAATAGGTGCCAATTTAATAATATCTTCATTAAGATATTATTTTATAAATAAATATATATAATCATTATTATATAGTTATCTAGATATATTTCTAAAATTTAATAAATAATGTATAACTGGTTTTAAAAAATAAAGGATATATATATATATATATATTATGAGTATTTAAATGAAATATTCATAGTTGTAAGCCGTAATCCGCTGACCTAAATAAAGCCTGGGTACCAGCATTCCAACATCTGACTTAACATACACACACATACGACTATCCGCTCCGCAATCACACCTCTAACCCCCCGTTTACCCCCCCCCCCCCCGCCCGCCCCCCGACCACACAGTAAGATGCAAAGACACGAGAAGAAGCTGACCTACATGGCGCTGTCGTGCGTCGAAGCCAGCACCGCTCTAGCCCAGTGTCTGAATCAGCTGCACAAGGAACACGAGGACACCGAAGAAGAAGAACATTTCCAAGACCAATAGACCAATAGACCAATGACACGCGCGCGCAGTGGTGCAATCCTTATTTATTTTAACTATTTAACTATTTATGACTAAATCATTATTTTATTTTTGCTAATAAATTATTTTGTTGATTTTAATCGTGTTTATTGTATTTTATTTATATTAATTTGTAAGATTAACATAAAAATTATTGACTAGAATACTAATTTTTTATAATAGTTATAATATCATAAAAAATAAACTATTAAACATAGTTTTGTGAATTTTGTAAATTAGTTGAATTAACCAATTGTATAGAAAAAACTTATTCATTGCTGTGAGCTATATCAATAATATCATTATTACGAAAATAGTAATATCAATAAAATAATAATTATTCATTATAACCAAAGATTTTGCGAAGCAAAGATATAACACTCCCTATGCATGCAACGTAATTTCGTAATATCCCCTGCCGCTGCTAGCAGTAGTATCGAAATCATTGAAATAGATTTAGGTTCGGCTCTGTTTGCATACAACAATGTTTTCATTGCTCTATTAAATTACATGCAATATAAATTAGCTTTTACTTACTAAATATATACTTATAGCATTTAAAACATATCATATTTGTTTGTTATATATCAGTAATGAACACTTAGTTTTCATCATATAAATATTAATTTAAAGCATATTATTTAACATTTTGAAAGTGTATAGTTAAATACGAATTTACATTATAAACAACACATAGTTCCTAAAAGTAACCCGCTATAGGTGGCACTGGGGTATTTTGTATACAAATTCGAATTACACGATTTCGCGTAAGTGATATCTTTCCTTCGGAAAATCTTTGTTATAACTATGCAGGTCATAATCAAGTTGATCGCTCTCAAGGGAGTTTATCGATCCTCTATTAGTGCAATTTATATGTATTTACATATAATAGATATTGTGTACAATTTTAATTAATAATCTTTTATATATCATAAACACTGTTTTTTAACGTCTCAAAATAAAAATGATTCTATTATAAATTTGTTGTTTAATATTTAACAATTGAGGACTATATTTCATAATTGTATAATATTATATTATTGATTTTCATTAATCTAATTATATGTTTTATAACAAAAATTAATAAATGTATGAATATACTTTTTTTTTGTATAATTGTATAACTATTATAATATCGATTTTTTAAATTTAAAATTATATTTATTATTTTAAAACTTTAATTGCATTTATCTCAAAAAAATTATTTGATATATATATATATATCTCAAATAAATAGTATACCAGATTTATATATGGTTATCTGTAGTCATATATAAATTTCCCATTGACAAAATTAATTTTCTAATTTTGTATACAAAATAAATGTTAACTTTTAAATATGTATTAAATATAAATTATAATATTAAATTCTATAACATACTTTCGTTATGTATATAAATTATGTACAATATATGTACTATTTGAACTATATATCTAATTCATGTGGGTAAGAAAATGTTGGAAATATTCCAATTATTTTGCTAAAATAGAATTTCTAGTAGTAGTTACTACTAGTAACAAGTATATATATATATATATATATATATATTTACATGTACATTCGAAATGATGACTGATGTACTGGGTACCGCCCCCTTTCAATACATGTGACATATACATTTATATTAAATAATCATATCTCTGCATATTAATTATATGATCATATTATTCCACTAAAGATAAGTTATAAAGCGTTCCGTTTTAGTAGTGTCGCTAATCAAAGATAATAATAACGTAAAACTTTTTTTTTTTATCTCAATATCTCTACATATGAACTACTTTTCTCCTCGATGTGTACCCGATTAGATACTATTAGTAGGTATCGTTAACTAAACTACCCAGCAAACAGTAAGAGCAGCATAATAGCAGCATAACAGCAAATGCTAGAGCCTCAAATGTTTACATTGTGCTATTATGCTGCTATTAAATGTCTATTATGCTGCTATTAATTTGTAATGATATTATGCTGCTATTATGCTGCTCTTACTGTTTGCTGGGTATGTAATTAGTAACGATAGCTACTACTTACTTTATTTAGGTGTTGTAGTATAACTACTATCCAGTACATCATCGTATGTGACTCGGCTAGGTACAGTCTCACTAAAGGGATAGACAACACAAGTGTTATCTTCGCAATTCTAAAACATGAAGTGAAATAGTCGTGGTGGGTATACTAGTATTCCTCCCCCCCCCCCTCTCAATATTGTTTAATATATATATATATATATATATTTAATATATATATATATATTATTTAAATCAAAATACAGGATTTATAATAAAGATTATTATGTGTACGCCACTATAATCGAATGGAAGATTATTTGATGATTAAAAAATAGGTTAATCTACATTCAGTGAAACTGGATTTTTGTACTGAACAAAGTGATATAAACGTAAAGATCATGACAAATCTAATATGTATGGATGTGTATGGATGTAGGATGTTTATATTTGCATTTATAATGTTTATACAAAAAGTGATATCGGTGATCTTCTCGAAAATACACTGGACCTTGAGAAATAGAAAAAAAAACATGTGTAATTGCCGCGATCCAACTCCCCACCACGACCAACCGTTAACGGCATTAATTCAATTCAATTCAATTTATTGTAAAGACTCTTTGTTCCATAGCAATCATGCGTCTAAAATAAAAACAAAAAACAATATAACGGAACATAAACGAAAATAATAAACTAATAATAATAAAAATAGGAATACAGAAAGTACTCAACATTAATATAAATTGTAAATAAAAATGTAGATATTGATATAAATTGTGATAAAAAAAATGATCAGGGAAATGCAATAGTAAATAGATATATTTTTAATAGAGATTTAAAAGAGGTGGGGATTAAGGTTAATAATGTTTACGCATCTGAGTTGCATTGTTTGCTGGGTTAACCAGTAATATTAATGTAGATACACTAAGTGACACTAAGGTGACATCGTAAGAGTTTATATTGATTACAAAACATATAAGGTATTCAAAGATTGAACTATAGTCAGTATACTGGCTAAACAGAATAGATTAAATTCACTAACGAGGGCTCACATTCATAATGATATATTAGAGATGTTAATATGGAGAAGATAATGTATACACTATACACAGTGATGGGCACGATCACGAATTTTCACGATCGCCGATCGTCCATCAATTTCGTCGATCATTTTCTAACGATCGTCGATCGTCGATCTTTCTACTCGATCATTTTTTAACGATCGTCGATCGTGTAATTATTTTGATCGTCGATCGCGATCTCGATCATAGATCGCCGATCGTGGATCTCGATCGTATTATTATATAAGCATATGAATTCCTGGCTGCTGCATGAACCACTAATGATCCTCGCAGTACTCGCGAGTACTCACCCATTCGCCGTCATATCAATATATATATATATATATATATACCAATGTATCTTTTTTACTAATGTAATCGTAATATTTTACCGCGCGAGACATGCAAGATCAAACAATACAATTATCTACTATATTATTGAGTTTCTACGCCAAAATGAGTCAAACTGTCAATTTCCCTGTAGGCGTATTATATAGGTCTATAACTTTATTAATATTTTAGATCATTATAAGTTATAAGTTCTAAGCTATACAATGTCTTGGATAAATTCGCCCTTTATTAAATCAAATAAGTTATATTAAATATATTAAAAATAATTAATAATAAAGTTGAAGCATAATGCAAGATTTGTAGAAAAAAAAATAATAGCTGGGATTTCGTCATCATAAAATTTAAGACGTCATTACAAAACTGTACATCATATTAAATTAGATGAATATGATAGTTTAAAATGTGAACACAATGAGAATAGTAAAAAAAGACAACTCCAAGAACCTTCAGAACTATCCTATACTAAAAAGATTAAACAATCTTCATTGGTTTAATTATCAATCGAGCAATCGACTACAATATCACACCTAGAAACTGACAAATTACTACTAACATTTCTAATAAATACTATGACTCCAATTAGTATTGTTAACGATAACGACTTAAGTTATAAATTCATTCTATCTAATATGATATTATATATATAGGTTATATAGGCCTATATATCTAATTTTTTTCACGATCGTCGATCGCGATCAGTTGCTGACGATCGTCGATCATTTTACTCGATCATTTTCTAACGATCGTCGATCGTCGATCATTTTACTCGATCATTTTCAAACGATCGTCGATCGCGATCAAGATCACGATCGCGATCGTGATCGTGCCCATCACTGACTATACAGTATACTTTCATCGGAATTAATACTTGGAAAAGAAAAACATTTTTTAAATAAATATATAATTTATTTATTTATATACGTTTTTTATAACAATGATTTCTATAGGTTTTATTGTTAGCTGCTGAAAATACTAGTCCTTGATGTAATAATAAAAGTCTAATTATGTATTTCATTAATTATTTGTATAGTAGTATACTTTATAAAGCTATTTCAGAATTCTTCAATCTGATTAAACAACATTTATAATGTTATTTCTTTTATCTCCATTTTATCTACTTATTTTAATGTTTGCATATAGTATTAAAGTAACATGTTACTTTAATATAATCTGTTGCATGCTTGTCTTCATTTTCACATGATAAACGTGATGTTCACTTATTTTATTTTATGTATCTTCAGCATTCGTTATCTTTGATCAAATATTCTCATTGAATATATTTACACTATATGCATATATCGTGTAAAGCTGTTTATTGGTTTATCTCGTAATTAAATAATATAACTTATTTTATACAACTACATTATTATTCCGTTCAACAAATCATAATTATGGTGTTCGTTGGGGTTCGGTCTTTGGACATAATTTGTTATCTCTGTGTATAGTATACATTGTATAGTATACAATGTATAATATACACTGTATACTATACACTGTATACTCAACTTAAAATATATTATCTCTAATTTAAAATTAATTATCTATTTTTAATATCTTAAGCTATTTATTGATATTCCAATTAATATTACCCGATGATAATCTTGAACTTATTAAGTATATTATATTAATCAAGAAATAGTTTATTAAGAATAATATTATGAGCAATATGTTAATATGTGTAGGGATGATTAAGCTTGTCCCCCTGAAATTATTGGTTCTGTTTTTAGTATTCTAAATATAGTTCTACATTTATCTATAAGAGGGTTACGTAATATGATAGTAGCATATTGCATTTCATACTGTTGAAACGGTTCTATAAATATATATTGCACTGAACTATTTTTCTATAGTAAATAAAGGAAAAGTTAAATTGAAAAATAATAAACAGATTTATCTCAGTAATAATTCATACTCAAATAAAAAGTAAATTTTAGAAAAATTAGACCCACATCGATTATATATATATATATATATATATATATATACACGGCTGTAATTTTAATCTAAATAATGATGGGAAAATATCTTAGATTCGTAGCTGATGCATAATCGAATAATAATCCCAAATAACTTTTGAGAAATGTCTAATATTTAACATTATTAATTTTATTTATATTGATTGCTAATTTAAAAATCCAAAATCATGATGAATTTAGACTTTACTATATAGTATGCTGTTTTCATATACAGCATTATCCGAATTGGACGTGGCAATTTCGGTTCTTAAGTACCGGATTAGACTGTCTATAATTATCAGAACTACTAAATATATGCCCCTATTTAAAAAGAGACTGTATTATTAACCCTTATTAACCAGGTTAAGTAACCAGTGTTATTAATTTACTATTTTATTTATTAAATTTTCTCTCCGGGTTTACATATATAATATGATATTATTATATATTCCACGCATCGATATAAAGAAAGTTTATTTTTACTTTCTTTATATCGATGATTCCATGTTATTAATTATAATTATTATTAATCATTATTATTTTAATTATGTTAATTATAATAATTATTATTTATTATATATCACCACTTAATGAAGTTCGCAAGCGACCAAGTTTGATTGAGTAATACACTTTTCTATATAGTATATATGTATAGACATAGGAGCGAATGTGTTCCTATACCTATGTATATATTATACTTATTTATTAAATGATTTAATAATTTTTATAATCCAAAGGATCATAAGAATCATTGTAAAATCAATAAATGTTTTACATATGTAATATTACATTATACAATATAATTTATACATATATACTACATTATATATTGACTCGGTATTAATACAGTGTCAGCTCATTTTTATATATATTAATACATTTAAATATTTATAAAATAAATGATAATAAGGACTTTTGTCCATTTATAATTTAAATTTAAATAACAAATATTCTAAAATTATAATTGGCTCTATTATTTTTTTGATTGACAGATTACTTTAAGGAACTTGCGATCCTTACGATTATTAGTCATTTCAAAATTTATACAAACAATTTTAATTTAAAATATTAATAATATTATAAATCTAAGCCTACAAACCACAATTTTGATACAATGTCAAAACAAATGGAAAGTATCCTTTAATTTTACATTATGTTATTCATAGAATACTTATAAATAGATAACAACAAGTAAATAGTATATAATCTATATATTAAATACAACTTTTATTAAATTATTTAAAAATATTTAGAATTATTTTGTATATATCTTTTTATTATAATTCTATTTAATAGATGTATTATTTATTATAAAATAATGATAATTTATACTTATATGTGAGTTTGGGTTACCTTTGATAACTACGGAATGTTATTATACATATTATATGCGTGGTATATAATTATGGGAAGGTACCGAAATTCGTGAATCTCGAAGAAGGCCGCCAATTATTATTATTAGAATTGTAGAGTTCAATTTTTAATTTGGGATTGTATGATTTCTTTGATTTTGTTTTATTTTTCTATTTTTTTAGCTGCATAATATATCCCCAATTGAGTCTATAAAATATCGAATAATGCCTATAATCATTATAATAATGTGCAGTAGTGCATATATAAGTACCGCCCACCTTGAATTCTGAAACTCTTATAATAATAATTGGAAGCCTTCTTTCAAATAATTCCCGAAATTGGTTTTTAGAGTACAATATTTATAAAACCAAATATATAACTTTTTAATACTAAGCTTGATAAGCATATTATTATTATATCTAATTTTCACAATAATGTATTCTATATAATTATGAGCGATCAAGTCGACGGTTCGACTGCATTGCCATGGAGCGGTTTTAGTTTTAAATCTATGGTATTCTTAGATTTACATTTTATATATATATATATATATTTATATTTATTTATATTGATATTTTGTGATAGGTTTGGTTTTAATTTTCTATTGTTAGGTTCATTACACCCCGAAGTGAGCCTATAAAAGCCTTTAAAAGGTTGACAAGATTTTAAAGGCTTACTTTGGGATGTAACGTAGCTAAAATATCTTATAAAAGAAATATCTTATGTGTAATCTATATATATATATATATATATATATTTACACACATACACACACACATTTCACGTATAACGCAATAATATATAGAATAAACTCATAAATGATATCATTTATTATATATTTTGCGATATATTGTATGTGAACATGTATAATGTACAGAGTATATAACTAAACACCATCTGTTATGTATCTAATTACTAATTTATAGGCGTATCAAATCTGTCACCCCACCTCTTGATAATCACTGAATTCAGAGAAGAATACTATTTAGAGCTTGTTTTAGGGCACACATTTTATTAAATTTCATATCTTCGCTATCAATCCGATGACTTGAACCCTTATACAATTTATAATAGGACATACGGCATGCATATACCGAGGCGGAGTTTTGTTATTAAATGTAAACCCAATGTTAATTTTTGTACCACGTCGATTTGGGTATCAATTCGTATCTATTTTGTCTTCCATATTTTTGTTTATTTATTTTGTTGTTTACCTAATAAACTATATATTATTATTATTATAATACGTCTTCTAACTAATATTATTACATGGCATATATTATATGCGATATTTTATAAAAAAAATTATTTTATGCTTGAGTAATTTTACGTATTATATCATGGCAGAAGTGCTTTTCGGTATATGGTTGCATCTATGTGGAATAATCATTCAGACGATATATGGAAATCAACCATATATCGATGAAGCGATATACTTAAAAATTACATTACGTAATATGTTTATTTAACTCATATATTATAATTCATAACACATTTTATTTTCGTTTTTATTTAATTATATTTTATTCTTTTCATCGAGAAAATACGCTGTATATATCCTTTTTATTGTTATACTATTAACTACGCACTATTTATTATTATTATTATTATATATAAGTAACATAGGTATACTTAAACAAAACTATCCTACTATAGTATACTTAAAACACATTCGAGAATATCGCTCGCTATTATATATATATATATATATATATATATATATATATATATATTTGTGTATAATATACCATCATCATCATCATCATCATCATCATCATCATCATGGTCCACGAGTATATGTTTTACAATATATGCAAAAAATCATTCTAAATTAATGATTTTAATATGATTATATTCAAAGCGTAGTACAATGTAATATACATATAGAATGTTGGCATAAATAATATAGAAAAACATATCTGAATATAAACCGATTTTATAAATAAATATCCATTTTTAATAATATATTTATTTAGAAATACAAATTACAAAAATATGAAATTGAAATCATTGAAATACAATTAAATATATCACTGAAAGATATCTATTTTCGTGTACAAAAATATCCATTTCAAAGATAGCGAGCAAATGTAATATAAGTAATATGTAAACTTAGTTATATCGTAATTTAAATACTATATAATATTTTATAAACCTAGTTGCGGTTTTAACGATTTTCTGGTTATATATCGTGACCCTATATTAAATCAGGTTATTATTTTTAAAAGCTAAATTAATAACCAGTTCAGGGGATCGTATTGATAGGATGAGCAGGTCACGAGACGAAATAGAGCAATCGGTAACATTGCGGCCTAAGTTATAGAATAATTTTTGACTACGATATTAGATAAATAATAATTGCTTATTCATATGTATTCAATATCTACCATGTAAGTAACTTTCTAATGCGTAATAGATTAAATATATATTTTCTGAATAGACAAATTCTATAATATCGTATAACATATCATATTACAACTATAGTACCCTATCACTAGTATACTTATATTATAGCATATGTATGCGTAATATATTAGATTATTATATAATTAAGTATGCGCTTATCATACTTAGCTTTTATTCAACTAAATAGATACGATAACATTGTCTAAGTTCTATTCGTATTCTATGTCCTGTGCTACGTGAAATAGATGCAAAGTTTATTAAAGAAAAGTCACTTAATATTAATGAACACGATAAAGAAACTTGTTTTTTAGACGAATATTAACATGGCACATTAAGAGAGTGCAATTTTAAAATATCTCATAATAGGTAGTTATAAGATATTGCAACGATATATATATATATATATATATATATATATATATATATTATTGCATATATATTAATATACACACAATAGTAATAGTAAAAACAATAAAGTAAACAAATGCAACTACAATTATGTATATAATCAATATTATAAATAATGTAAATATATATATATATATTCCATAGTATATAATTATATAATATATATTTTCTTTAGTATATTATGAGATTATCAATTATATATATATATAATATTAATATTTTAATTATAACTTAATATTTTAATTATATAATATTATTAAAATAAAACACATTATATAATAAGTCTAGAAATATTTTCTTAACTCTTAAAGATCATCTGTTCAATTTGAAATTTGCTGCCAAAGATTTAGAGAGAAATGCTAAAAAATCCGAGAAACAAGAAAAGGAAGAGAAAGTTAAACTTAAGAAGGTTATGATTGGTTCCCACTTTTACCAAAAATACTATCTATAATCTTTGATTTAAATAAGTTATTCATTTAATTTGATTCTAATAAGTTCTATACTTTTATTTCTCTATCAATTTACCATTTTTAAATTTTATAAAATAGAAATCATATTCATATATTGTATATATATATATAATCATGATTTAAATTACTATATCTAAATTAGTTAAAAATAATATATTATACATGTGTATATAGCAAGTACAATGTTAATGATCACTAATACAAACATACACCCACACATATGAATAATACAAATAATGAAATAAAATTCTAGGCCTTACAACAAGGTAACACTGAAGGAGCGAAAATTCACGCAGAAAATTCAATTCGTCAAAAAAACCAGGTACCAACAACATTACGTATGCTATAGATGAGTTATTATATTATTATGTTATTATTATTATTATTTGGTGGAGTCCTTTCATCCCATCCAGGAACTTTGATGAAGTTTTTCACTTATAACCATATATATATGGCTCTAATGTCCCTTCGAAGCCGCTCTCATGTTAAGGCATCCATGGTTTTAACGAGAGCCGATCATTTATTTATACACAATTATATAAGATCACTTCTAAATAATATTTTAAGACCCATTTTATAAAATTAATTATGGTCCGGACGAGGCTCGAACCCGTTTCCTACTGCTTGTGTGTCTTGACGCCTTAGCCTTCATATAATTATGTTATTATATAGTTATATTATTATATAGCTATGTAATTGTATAGGTATAATTAAACATACTTCCTCTTATATGAATGCGTCCTATTTATTATATTTATTCGTATTCACTTATATTTATAATATATCGATTAAAATAATGAGGCATCATTCAACAGTAGATTAACAATGATTAAATAATAGTATATATTCATTTATGCATTAACGTAAACATCTAAAACATACGACGATATATAAATGTGTGTGTTGTTATGATGACAAGCTATAGGAAATACTACTAAGTGATAGACAATGCACGCTACTATATAATAACTGCCAGTGTGGCTCAGTGGCTAATGCGTTAGACACGCACGCAGTAGGACGCGGGTTCGAGCCTCGTCCGGACCATTAAAATAGGTCTTAAAATAATATTTTGAAGTGATCTTATATAATTGTGTATATAATAATGATCTGCTCTCATTAAAACCATGAATGCCTTAACACAAGAGCAGTTTGAAGGGATATTAGAGCCATATATTACCCCATATATGGTTATAAGTTAATTAAAACTTCATCTAAGTTCCTGGATGGGATGAAAGACTCCACCGAAATAAAACAATACAACGATATAGTTAGATTCTCCACTACTCTTTGATTCTAAAGCGCAGGTGATGAAATCATTTTTTCAAATAAAATTAAATATATAAAGTGCCAGTACTATTTATATAGTATATAGAGAGATTGTGCGAGTGTAGATCAGATTATATTTTATATTAGACCGATATTTCTACCTCTACTACTACTACTACTACTACTTATACTACTACTACTACTACTACTACTACTACTACTACTACTACTACTACTACTACTACTACTACTACTACTACTACTACTGCTACTGCTACTGCTACTGCTACTGCTACTGCTACTGCTACTGCTACTGCTACTGCTACTGCTACTGCTACTGCTACTGCTACTGCTACTGCTACTGCTACTGCTACTGCTACTGCTACTGCTACTGCTACTGCTACTGCTACTGCTACTGCTACTGCTACTGCTACTGCTACTGCTACTGCTACTGCTACTGCTACTGCTACTGCTACTGCTACTGCTACTGCTACTGCTACTGCTACTGATACTGCTACTGCTACTGCTACTGCTACTGCTACTGCTACTGCTACTGCTACTGCTACTGCTACTGCTACTGCTACTGCTACTGCTACTGCTACTGCTACTGCTACTACTACTACTACTACTACCACTACCACTACCACTACCACTACCACTACACTACCACTACCACTACACTACCACTATTACTATTACTATTACTATTACTACTACTACTACTACTACTACTACTACTACTACTACTACTACTACTACTACTACTACTACTACTACTACTACTACTACTACTACTACTACTACTACTACCACTACCACTACCACTACCACTACTACTACTACTACTACTACTACTACTACTACTACTACTACTACTACTACTACTACTACTACTACTACCATTACCACTACTACCATCACGCAGGCCCTAAATTACCGCAGAATGTCAGCCCGTATAGATGCCGTATCTTCCAGGGTACAGACTGCAGTTACGATGCGACAGGTATAGGCATACTAGCTAGGGTATCATCTAGTAACTCGGTAGCTAGTATCTACTCTACCTAGATGCCAGCACACAAATAACCTATACTGAGCTAACCCACCTGTGTCACATACGTATAGTCTGTTCTCACCTTCTCGATAAGTCTTGTGATTATATCTCAACCTTTGAGAGAGTTTATTCCACACGTTGTATTAATTATAATGTTAATTAATACCTTAATGATTTAGTTGAGTAATTGGGTTAGATATCCTGCTTCTACACTACGGATAGTTGAGTAAGCTAAGCAAGTTGTAGTATTCATACTACTTCTATCTTTGCTGTCAAACTCGGCTTATATCGCATATTCTATTTACCATAGACGGTATAGATCTATCGATACTTGTTAGGTATTCTCGATGTAATTACAGACGACAATAGTTAATGCATAATAATATTGTAATGTGAATATTGGCGATAAGGTGTGTGGTACCGGTAAATTGCAGCGGTACTTTCCGTGAAGAACGTATCGCTAGAAAGTCGAAGTGAATCACTCCTATATACTATTAACTATATCATCCTTTATTTTACTATCGTCGTTCTATCATATCACTATTACTATATCATCATTGTTACATCACACCACTATTACATCATATCACGTCACTATTGAGTATCGACTTACTTGATTTAAATGCGTAGGATTAGCATCCCTTTGCTTTCCACGTGAATACATAGTTTCTGAAGGCATCTCATCGTTTGGCTCATCTCTCTATATTTAATAGTGGCTCACCACACTGTTCCCTTATGCCATCAGACCATCTTTTTGGCGGGCGTCCTCTTTGTCTCTTTTTTTGTGAAATCCAGCTTGTATTTCATCACTATTACATCATATCACGTCACTATTAAGTATTATTACATCACTATTACCTAACTATTACATAATGAACAGGTAACCGGGTCAATGTCCGGCGTTGTAAAAGCTATGGAGGGCGCCATGAGATCTATGAATCTAGAGAAGGTTAGTATTTATATGTAAATCATCCATTAATAGATAATGTTAGTATTTATATGTAAAACTACTATTACTAAATAGTATGGTATTGAAATGAAATCGTATATAATAATCGTATTACAATAGTTACTACATATCTAGTAAACTTAGTAAACTGTAGATAATGTATAATGCTAATGTAGTTAATGATACCAGAGAAGTCAGTAGTAATAACTTGCACTGGTTACCAATCACTATATCAATCCTAACCTGACCTTGACCTCTAGATCTCCCAACTCATGGATAGATTCGAAACTCAATTTGAAAACTTGGACGTTCAAACTCAGGTTATTATTTGAATCATTACGCAATCATTACATAATTATGTCATTACATGATTATAATAGCTGTGTTATCACTACATAATCATTGCGTAATCACTAACACCGACATCGGGTGTAAACACACATCGAAGCATTACTTATGAATACATCTACACTTTGTCAGCATTCAATAACCCAGTAACATATTCACCCGTTACTATTATCTTCAACTCGTGAACCACAATCATGCTATAAGATATGTTGATTGCTAGTTTACTATGTCTCCTCCTCTACCTCGCCTACCTCTAATGCCCAGTACTATATCTACCTCTAATGCAGTACTATATGTATCTAATGCCCAGTATTATATGTATCTAATGCCCAGTATTATAAGTATCTAATGCCCAGTATTATATGTATCTAATGCCCAGTATTATAAGTATCTAATGCCCAGTATTATATGTATCTAATGCCCAGTATTATAAGTATCTAATGCCCAGTATTATAAGTATCTAATGCCCAGTATTATAAGTATCTAATGCCCAGTATTATATCTACCTCTAATGCAGTACTATATGTATCTAATGCCCAGTATTATAAGTATCTAATGCCCAGTATTATATGTATCTAATGCCCAGTATTATATGTATCTAATGCCCGTATTATATGTATCTAATGCCCAGTATTATAAGTATCTAATGCCCAGTATTATATGTATCTAATGCCCAGTATTATAAGTATCTAATGCCCAGTATTATATGTATCTAATGCCCAGTATTATATGTATCTAATGCCCGTATTATATGTATCTAATGCCCAGTATTATAAGTATCTAATGCCCAGTATTATATGTATCTAATGCCCAGTATTATATGTATCTAATGCCCGTATTATATGTATCTAATGCCCAGTATTATAAGTATCTAATGCCCAGTATTATATGTATCTAATGCCCAGTATTATATGTATCTAATGCCCAGTATTATATGTATCTAATGCCCGTATTATATGTATCTAATGCCCAGTATTATAAGTATCTAATGCCCAGTATTATATGTATCTAATGCCCAGTATTATAAGTATCTAATGCCCAGTATTATATGTATCTAATGCCCAGTATTATATGTATCTAATGCCCGTATTATATGTATCTAATGCCCAGTATTATATGTATCTAATGCCCAGTATTATATGTATCTAATGCCCAGTATTATAAGTATCTAATGCCCAGTATTATATGTATCTAATGCCCAGTATTATATGTATCTAATGCCCAGTATTATAAGTATCTAATGCCCAGTATTATATGTATCTAATGCCCAGTATTATAAGTATCTAATGCCCAGTATTATAAGTATCTAATGCCCAGTATTATAAGTATCTAATGCCCAGTATTATATGTATCTAATGCCCAGTATTATAAGTATCTAATGCCCAGTATTATAAGTATCTAATGCCCAGTATTATAAGTATCTAATGCCCAGTATTATATGTATCTAATGCCCAGTATTATATGTATCTAATGCCCAGTATTATAAGTATCTAATGCCCAGTATTATAAGTATCTAATGCCCAGTATTATAAGTATCTAATGCCCAGTATTATATCTACCTCTAATGCAGTACTATATGTATCTAATGCCCAGTATTATATGTATCTAATGCCCAGTATTATAAGTATCTAATGCCCAGTATTATATGTATCTAATGCCCAGTATTATAAGTATCTAATGCCCAGTATTATAAGTATCTAATGCCCAGTATTATAAGTATCTAATGCCCAGTATTATATCTACCTCTAATGCAGTACTATATGTATCTAATGCCCAGTATTATAAGTATCTAATGCCCAGTATTATAAGTATCTAATGCCCAGTATTATATGTATCTAATGCCCAGTATTATAAGTATCTAATGCCCAGTATTATAAGTATCTAATGCCCAGTATTATAAGTATCTAATGCCCAGTATTATATCTACCTCTAATGCAGTACTATATGTATCTAATGCCCAGTATTATAAGTATCTAATGCCCAGTATTATAAGTATCTAATGCCCAGTATTATATGTATCTAATGCCCAGTATTATAAGTATCTAATGCCCAGTATTATAAGTATCTAATGCCCAGTATTATAAGTATCTAATGCCCAGTATTATATCTACCTCTAATGCAGTACTATATGTATCTAATGCCCAGTATTATATGTATCTAATGCCCAGTATTATAAGTATCTAATGCCCAGTATTATAAGTATCTAATGCCCAGTATTATAAGTATCTAATGCCCAGTATTATAAGTATCTAATGCCCAGTATTATAAGTATCTAATGCCCAGTATTATATGTATCTAATGCCCAGTATTATAAGTATCTAATGCCCAGTATTATAAGTATCTAATGCCCAGTATTATAAGTATCTAATGCCCAGTATTATAAGTATCTAATGCCCAGTATTATAAGTATCTAATGCCCAGTATTATAAGTATCTAATGCCCAGTATTATAAGTATCTAATGCCCAGTACTATATGTATCTAATGCCCAGTATTATAAGTATCTAATGCCCAGTATTATAAGTATCTAATGCCCAGTATTATAAGTATCTAATGCCCAGTATTATAAGTATCTAATGCCCAGTATTATAAGTATCTAATGCCCAGTATTATAAGTATCTAATGCCCAGTATTATAAGTATCTAATGCCCAGTATTATAAGTATCTAATGCCCAGTATTATAAGTATCTAATGCCCAGTATTATAAGTATCTAATGCCCAGTATTATATGTATCTAATGCCCAGTATTATAAGTATCTAATGCCCAGTATTATATGTATCTAATGCCCAGTATTATAAGTATCTAATGCCCAGTATTATAAGTATCTAATGCCCAGTATTATAAGTATCTAATGCCCAGTATTATATCTACCTCTAATGCAGTACTATATGTATCTAATGCCCAGTATTATAAGTATCTAATGCCCAGTATTATAAGTATCTAATGCCCAGTATTATATGTATCTAATGCCCAGTATTATAAGTATCTAATGCCCAGTATTATAAGTATCTAATGCCCAGTATTATAAGTATCTAATGCCCAGTATTATAAGTATCTAATGCCCAGTATTATAAGTATCTAATGCCCAGTATTATATGTATCTAATGCCCAGTATTATATGTATCTAATGCCCGTATTATAAGTATCTAATGCCCAGTATTATAAGTATCTAATGCCCAGTATTATATGTATCTAATGCCCAGTATTATAAGTATCTAATGCCCAGTATTATAAGTATCTAATGCCCAGTATTATAAGTATCTAATGCCCAGTATTATATCTACCTCTAATGCAGTACTATATGTATCTAATGCCCAGTATTATAAGTATCTAATGCCCAGTATTATATGTATCTAATGCCCAGTATTATAAGTATCTAATGCCCAGTATTATAAGTATCTAATGCCCAGTATTATAAGTATCTAATGCCCAGTATTATAAGTATCTAATGCCCAGTATTATATCTACCTCTAATGCAGTACTATATGTATCTAATGCCCAGTATTATAAGTATCTAATGCCCAGTATTATAAGTATCTAATGCCCAGTATTATATGTATCTAATGCCCAGTATTATAAGTATCTAATGCCCAGTATTATAAGTATCTAATGCCCAGTATTATAAGTATCTAATGCCCAGTATTATATCTACCTCTAATGCAGTACTATATGTATCTAATGCCCAGTATTATATGTATCTAATGCCCAGTATTATAAGTATCTAATGCCCAGTATTATATGTATCTAATGCCCAGTATTATAAGTATCTAATGCCCAGTATTATAAGTATCTAATGCCCAGTATTATAAGTATCTAATGCCCAGTATTATATGTATCTAATGCCCAGTATTATAAGTATCTAATGCCCAGTATTATATCTACCTCTAATGCAGTACTATATGTATCTAATGCCCAGTATTATAAGTATCTAATGCCCAGTATTATAAGTATCTAATGCCCAGTATTATATGTATCTAATGCCCAGTATTATAAGTATCTAATGCCCAGTATTATAAGTATCTAATGCCCAGTATTATAAGTATCTAATGCCCAGTATTATATCTACCTCTAATGCAGTACTATATGTATCTAATGCCCAGTATTATAAGTATCTAATGCCCAGTATTATAAGTATCTAATGCCCAGTATTATATGTATCTAATGCCCAGTATTATAAGTATCTAATGCCCAGTATTATAAGTATCTAATGCCCAGTATTATAAGTATCTAATGCCCAGTATTATAAGTATCTAATGCCCAGTATTATAAGTATCTAATGCCCAGTATTATATGTATCTAATGCCCAGTATTATATGTATCTAATGCCCGTATTATAAGTATCTAATGCCCAGTATTATAAGTATCTAATGCCCAGTATTATATGTATCTAATGCCCAGTATTATAAGTATCTAATGCCCAGTATTATAAGTATCTAATGCCCAGTATTATAAGTATCTAATGCCCAGTATTATATCTACCTCTAATGCAGTACTATATGTATCTAATGCCCAGTATTATATGTATCTAATGCCCAGTATTATAAGTATCTAATGCCCAGTATTATAAGTATCTAATGCCCAGTATTATAAGTATCTAATGCCCAGTATTATATGTATCTAATGCCCAGTATTATAAGTATCTAATGCCCAGTATTATAAGTATCTAATGCCCAGTATTATAAGTATCTAATGCCCAGTATTATAAGTATCTAATGCCCAGTATTATAAGTATCTAATGCCCAGTATTATAAGTATCTAATGCCCAGTATTATAAGTATCTAATGCCCAGTATTATAAGTATCTAATGCCCAGTATTATATGTATCTAATGCCCAGTATTATATGTATCTAATGCCCAGTATTATAAGTATCTAATGCCCAGTATTATAAGTATCTAATGCCCAGTATTATAAGTATCTAATGCCCAGTATTATATCTACCTCTAATGCAGTACTATATGTATCTAATGCCCAGTATTATAAGTATCTAATGCCCAGTATTATAAGTATCTAATGCCCAGTATTATATGTATCTAATGCCCAGTATTATAAGTATCTAATGCCCAGTATTATAAGTATCTAATGCCCAGTATTATAAGTATCTAATGCCCAGTATTATAAGTATCTAATGCCCAGTATTATAAGTATCTAATGCCCAGTATTATATGTATCTAATGCCCAGTATTATATGTATCTAATGCCCGTATTATAAGTATCTAATGCCCAGTATTATAAGTATCTAATGCCCAGTATTATATGTATCTAATGCCCAGTATTATAAGTATCTAATGCCCAGTATTATAAGTATCTAATGCCCAGTATTATAAGTATCTAATGCCCAGTATTATATCTACCTCTAATGCAGTACTATATGTATCTAATGCCCAGTATTATATGTATCTAATGCCCAGTATTATATGTATCTAATGCCCAGTATTATAAGTATCTAATGCCCAGTATTATAAGTATCTAATGCCCAGTATTATATGTATCTAATGCCCAGTATTATAAGTATCTAATGCCCAGTATTATAAGTATCTAATGCCCAGTATTATAAGTATCTAATGCCCAGTATTATAAGTATCTAATGCCCAGTATTATAAGTATCTAATGCCCAGTATTATATGTATCTAATGCCCAGTATTATATGTATCTAATGCCCGTATTATAAGTATCTAATGCCCAGTATTATAAGTATCTAATGCCCAGTATTATATGTATCTAATGCCCAGTATTATAAGTATCTAATGCCCAGTATTATAAGTATCTAATGCCCAGTATTATAAGTATCTAATGCCCAGTATTATAAGTATCTAATGCCCAGTATTATAAGTATCTAATGCCCAGTATTATATGTATCTAATGCCCAGTATTATAAGTATCTAATGCCCAGTATTATAAGTATCTAATGCCCAGTATTATAAGTATCTAATGCCCAGTATTATATGTATCTAATGCCCAGTATTATATGTATCTAATGCCCAGTATTATATGTATCTAATGCCCAGTATTATAAGTATCTAATGCCCAGTATTATAAGTATCTAATGCCCAGTATTATATGTATCTAATGCCCAGTATTATAAGTATCTAATGGCCAGTATTATAAGTATCTAATGCCCAGTATTATATGTATCTAATGCCCAGTATTATATGTATCTAATGCCCAGTATTATAAGTATCTAATGCCCAGTATTATAAGTATCTAATGCCCAGTATTATAAGTATCTAATGCCCAGTATTATATGTATCTAATGCCCAGTATTATAAGTATCTAATGCCCAGTATTATAAGTATCTAATGCCCAGTATTATAAGTATCTAATGCCCAGTATTATATGTATCTAATGCCCAGTATTATAAGTATCTAATGCCCAGTATTATAAGTATCTAATGCCCAGTATTATAAGTATCTAATGCCCAGTATTATATGTATCTAATGCCCAGTATTATAAGTATCTAATGCCCAGTATTATAAGTATCTAATGCCCAGTATTATATGTATCTAATGCCCAGTATTATAAGTATCTAATGCCCAGTATTATAAGTATCTAATGCCCAGTATTATAAGTATCTAATGCCCAGTATTATATGTATCTAATGCCCAGTATTATATGTATCTAATGCCCAGTATTATATGTATCTAATGCCCAGTATTATATGTATCTAATGCCCAGTATTATATGTATCTAATGCCCAGTATTATAAGTATCTAATGCCCAGTATTATATGTATCTAATGCCCATTATATGTATCTAATGCCCAGTATTATAAGTATCTAATGCCCAGTATTATATGTATCTAATGCCCAGTATTATAAGTATCTAATGCCCAGTATTATAAGTATCTAATGCCCAGTATTATAAGTATCTAATGCCCAGTATTATAAGTATCTAATGCCCAGTATTATATGTATCTAATGCCCAGTATTATAAGTATCTAATGCCCAGTATTATAAGTATCTAATGCCCAGTATTATAAGTATCTAATGCCCAGTATTATAAGTATCTAATGCCCAGTATTATAAGTATCTAATGCCCAGTATTATATGTATCTAATGCCCAGTATTATATGTATCTAATGCCCAGTATTATAAGTATCTAATGCCCAGTATTATAAGTATCTAATGCCCAGTATTATAAGTATCTAATGCCCAGTATTATATGTATCTAATGCCCAGTATTATATGTATCTAATGCCCAGTATTATAAGTATCTAATGCCCAGTATTATAAGTATCTAATGCCCAGTATTATAAGTATCTAATGCCCAGTATTATATGTATCTAATGTCCAGTATTATATGTATCTAATGCCCAGTATTATATGTATCTAATGCCCAGTATTATAAGTATCTAATGCTCAGTATTATATGTATCTAATGCCCAGTATTATAAGTATCTAATGCCCAGTATTATAAGTATCTAATGCCCAGTATTATATGTATCTAATGCCCAGTATTATAAGTATCTAATGCCCAGTATTATAAGTATCTAATGCCCAGTATTATAAGTATCTAATGCCCAGTATTATATGTATCTAATGCCCAGTATTATATGTATCTAATGCCCAGTATTATAAGTATCTAATGCCCAGTATTATATGTATCTAATGCCCAGTATTATATGTATCTAATGCCCAGTATTATAAGTATCTAATGCCCAGTATTATATGTATCTAATGCCCAGTATTATATGTATCTAATGCCCAGTATTATAAGTATCTAATGCCCAGTATTATATGTATCTAATGCCCAGTATTATAAGTATCTAATGCCCAGTATTATAAGTATCTAATGCCCAGTATTATAAGTATCTAATGCCCAGTATTATATGTATCTAATGCCCAGTATTATATGTATCTAATGCCCAGTATTATATGTATCTAATGCCCAGTATTATAAGTATCTAATGCCCAGTATTATATGTATCTAATGCCCAGTATTATATGTATCTAATGCCCAGTATTATAAGTATCTAATGCCCAGTATTATATGTATCTAATGCCCAGTATTATATGTAACTAATGCCCAGTATTATATGTATCTAATGCCCAGTATTATATGTATCTAATGCCCAGTATTATAAGTATCTAATGCCCAGTATTATAAGTATCTAATGCCCAGTATTATATGTATCTAATGCCCAGTATTATAAGTATCTAATGCCCAGTATTATAAGTATCTAATGCCCAGTATTATATGTATCTAATGCCCAGTATTATAAGTATCTAATGCCCAGTATTATAAGTATCTAATGCCCAGTATTATATGTATCTAATGCCCAGTATTATATGTATCTAATGCCCAGTATTATAAGTATCTAATGCCCAGTATTATAAGTATCTAATGCCCAGTATTATATGTATCTAATTCCCAGTATTATAAGTATCTAATGCCAAGTATTATAAGTATCTAATGCCCAGTATTATAAGTATCTAATGCCCAGTATTATAAGTATCTAATGCCCAGTATTATATGTATATAATGCCCAGTATTATATGTATCTAATGCCCAGTATTATAAGTATCTAATGCCCAGTATTATAAGTATCTAATGCCCAGTATTATAAGTATCTAATGCCCAGTATTATATGTATCTAATGTCCAGTATTATATGTATCTAATGCCCAGTATTATATGTATCTAATGCCCAGTATTATAAGTATCTAATGCTCAGTATTATATGTATCTAATGCCCAGTATTATAAGTATCTAATGCCCAGTATTATAAGTATCTAATGCCCAGTATTATATGTATCTAATGCCCAGTATTATAAGTATCTAATGCCCAGTATTATAAGTATCTAATGCCCAGTATTATAAGTATCTAATGCCCAGTATTATATGTATCTAATGCCCAGTATTATATGTATCTAATGCCCAGTATTATAAGTATCTAATGCCCAGTATTATATGTATCTAATGCCCAGTATTATATGTATCTAATGCCCAGTATTATAAGTATCTAATGCCCAGTATTATAAGTATCTAATGCCCAGTATTATAAGTATCTAATGCCCAGTATTATATGTATCTAATGCCCAGTATTATATGTATCTAATGCCCAGTATTATAAGTATCTAATGCCCAGTATTATATGTATCTAATGCCCAGTATTATATGTATCTAATGCCCAGTATTATAAGTATCTAATGCCCAGTATTATAAGTATCTAATGCCCAGTATTATAAGTATCTAATGCCCAGTATTATATGTATCTAATGCCCAGTATTATATGTATCTAATGCCCAGTATTATAAGTATCTAATGCCCAGTATTATATGTATCTAATGCCCAGTATTATATGTATCTAATGCCCAGTATTATAAGTATCTAATGCCCAGTATTATATGTATCTAATGCCCAGTATTATATGTAACTAATGCCCAGTATTATATGTATCTAATGCCCAGTATTATATGTATCTAATGCCCAGTATTATAAGTATCTAATGCCCAGTATTATAAGTATCTAATGCCCAGTATTATATGTATCTAATGCCCAGTATTATAAGTATCTAATGCCCAGTATTATAAGTATCTAATGCCCAGTATTATATGTATCTAATGCCCAGTATTATAAGTATCTAATGCCCAGTATTATAAGTATCTAATGCCCAGTATTATAAGTATCTAATGCCCAGTATTATAAGTATCTATACAGTACTATACAGTACAGTCTGGATCATGTGACTTGTGTTTACTTTACGATGCGATATCGTACCGGTATTGTAAATGTGAAATATAATCATTCTGTAATTAACGTACGAATAATACTCACTGAAATATTGCCCTCGCTCTCTTTCCCTCATGAGAATACTCCCCTCAGCCACTTAATAAATTCACAATCCTATGAATGCTATAATCCACTACCCTCCTCATCTCATGTAATCCACCCCTCACCCCCTCCCCTTTCCTTACCCTACAACCTCCTCCATTCACGCATAGTTCTATGTACACTACACCATGTATCATCCCATTCTCTACTTCAACCCTTACCCTACCCCTAACTCCCTACTTTACCCCCACATAAGCTCTACCCCCTACATCATACTCATCTTTACCGACCCCTCTCCCTACACCCAGTCAGTACTATGCCCATACCTCTACCTCCAGACTATAATCCACCACCCCAACCCACTTCCCCAGGTAATGGACAGTATTTAACAACACTATCTATTACTAACTCCCTAGTAGTCACCCTTAACTCCACATACCATAAACCCCACCCCCGACAGCACTATGTAAACTCCTTAACCCCTCCCCCTCCCCACCCCATTTAATAGAACAGCACTATGTAAATCCTTAATCCCCCCCACCACCCCAGGTAATAGACAGCACTATGTAAACTCCTTAACCCCCTCCCCCACCCCAAATGATGAACAGCACTATGCCAACCCCTTATCCCCCACCCCACCCCAAATGATGAACAACAATATGCCAACTCCTTAACCCCCCACCATCCCAGGTAATGGACAGTACTATGGCCGCTACGTCCACCCTGAACACCCCTCAGACCGATGTCGATAATCTCATGCACCAAGTGGCTGATGAGAATGGGTTATTACATCATCACCACTATTACATCATCACTATTATTACATAATCGATATTATTACATCATAGTTACTGTTACATCATTAATAATATTACATCATTGCTATTATTATAACATCTTACATTATGTATGTTTATTGTAAACATCAAGTTTCACGTACTAGCATTAAGTACTTATCACTCAGTACTAGGCTACCCACCTCATACATGTATCTCAGTATCAACAACACAATGCCCCTAAATACAATATAGTCCACGATTCCATTACATCATAACGCCTACATATCTATAAATAACTGTAACTATTACGTAACACCATTACATCATCGCCGCCGCCGCCGTTACTACAGATTGGAGTTGAACATAGTGCTACCTTCAGCTCAAACCAACGCAGTATCTCAACCCGGTAAAGCCTCAGCCCAGGAACAGGTGATTACATCATACCCCTTTCACCCCCTACATTTTAGGGCCTACACCCTAGCCCCCTACTACCTGCCACTCATTATGTCACGTCTAAACTATTAAATACTTTATTTAAATACAGCTGTCGCTTTTTACTGCAAATTAATTTGTATCTATATTATATTTTCTTATAATATTTATTTTTATTTATATATTTATATATTGCCTACATATATAATATAATAATATTTTACGTTGCGTATATATTTTAATTTTGGTAAAAAAAATTATTTTTGTCATTTGAAATATAAAATAATTTGTACAGTAATTTCTATAAATATTATTATTTCCAAAACTAGTTTATAAAATTGATACTATAATATGTATACATAGGAGTTAATTGATACTATATACGACTATTATTATGCTAAATACGTAAAAACACGCATTATATTTATGTATTTATTACAATAGTCGTATATATTCCATGTTAAATTTAAACGGGTTATCTATTATATATTTTCTTTAATAACATTATCTCCATACCTATAATAGTGGAATAACTATTTGTCTGTTAACACCTTCATTCTCTGATATGCCTCATCCTAAACCTCTCCTCATTACCATCTTCTCTTCCTAGTCATCCTCATCCCACCAGCCTCTCGTTAATCACCCTTCCCATTCACCATCATCCCTCATCTCTCATAGGATGAATTATCTCAAAGACTGGCTAAACTCAGACAAATGTAGAACACACGCTAAGAAAGCAGCCCCGTGAGGCATGATTAATACAACTATATGTTTCACTTGTTATATATATATATGTTATTTCAATACATATATGTTATTCTTTTAGGTTTTGATTATATGTATATATGATGATTATTATTGCTTATATTTTACAATAAATAATATAAATATTTTAATACCTGCGATATAAATACATAATTCAGGTTGTATGCGATATTTTTTTATATAATACAAGTTATAAGTAGAATTTTGACTATATATCTTATAATTAGTATATATTATAGAGTTATCTAATAATTTCATTTTAATATCTTATAAATTTAACCAAAATAAACAATTAGTGTAACTAACTGGAAAATAAATTCATCAACTATAATTATTAATATATTAGTATAATTAGATTTAAGATTAGTATTTACACATAGTATATTTGTATCGGTATTCAATAGCTCTGCTTACTATTACGTAGATATAAGTAAGTTGGAGTGGCAGTACTAGTGATGCAGTAAATGATGCTCACATCTAAAATGTCGATGCAGTCTCAGTTACCTAAAGCCTCGACTCGGCAAGGGCTCGCTTTGTTAGAATCTCGGCTCGGGTTCATTTTTTCCGAAAGTGAAAGTCTCAGTTCGGCATCAATAACCAAGTGTCTCGGCTCGTCATTAAAAGCTTGACATCCTTTACCATCACTAGTCGGTACCCAGCTAACAGTAAGATCAGCATCATAACAGCATATGCTAGAGCCTCAAATGTTTACATTGTGCTATTATGCTGCCATTATGCTGCTATTAAATTTATATTATGCTGCTATTAATTTGTCATGATATGCTACTATTATGCTACTCTTACTGTTAGCTGGGTATGTATCACGCGATGTAGGATGTCCAGTTTTCTTCTGTAATACGCGATTCTATCGTGGTATGTCTAGTATAGGTGGATATTGAGATTCGGGAGAATTACTTCTTTATTAAAAACAGCCTAATAATAGATTTTATAATTTCACTTATGTAATATAGTTAATTGTTGGGGGAATTTATATTATTTTATGTTATAGACAAATTATTAAAAGGTTAGTAAATAATATTTACATAAAGGGTAAATGTTACAATGTGTCTATGATTAATGTACTATGTAATATATGTTGTTTATATACCTACAATGTACCTATACATACATTTATATTAGTCGATATAAATTAGTTACACAATGTTTACTATAATTTAATTTAATATTTGTGGCTATAACCACAAACTATAGTTTTAAGTTATTTAATTAACTGTGAATCACTATATTCTGTACATTTATATTACATAGTATTACTAGACTTAAATAATGAATTATATTAATATAATATAGACGAAATTAATCTGTAAATTTATATTACATAGTTACTATGTGTACTATGATAGTATTACTAGACTTAAATAATGAATTATATTAATATAATATAGACGAAATTAATCTGTAAATTTATATTACATAGTATTACTAGACTTAAATAATGAATTATATTAATATAATATAAACGAAATTAATCTGTAAATTTATATTACATAGTATTACTAGACTTAAATAATGAATTATATTAATATAATATAGACGAAATTAATCTGTACATTTATATTACATAGTATTACTAGACTTAAATAATGAATTATATTAATATAATATAGACGAAATTAATCTGTAAATTTATATTACATAGTATTACTAGACTTAAATAATGAATTATATTAATATAATATAGACGAAATTAATCTGTAAATTTATATTACATAGTATTACTAGACTTAAATAATGAATTATATTAATATAATATAGACGAAATTAATCTGTAAATTTATATTACATAGTATTACTAGAATTAAATAATGAATTATATTAATATAATATAGACGAAATTAATCTGTAAATTTATATTACATAGTATTACTAGAATTAAATAATGAATTATATTAATATAATATAGACGAAATTAATCTGTAAATTTATATTACATAGTATTACTAGAATTAAATAATTAATTATATTAATATAATATAAACGAAATTAATTAAATATAATAAATAATAATATATAATAATCGTACTACAAGCCTATATATAACCTATAGGTTTATAATATATACATATATTTATTAAAGACATTTACATATACTATATAATATAGTATATGATATGAGATTTAAATATTGTTAAAATTAGCCATATGCTATTATCAAGGTTTTAAGTCCTTGTTATGACTTATATAAGATATTTTATTATATGTAATGATATATATCTCCTTTGAAATCATATATATTTATATATATATATATATATATATATATATATAATATATATAAGTTACTTATATTATAAGTATATAAGAAATATATATATATATATATATATATATATATCATATATGTATATATAAATTGTAAATTTAAAAAAATATAAAATACTAATTATTATTTTAATGATATGTAATATATAGTATTTAATGTTTATAATAAAATATAATTAAAGTAGTGTTCATAGTAAATATATGTAAGATCATTTTAATTAAGAACAGTTTAATGTTATTTATATTTCCATGGTAATTATGGATTAATATACCCTATATTATGTAACGCCCCTTTCTCACACGTGTCAATATTAGAGATTATATTTAAATTTAAACAAAATTATATTATTTTTTGTAAATTAATTTATTAGTAGATCGATTGATCTTAAATAGTTTTATTGAAACTATAATCGTATTATTTTTACTTGATAATAATGATAATAATTTGTATCCTGAAATATTGATTAGATAATTTACAACTCATATTACATACACGTAAGCTAACTATATAAATAAACTTTAATTTTAAAAGTAGACTGTGGATTACGTAATAATTATGTTAATCACAATCTGATTGCCAGAGTTATATCCGCATATATTAACAAATATAATGGCTATAGTCCCCTACATAACGAACATGAAGTTTCAAAATAGATCGCCGAATTGCGTAGCATATCGTAACGATAGTAATGATTATAATATATACTATATAATATAGGTATAGCGGGGGATGCACGAGTTGGGAACGGTTTTCAAAATGTTATCAGCAATTGAGGACGGCGGCGATCGCGCATAGCGCTATATATTATATAATATATATATATATATATATATATATATATATATATATAGTATTATACTAAGTATATATTATTATAATAATTATATACTATATATAAATTATATAATTTAATATAATATATATATTAAATATATATAATATAATATAAATATAAATAAAATATATTATATATTTTATATAAGCTTTATCAATATCGGTAGGCTGTATATGGAGAATATTGATGAGTGAATTAACATATAATCCATTGTTAACTGTATTATTATAATAATTAATAATTATAATTAAATTATACAGTTAAAATGGCATAGTTTATACCGTGAATACACTATGCACGTTCGGCGCCCGCCTCAATTGCTGGTAATATTTTGAAAACCGTTCCCAACTCGTGCAGTAACCGGTATAGCAATATGATTTTTTTTATTTTGTAGCTAGGATAAAATTATTAATACTATTGAAAAGAAGTTGAAAAAGTATATTAAAAATAATATTAATAATTATTATAATATTATTATAATAATACATATTGGTATATAATCATAACGGACGTGTTTCTAATGTAAATAACCGAGAAAAAGGACGAGTTAAATTTTTATAGGCTTACTTTGGAATGTAATGCAGCTAAAAAAACAAAGCTGAACAAAACTAAATCAATTAAACCAAATAATCTTAAAATATCAATTATAATAATTGATATTCAATATCATAATCATTATCATAATGATATTGATCAATAATTATTATTGATTCAATACAATACATATATTATTATAATTATATTATATATATTTATATTCTCAACCCGTCCTTTATGATCGGACACCATAAATATAATAATTATAATATATATCATTAATACATTAAATACACATATATACATAAATTTGTTTTATTATATTTATTATTTATTCATTATAATAATGATTATTATAATGAATAAATAATATAACACACATTTCTAATGTTATATTAAATATATAAATATTATAATATATTATATTATTATAATAATTATATCATAATTGTTATATATTTCAATTTACATTAATTTAAAAAATGATCTGCGCCAACTTTGCGATTCAGTGAATACTAATGTAAATTTCATCTAGTGATGTAAATGATATCGAACTTTTTAATGCAAAGCCGAGACTTTTGGTTATTGATGCTTAGCCGAGACTTTCATTTTTAGAAAAAAATATGAGTCCGAGTCCAGCCTCTAGTCCTGTGGTTCCCAACCTTTTGTCATCGTGACCCCTTTTTTGATAATTCTTGATTTAAAAATATACCACGACCTAATGAAAACTTGTATTGATTTATCTTTTTATTAAACTTTAGTTAAATTATAGATTTGTATTACACTTTAACTACAACGCGAGCTTTTTTTTTAAATAATATTTTTTTTTATCATTTTTTACCCAAACCAAAAACAAAATGACCCGAGTTTGGGTCATGACTCATGAGTATGACTCATGACTCTATATTTCAATATATCAATATTTCTTAGAAATAGATTCAATCTTAGTTTAATTGAATAATAATTAAGGCGCCAACAGTAGAATATATTTAATCTTTTTTACTGCTACTATTTTCACTACATTTTGAATTAATCCTTTATCGTATACTGTAATCTATTTTAACATACAACACTATATTAACTGAACAAATATTAATCTATTTAAAATATTATGTAATTATAAAATCAATTGTAGCATGCTTATATAATAAATAATAATAATACATATTTATTAGAAGAAAGTTGTAAATTTTTTTCGTATGAAGTATTTAAATTAATTATATTGTCATTTCCTCTAAAGGGCTTCAGATAGAGATCAATATCTTTTCTATGCTGTCGCCCGAATCTATGCTGTCGCCAGAAATAATATATATATATACGATTTAACTTAGGGGGATGGTAAATATGGTTGACAACTTTTTTACTATATTATAAATTTCATGGTTTAGTGTGATTCGTAAGGTCACGGGCGTTCCGCTAAATATGCATTTCAATACATACTAGTAATAGTTTATTATAGGTAATACCAGTTATCTCGAGCAAGGTGTGAATTCGTCAACGGTGTAAATATACTATTTATAAATAATGATAAATAATATAAATATAAATAATTGATATAAATTTACGTTAATACATATCAACATATCACTTCCTCATGAAATCATTGCAGTTGTGATCACATTATGGTGTTCTTTGATAATTTGATGAATTATGTAATTTAATATTTATATATTGTTTGGTTTGGGTTAGGTTTTCGTATATATGTATATTAGATTATTCGATCACACAATAATGTGATTATAATATCTACTCTCGGTATTTACGCACATCTCAAATATATAGAATTTAATTTATTGGGTTTTTAGGTTTTACTGATGTTTTAGAGATTTTTCATTGAGTTCATTATATTAAATTTAATTTCACAAATTAATTAAAATAAGTGAATATTTTATAAATAGGATTAGATATACATTTAACTGAAAAATAACTTAAATTATTTAACACATAAATTTAAAAAATGTATAAATTCAAAAACTCCTAAAATTTCAAAAATTTAACCCAAATACCACTACCATGATCAACCCTAACTATTAAATATCCATCATATATACATAAATAGTTGGAAACTTTATTAACCATAGACAATGTAACTTATATATGTATAATGCTGAAGTATAATATTTTGTTTACAAAATAAATAATAAATTATAAATTTTCATAATATTATTAATAAAAGACTATTAAAAATATACATTAAAGAATACACTATTTATTAAAAAAACAACAAATACATTAATATATATATTTCGATAATTATTTCATAATTATCATGTTATATTAATAACAATTTATAATAGAACCAATGACATGTCCTTGATAGAACTATTGAATATAACTAATAACCCATTAATAATATGATATAATGATTTACACGATAAAAGCATCCTGCATCATTGAGAGAACAATATAACATATGTTCATATTTAAATTACTTACAAAGCATCTTCATTTACGTGGATACTAATGAATGCTAATGATGATTCATAATGATGATTCATATACAATACGATGATTCATACATAATTCAGTTTCAATATTGTCCATAGCATAGTGAATATATTAGAGATTTTCAGCGTATTTTTTATAAACTATTAAGATTTTAATTATGATTACTCTGATATTCAAAAATATACATCACAAAAACGCAAAATTACACTCCTATTTTAGACTTGATAATTACATTATTATTAATTTATATATTATATAATAATAATTCTCTGAAATAGTTTACTGATCGTTGGCCTACATTATAGAGGATCGCGAGTTGGCTAAAGATGAATACTTGGAGGATATCTGTAAGGGGAATTATCCTCGCTTTGCTGGGAATAACCTGTGTTTACCTGGTGACACGGTTCCTAGTGGCTAGTAGTCATAGTAGTTGTAGTAGTAGTAGTAGTAGTAGTAGTAGTAGTAGTAGTAGTAGTAGTAGTAGTAGTAGTAGTAGTAGTAGTAGTAGTAGTAGTAGTAGTAGTAGTAGTAGTAGTAGTAGTAGTAGTAGTAGTAGTAGTAGTAGTAGTAGTAGTAGTAGTAGTAGTAGTAGTAGTAGTAGTAGTAGTAGTAGTAGTAGTAGTAGTAGTAGTAGTAGTAGTAGTAGTAGTAGTAGTAGTAGTAGTAGTAGTAGTAGTAGTAGTAGTAGTAGTAGTAGTAGTAGTAGTAGTAGTAGTAGTAGTAGTAGTAGTAGTAGTAGTAGTAGTAGTAGTAGTAGTAGTAGTAGTAGTAGTAGTAGTAGTAGTAGTAGTAGTAGTAGTAGTAGTAGTAGTAGTAGTAGTAGTAGTAGTAGTAGTAGTAGTAGTAGTAGTAGTAGTAGTAGTAGTAGTAGTAGTAGTAGTAGTAGTAGTAGTAGTAGTAGTAGTAGTAGTAGTAGTAGTAGTAGTAGTAGTAGTAGTAGTAGTAGTAGTAGTAGTAGTAGTAGTAGTAGTAGTATTAGTAGTAGTAGTAGTAGTAGTAGTAGTAGTAGTAGTAGTAGTAGTAGTAGTAGTAGTAGTAGTAGTAGTAGTAGTAGTAGTAGTAGTAGTAGTAGTAGTAGTAGTAGTAGTAGTAGCAGTAGTAGTAGTCTACTATCGCTAATACCAAATGTATATCAACACAGAACTTGGAGCTAAGGGACGAGATAAATAAGCTGAGACAACAACTAAGAGATCAGGAGATGAGATGCAGTAATCTCAGTAGACATACTAAAGGTTACCATGGTTACCATACCGTTGTTGGGTGTGGGTGCAGTTTATATTGTATGTATTATATACGAAACTATATATTTATAATATATAATTTATTATGAAGTACATATATGTATATAATATATATATATATATAAATATATATTATAATAGATATATAATAATATATATATATATATATATATATATATACAATAAAATAAAGATAATACTGAAATACTCAATGCATAAATAACAATGGCAAGTTGACAACTAATAACACTACATACAAAGAAAAGAGAGATCTCGAAGGGGTGACTAAACAATAGGGGTACTGCGGGATGAGGGGCGGGGGGGGGGGGATGCGGCTAAGTGGGGAAATTAGGCCTATTATAACGGCCTACCAACAAGTATAAGTGGCTATCTCACGTTCCAGTTCTATCATTACTTCGGTGTATCTATATCATAGTAAATGTACAGTAGCAATAGTCGATTGAAGATGTTTGAATGATTAGCATAGGATGATTAGTGTTTTAACGATTTAATTATTAGGAAAAAAAGTAGGTAATAGTAGCAAGTACAACTTAGCAATAGTTACAATATTAAGTTTACAACTAATAAATGGGTTCATATTTACATAACAATGTTACGAAGAAACCCAACGATAATGAATTTCATTCGGTATCGAAGACGATGAGAGAGAGCGGAGGTTTACAAAATTGAGAGAGAGCGGAGGTTTACAAAATATCTATTATTGGTATACGCAATATCTCTAGCCGGTATCGCTGACACCTATGCCCGCAGTATGTCCGAGTGGTAGGTATACGGCACCACTGTATCGCTGACCGGCGATCATAGAACACTGTCTATCTTATCCCTTTAGGAGAAATGTAAACATATGATATTTGTTAAGTGATCAGTGGTCAGTTGATACATTGCACTGTAGATACAGATACATACACATTGTGTAGCTGTAGCCTGTATAATTGTACAATGTACATTATATCTATCTATTACATTGTACGATATACACTGTACAATATACAGGCTACCACTAATAATAATAATAATAGTATAATAATAGTATTCAATGTACAGTGTACATCTGTCAAAATGTCCAACTTTCTATACTGTAAAATCATACCCTAAAAAAGAAAACCTTCTACTAAATAATTACTCTTATTATTGTTATGTAAAGTAGTGTGTAACATGATCTCAGGTGCATTAGAACCGGAGCCTATATCGGTTCTCTTTTAAAGTGCCTAGCCACTGTTTACTTAGCGTTTGAACAATAAGCTCTAGTCTCGTCTTTGTTTAGTAATACAATAATCGTCTGTTTACATTAGGGATACGTTAATTATGTGTAATTAATGTATTCATTAGGTGGTGGAGAGATGAGGTGAGGTATGAGGTATACTGCCTATTGTTAAATCTTTGTTGACCTATTGTTATTGGTTAACTTCTCTTTCTCTCTCTTTCTCTCTTTCACATCTTGTGATCCATTTATATATAGTGGATAATTATCCGAATAATCGTTTATAATAGTTGTGTTGTTTAATTATAAATATTATCCATAATACACAATACATATATATATATATATATATATGCATATATATATATATATATATATATATAGATATATCTAGTAACACATATACACAATGGTATCACACACACACACACACACACACACACACACACACATATATATATATACATACACACACATACATATATACACACACATACACACACACATACACACATACACATACATACACACACACACATACATACACACACATATGTATATTGCATGAATAGATAACTTACTAATATGGTTAATACTTATTAGTTATATATAGTTTGTACATTATAATATATATTATAATATTAGTTCATTAGTGATGAATCATTACTCTATTGTTAACATTGATAATCTATCACATAGTCAACATCACTAATACCTGATTTGTTAACTAATTAGATATTAGTATACATATTTACTATTTAGTAAGTGTATTCAATTAGTTTATTATTGATTAAAAATCTGATTTTATTATTATGATAATAATTGTATAACATTTATAGTGAAAAATATTGTAATAAAATGCATTAATTTTTATTATTTTTATAACATTAAATAATACATTAATATTATTTATAAATTACATTAATATATTATTATAATTTTTAATATATTAAATATATATATTTTATAGTAAATATTATATATATATATATATATTTTATAGAATTTAATGTATTGTAAATTTATATACGATATTACATAATATAATCAATATACAGTCAACTCTCGGTAAGTCGGACTACGGAAAAGTCGGACTTCTCGATAAGTCGGACACATTTAGTTGGTTTGGTTGGATTTGTATCTAGTTCCATGTTCAATTAATCGGATAAGTCGGATAAGTTAGATTGGATAAGTCGGACTTTTCTATGAGTCGGACACATATTATAGTAATTTTTATGATTTTTATTCTGGATAAGTCGGACTTTTTATAAATTGTCAGAAATGTTTACTTTAAATAATGACTATTATAATTTTAGTAAGTAATATTATTGAATACAACATTTTATGTTGCTGATTGTTGCATAATTCCATATTTCGGTAACTATTTAACTCGCGCTGCGCGATTTCATGTATTATTTGCATGATATTCTGAATCTCGGATAAGTCGGACATCTCGCTAAGTCGGACATTTTTCCAAGTCCCTTGCGAGTCCGACTTATCGGGAGTTGACTGTATCTGCAAAACAAAATTATTTATTTTTATGCTCTGTTAATTTCATATTTTTATCACATAGGTCTATTGTATATATGCATATGTTTATGTTAATTCCTATGTGTATTATATCTGTTGTTATTGGTAATGAAATAAAAATATATATGAAATAAAAACCAAGCACTTTGTATATATAATAATGTAGATATATCATGCCCATATAAGGAATGTAATGGCTGTGTGGAGCATTCCAACAAGTATTTACATAATATTGACTATTGGAGTGTTCCATTATAGTACACAGGTGGGGGTGTTATATCAATGTAACAATATCAATCCCAGCAAATAGTAATATCCTCATAATAGCAGCATCACAGCATATTTAATAGCTAAAAATGTTTACATTGTGCTATTAAATATGCTGTTAGTCTACTATTACGAAGCTATTACTGTTTGCTGGAAATCACAGCCTGGGATGTAACAATATCAATGTTTAGTGTGCAGTTCTCTATGTACTCATGTACTTGATTGTTTCATTTGTAAGTCGCTAATGTCGTGATCAGGGATAACAGCATCATCTCATTTCTAATTCTTGTCAGTCGTTAGCTTAATAAAAGTATATAACACGATCTGGACTCTGTTACGTATGTAATGTTGGGAAACTAGATTTCAAATATGGGAATATATAGAAATATATTCATACGCGGGCAACAACGACAGAAAATAGTCATATTATTTGAAGCCCTTTAGAAGAATATATTATATAAATATCATTATAATTTAACCGAAAAAAAAAATAAAAAAATGAAAATTCTTCTAATAAATATTATTATTATTATTATTAATCATATACTTCACATTATTGTGATACTTACTAAGTAGTTTTCACTCTACATTCACTCTATCATTCCTTTGCCATGATATAGAGTGTAATAATGTATATTTGTAACATTTATTTCTTCATAAGTTTCTCATCATCGGCATGTATAATATTTATATAATAACCACAATATTTATATAAATATTACATTACCAGTGCATCTAATTTGAGCCTGAAGTCGATTATTTGGCAAGCAACATAAAACAATAGCATATAAAATAATATGACCTTTGATATATCGCCCCTTGATGTATTTCAATCTTTGATATATATATATATATATATAGTCAATGATGGTTGGAACGTATTTCTAGTCTATTACATACAAGTATTATTTTCTATACTTGATGACCAGTCATCCTAGATATACCGCCCAGAGAGGCCATGTACTCCTCCTCCACCTCCATTTCATCTTCCTCTTCATCTTCACCTTCCTCCTCCTCCCCTTCCTCCTCCTATTCATCTACATCCCCCTCCTCATCCTCCTCTTCCTCCCCCTCCTCCTCTCCTCCTATTCATCTTCCTCTTCCTCCTCATATTCACCTTCCTCCTTCTCCTCTTCCTCCTATTCATCTCCCTCCTCCTCCTCCTCCTCCTCCTCCTCCTCCTCCTCCTCCTCCTCTTCCTCTTCCTCCTCCTATTCATCTACATCTCCCTCTTCCTCCTCATCTTCACCTTCCTCCTCCTATTCATCTACATCCCCCTCCTCATCCTCCTCTTCCTCCTCCTCCTCTCCTCTTATTGTTACTCCTCTACCTCCCCCTATTTCTCCTCATTATCTACCTCCACCTCCTCCTTCACCCCATTCTCATCCACCCCCTTCTCTCAGCTATACAGGTAATGCTTCATTCGACGGTGCTCCACAACGAATACGAAGTGATACCGTACACGAGGGTCGTAGGTCACATAACCGTAACCACGGGCAACCACAAAACTCCGCCCCGTCGGCAACAATCGCTGATTATCTACGAGCCGAACCCGTCGCTGGGCAGACGTGTGATGAGCTCTCCCATCGGCTATCTCCGCTACGAACTCTATCAGGTGTGTCTCCACTAGGGGGAGACAGGGGGATATGCCCCCCCCCCCCCCGCTTTAAAATCTAGGGGAACCTCCTATGTATTGGCCTCCCCTTCCCCCTCTTTTGCCACAAAATTTATTTTGATTGGTTGGTTCCCCCTACATACACACCATCGTTCCAGCGCCCCTAGGTGAGTTACCACCAGTATTTAGTTAAGTCAAGTTTAACCCACAAAGATCTATTTACACCTAGCCCAGACTAATATCCCAGGCTGTTACCCCTCATCATCATCCTCGTGATATTTCACTTACAGTTTTCATATCGGTGATTATTTATTGCTAGTAATTTGACCATTTATAGGATGACTTAAGATTAAAGGAATATATATATATATATATATATATTTATGTATCCGATATTATTATATGTGCGATTCAATAAATAAATAAATAATATTATTTATTTACTTTGATTATGCCTAAATTCTGATATTATTATTATTATTATTATTATTATATATATATATTATGTATACTATGATTTCAGCGCGTTACCGCCGACAGATCATAGAATACGGTCGCGTATCACTGAATCAGAGTAGCAGCGTGATATTCCTCGAGGCGTTGTTCCGCACTATTCCGGGCGTCGGCACAGAGTATCAGCTTCATTACAAGAAAAGTTAGGTAACCACGACTAGGGGTGCTGTAACAGGGGGGTGGGATTTGTCCCCCACTTTAAAATCTAGGGGGCCTTCCATGTATTGGTCCCCCTCCCCACTTTTACCACACAATTTATTTGTATTGTCCCACTTACACAACATCGTTCCAGCGCCCCTATAACCACGAAGACCACCACCGCTGCCGCCCGGTATTTGCAGCGAGGATAGGACGCATACTGTATGTCCTTCAGTGTGTCACATGTCCGCTTACTTGTATCATTCAGCTGTATAGAACATGCATAGAACAAAATACAGCTTCTCGATGTTTAATTCACTTTGTATAGTCAAATAGGCTATTTAGAACTATTCGATATAGAATATCTAATCAATATTGAGAAATTGTTTAGACAAAATCATTAGTATCACTACCATCGTCTCCACCACCAGTACTATTAACACCACCAACCCCACCACTATCACCACGACCAGTACTATCACCACCAGTACCATTACTATCACCAAAGTCCAAGATACACGGTCAAGCAATAACTGTCTATAACCATTTTATTACCGTCAAATGATTTATTAAGATACGCCTATATTGAATTGGTCATATTTATAAATGTCTTTGTTATTTGCATATAATTCATTTAAATTTGTCATAAATATACAATTACATATATAATTACTTGATCTAGAGACTAATTTAGTACATTTAATGTTTACTATTTATAATCAATATTAGAATAATTATTATTAAATAATTATTTTTAGATTCATATAATGTTAAATGCTTAAAATAATGTATTATATTATAAAATTTTAATATTAATTTAAAATTATTTTCAAATTAAACATTCGAATACATCACAATTTATATACATTTTATGTATATTTATAATAATTATATAATTATATAATTTATATAATTATATATGTATATACTTAATTGCATAAGTATATATAGAATATATAATTTGGGAAATATTAGATCATGAATTTTTTTATTACGAAAAACTAATAGCTACGAGAATTAGATTTTTATATTGATGCTATTGTAATGTAATTAGTATCTCTGGAAAGCTTATTAAATTCTATAATATAAGTTATATTTTAGTTTTTATTAAAACAAAAGTTATCATCAAAAATGTGGTAACAATTTGATTGATTATATTTATTTTGTTATGAATTATAATTATTATGAAAAATAGATTATATTATAACAAGAAATATACCTATTAAATGTTTACTAAATTAATAATGCATCTATTTCTAAATAATTAATATCTATGATATAATTAAATACCCCTAGTTGGGTGAAGTGACATATTACAATTTACATAGGCTTAATAGGCGACAGTGTATATTTGGCTTTGCTATTACCACTACTACCGCCACCACTACCATTACAAACACCACCGTTACCACTACCTCCAGTACCTTTCAACACTACCAACACTACCACTATCTCCAGTACCATTTAACACTACCAGCGCTAACACTACCAACGCTACCACTACAGTCGGTGACGATAACTCATTAATCTATCACGTGACCTTGATTCGTTCACTGACCTCTGCGGTGATCGTTACCAGTGAAAAGGAGTCCAGCTTCCTGTCCACGGTTAGGTACCCGGCGTCACAGGTAGACGTTATTAACGAGATAACGACATCGGCGTACGATTAAAGTATTACTATCGGTGAGGCAATGTAGACAATGATAAAGTTGTGCGCGAGGGAAAGTATTAGTTGATATATAATGATAATAATTAGCGACTTCGAAGGGAAATTATAGCCATATACGTTATAAGTGAAAACTTCATCTAAGTTCGTGGATTAGATGAAAGGACTCCACCAAATAACAATAATAATAATAAATTGTGGATACACCCTATGGATTTTACAAGCATAAATTTGATTTCCACGATATCTTGTATCATAAATGAACGTGACACCTAATAATACAGATTAATGACGTTCTTGATTAACATCGTGTCCTAATCTAGTCACGTTTGTCTACAGGAAACGGTGCACTTTATCATGCCGTTGAAAGGTCGTACGGAGATGTTCCGGTTGTTTGCGGAACGTTACGCCTCCCTTAAGGACAAGAACATAAAACTCACGATCGTTTACTTTGGTAGCAAAGATCTCGAACAAGTTTTTGTTAACCACCTAACTCTATTGTTAACCATCTAACTCTTTTGTTACCCACCTAACTCTAGCGTTAACTAGCCACATTGCTGACAGTTAACCTTCATAATGATAACAATTAATCTACTATATTGTTAATAATTATCTATCTATATTGTTAACAATTAAATATATATATCGTTAACGACACCTATTTTTAAGTATTATTTAACTATATTTACTGTTTAGAATTAACCATCATAACATTTATAATTTTGAAATATAAATTTACATTATTAATTATAATGTTGATGTATATTATAAACATTATTTCACATTCATAATATTTATTTTCTTTTTCATCTCTCGTTTAAGTATAGTTGTATTCTAATACAATTTTCTTAGAATTAAACTTGTTCAATTTTGAGAATTAATAAAACTAGTGTAAAGATTTCTTTTGTAAAACTTGTTCAAGCCAAGCATAACTCATTAATCAATTGAATATAATTAAAATATAAATTAAATTAATAATATAAAAAGAAAAATCTGATATTATGTATGTTAATTTAATTTGATAAATTATTAAAAGAAAATTAAACTATCATAATATAATTAAAATGATGATCATACTCATCTGAATTCGTGAGTATCTTTTTAAATTTCTAAATAATATATATCGTTCTTAACTTATAACTTATCTGTATTTTAAATATCACGTACAAGTAACTTAGACTTACTAGCTCTTTAGTTTCATATTATCGTATTATTAATAATTGATATTTTATATATTTTAAATAGTTTACAATTATAAATTGATTGACAAATAAAGGCAACGATGTTTATGCAATTATCGCACTAAATACAACAAGTTATAAATCACTATTTTGCAATTATCATGGAAAAATACATAATTCAATGTTTTGTGAGTAATACTTTCAGCGTGGCTAAATAGATTAATAAAACTGTTTACTCAATTTAATTTATATATATATATATATATATATATATATATATATATATATATAAATATATGATAAGCTAAGATAATATTAATTATGTATATCTCTCTGTCTCTTACTTCCATTTCCCCTCTCTTTATTTCTCTATATCTCCCTATCTCTCCTATTATCTCTACTTCTCTCTATCTCTATACGTACTGCCCTATATTTCTACCCGCCCCCGACCCCTGCCCAGATAGAGGTCACTATAATGAACAACAACCTGATGAATCGAGTAACTCTCGTGAAACTCAATGAAACGTTCTCGAGGGCTCGCGGTATTCAGGTCTGCCACTAGGCGACGATACTTGTTATCACATGACTAATGTATTAATAACGTATTGGCAAGGAGGCTTTAAATTAATAATATATATATATATAATATAATAAAGGACGTCTATATTATTAACGCGTTAACATATAGAAAAGAAGCGTATATTAATACAAAATTAATAAAATAACGCAAAAGATACCTATTTATAAAATATTGCGCAAGCGTAAGCCCGTATTTGGGTACAACGTCTACAGTTACACATTTACATTTTTAAATATTACGGTTTTCGGACTGCGAACTGCGCTTATAAAGCAATCGGCGGTCCACTTTCCTAGTTAGTGGTCTACGCGCACACAGGTGGGCGTCGCCAGACTAGATAAACACGCCCTGATGTTCATCTGCGACGTGGACATGGCCTGGAAGTCGCCGTACTTCTTGAGACGCTGCAGACACAATACTAGGGGGCGCCACTCTATCTACTATCCGATCGTGTACAGCCTCTACAACCCCAAGAATGTGTACACCGTTAGACGCGTAGATGAATGGATAGAAACAGACGCATATATATAAATAGATTAAAACAAATATTTAAATCCGTTTATTTAAAAGAGTGTGTTTAAATCATGTTTATTTAGTATATATTTTTTAATATTTTTTATATTAGTTTAAATAATTAAATAATAAAACCCAACACATTACCCAACACACTACACAACACATTACCCAACACACTACACAACACATTACCTAACACACTACACAACACACTACACAACACATTACCCAACACACTACACAACACATTACCTAACACACTACACAACACATTACCTAACACATTACCCAACACACTACACAACACACTACACAACACATTACCTAACACACTACACAACACACTACACAACACACTACACAACACACTACCCAACACATGCACAGAACAAAAGCATTCCTCGAGGAGACGCGTTACTGAAGATAGAAGACGACAACGGCTTCTGGAGGGATTTCGGTTTCGGTTAGTGCTGCCACCTATGTGGGGTGTCGGCTAATTATCAACTCGCTAATCTACACTCGCACTAGCTCTCTATATGCACTATATAACACTCGCGCGCGCTTTACATAGCATATAACTGTATGTGTACAGCAGCCGATGCATTTCAGCACTTGCGCCCTACAACTAAATAGTACTGGTAGTACTTCTTAGTACCGCCTCACTGCCACCCGATACTGATGCCACGATTACTACAACTTATGAACCCCGTGGCTGTCAAGCTGATACTGATAGAGCAATCCCCGTACTCGATACTGCCTAGGCTCACTTTTGATAGTATACTACTACTACTACTACTACTACTACTACTACTACTACTACTACTACTACTACTACTACTACTACTACTACTACTACTACTACTACTACTACTACTACTACTACTACTACTACTACTACTACTACTACTACTACTACTACTACTACTACTACTACTACTACTACTACTACTACTACTACTACTACTACTACTACTACTACTACTACTACTACTACTACTACTACTACTACTACTACTACTACTACTACTACTACTACTACTACTACTACTACTACTACTACTACTACTACTACTACTACTACTACTACTACTACTACTACTACTACTACTACTACTACTACTACTACTACTACTACTACTACTACTACTACTACTACTACTACTACTACTACTACTACTACTACTACTACTACTACTACTACTACTACTACTACTACTACTACTACTACTACTACTACTACTACTACTACTACTACTACTACTACTACTACTACTACTACTACTACTACTACTACTACTACTACTACTACTACTACTACTACTACTACTACTACTACTACTACTACTACTACTACTACTACTACTACTACTACTACTACTACTACTACTACTACTACTACTACTACTACTACTACTTCTACTACTACTACTACTACTACTACTACTACTACTACTACTACTACTACTACTACTACTACTACTACTACTACTACTACTACTACTACTACTACTACTACTACTACTACTACTACTACTACTACTACTACTACTACTACTACTACTACTACTACTACTACTACTACTACTACTACTACTACTACTACTACTACTACTACTACTACTACTACTACTACTACTACTACTACTACTACTACTACTACTACTACTACTACTACTACTACTACTACTACTACTACTACTACTACTACTACTACTACTACTACTACTACTACTACTACTACTACTACTACTACTACTACTACTACTACTACTACTACTACTACTACTACTACTACTACTACTACTACTACTACTACTACTACTACTACTACTACTACTACTACTACTACTACTACTACTACTACTACTACTACTACTACTACTACTACTACTACTACTACTACTACTACTACTACTACTACTACTACTACTACTACTACTACTACTACTACTACTACTATTACTACTACTACTACTACTACTACTACTACTACTACTACTACTACTACTACTACTACTACTACTACTACTACTACTACTACTACTACTACTACTACTACTACTACTACTACTACTACTACTATTACTACAACTACTGCTACTGCTACTACTGCTACTGCTACTACTGCTACTGCTACTACTACCAATACACATTCAAACACAAAATAAAATTAGATTATGACAAAATACGAATACAGTTAATCTGCTAGAAGTTAGTTTAGTATGACTGAATCAATAATTGGGGACAACTTTAATAGTTACATAGTATTATTTATATTAATAAATGATCAGTAAATGTATATAAATATATATACTATTAGTATTTTCAATATATTGAATTTAATAACTATTTTAATCTAAATGTATGTTTTATTATTGTTATTATTTATTTTTTTTGGTAGAGTCATTTCATCCTATCCATGATCTTAGATGAAGATTTCACTTATAACCACATGGCTTTAATGACCCATCAAAGCCGCTCTCATGTTAAGGCATCCATGGTTTTAACGAGAGCCGACCATTTATGTATAGACAATTATATAAGATCACTTCTAAATAATATTTTAAGACCTATTTTATACGTCAGCATAAGGATTTTAACCCAGTACTATTACCTGGGTATCTGACGGCTTAGCCAACTGTTAAATATGTAATTGTTATATATGAGACGAATATCTAAATAATCAGAGATGATATGTAAATTAATTTTTATATGACTTAAATAATATTAAGGACATCCATTACAAAATTCTACATGACCCTATTTTAGTGCCTAATAAACCGAATCATCATATCATGAGATCTAAATAATAAGTTTTCACTGGTCACAAAATAATTATAAAATTATTTGTAGAATATTGATTTGTTTCATAAAAACTTAAAATTTTGTTCACTGATATCCTCTGATGGTGTTATAAATTTAAGTTTTTTAGGCTTACTATATGGTATTAACATATGATATTTTGACATATCATATATTATACATGTACAAATCTATTTTTTTAATAAAACATTTTTTACACATTTTTTTATTTTATAGACCGTGAACCCTCTTAATACCACTACTATTTGTATGAAAAGTATCAGTATAGATGTATCTGGTATGAACATATCTAACTGAATATATCTTCTAATAAAATATTAGTATGCATCATTAGTCAGTCAACATAGATGAAATAGGCACAATTTACTCCCGACTCATTGACATTATTTCTATTCAGTTTTTAAAAATTTTCCTATTTACTCTACTTCATGAATACGATTATGAATATAATTATTAATAATATGACTACTATATAAATAGTATCGTAAACTGTATATATTAATTAGTATTCTCTCTACCGTTATTGAATAGGAAGTTAAATATACCAACTATTATACACTAGAAATATTACCTTATATAATGAAAACTATATATATATATATATATATATAAACTTTTAAATATTTTGTATTGTATTTTATTGCGATTATCGATTGAAATCCATAGATAATTTAGTCCACGCCCCATATTTATATAACTATATACCACTGTAAATATCACTAACACATAGGTATGTCTTGTCAGTACAAACACGACTTTGAAGAAGTGCATGGATTTACGGGAATGAAGATAAATGGGAAGGTTATAACCTAATTATATTCACACCCCCAACACTACCCTTTAAGGGGAGGTAACCATTATGATCACACCCTAATGATATCTACTAAGAGGAGATACCTAATTATGATCTATCCCCTAATTGTATATATTAAAAGGAGGTACCCCACAATGCTCTATTCAATCGATTAATATCTTCACATAGATGAGAGTCGAGTTTAAATATTACATTAAAATTGAGAACTATCTACTATTATCTACTATTATTAGATTACATAATCACTATAAGTTAAATATATTACACGGATTATAGGAATACATTAAAAACAATTTTATTTATATCATATCAAAAAAGTAAACCTAAAATGATCTACACCTTATTATAATAGATGTTTTATGACATATACTATTTATAAAATAAATATATATATGAAAAAATAATGCAATATTTTATTTGATCAAATTATATTTATTTACAATTAGTTATCAATAATTATACCAAGATTATATGTCCTGTCTTTGGTTCATCGAAATAAACAAAGTGGATAATCAATGACGTACACAATGTATGAAAGATAGATACACGTATGGCACTTTTCTCGATAATTAAAAAAAATGGTATAATTTGATTAGATATTAATCATAATATATAGGTCAACTATTAAAACAGTACGGTTTCCTACTTAGGATTTTCTCCAAAATATACAAAAGTGACTTCTATCTATATATTTATATATATATGGATTTTAATTATATAAATCAATAAATTAGTATAACAACTTTAATTCAAGTACATTTAATTACCAAAATTATGAGGAATTTAATGGTATATTTTATATATATATATATAACTATTATTTTTAGAACATTATAAGTATATTATACTTGATCGTAATTATTAATATATATGTATAAATAAATACTAATTTAAAATGTAGTAGTAGGTTTCTATCTCAGTACCTCTATCTTAGTGTCATACACTACATTACATTTCTTATTCACTTTTATTATATCGATACCTTGTTTATAATTTACAATTTTAAAATTATCGCTAAAGATTAAGAAAGCTATCAATTAGTTAAAGTCATAGGTTATCATCATAAAACTATTATTTTATATTGCACATATTATATTAAAATGTATACAAATACATTTTGTTGTTGAACATTTGTCATTCAGTATTTATAAATCGAAATAATTAATCTATAAAATATTTACTATAATTTTCAATAATATCACACACCGTTACAGAACTGGGGCATGGAAGATATGTTCCTGTACAAGAGATATCTGAAACACGCCTCCATGAAGGTCATAAGGGTGAACGATCCCTCCCTGTTCCATCGGTGGCACCCAAAGACCTGCGATTCCGCCAAGATGAGCCGGCGACAGTTCGACGGGTGTCAAAGAACGCAGGGAATCAACGAAGCGAATCAAGTGCAATTGGCGAAGATGTTTCTGGATTTGAAGGCGGCGCGCAGCGATGAGATTAACCACCGAACGTAGAGTATCGATCTCGTATAAGTTACACACCATAGGTTCATTATTACTATCATTACATCACACACACAAGCACACGTATTGCATCTGACAATACACGATACCTACTATCGTTCCATAGGTTACACATTATTTCTAAAGTTACTAATTAATATTTTGTATGACTATGGTTACTACTACAGTTCAGGTATTTAGTCGGCGGTGACATTCCATTATTGATCTGGATCACCATACATTATTATTTAATATTATATAACCACATTGTTAGCATTCCACCGTTACTTTATTATTCGTTAGTGATATTTTATGATGTTCATTTGTTCATTAGCTATAATGCTACAATGCTATATACAACTTAGCTATATTATTACCATAATATTTGTTCTATTTTTATAAATCTTACATCCCATATTATTCCGATACTGGTATTTTATATATAAAATCATTTATAAAATCAGTGTTTGTTTTTGAGGGGTATTTAATTAAAAACAATATAATAATAATACGTGTAATAACAGTAGAATGATTAAACATTCAGTAATAGGTAACGAGGTAACACATTATTTAGCGTTTCGTTTCGAATGATCCATCATGCACCTCCTGAAGGTTAGAACTTCATCTTGACATTGTCTCCAGTCTTTACTCGTCACGATGCATTCCTGTTGTATCGTTATCAAATGTAGTAAATTAGTTTATAACATATTAATATATTCATATTTTATTTTATATTATATTTATATAAATTAATAAGATTATAATCCCGTACATCTATTTTTATTATTTTTTATTTTAAAGTTAAAGAGCCTGATAAGTCAGTGTTTTACATGTATAAAAGATAGGGAAAATTCTATTTTTTAGAGCTGAAAAATCTTTATCATTGGTTATTTTAATAATGTTTTGGTAATAAATCACTATGTATTGTACATTTATGTATTGTACATTTATATATATATATATATATATATATATATATATGTATATATGTATACATTTTAAATGTAATATACTTAATACTCAATACCAGCTTAATTTTAAAATAAAAAACACTAAACAGATGTATGGGATTTAATAATTTATATAAATTTAATATAAAATAATATATGAATATATTAATATTTTATAAACTAATTTACTACATTTTGTTAGAAAGTATATGCTATTTAATATTAAATTCATATATAGGATAGAAGGGAGTAGTCAATACCTCCTATAACCTCAGGCCCGAACACTGAATTTACATGGTGTATAAAGAGGCCATCGATTTGTAAAATGAACTGGCCTATTTAAAGTAAATAAACAAAATATTAACAAAATATTATAATAGATTATCATTTAGGGATTAACATTGTGGATATCGTTAAAAATATGTAAATTAAATAATACATCTATTTTTATTATTTTTTATTTTAAAGTTAAAGAGCCAGATTAGTCAGTGTTTTACATATATAAAAGATATGGAAAATTCATTTTTTTTAAAAGCTGAAAAATATTTATTATTGATTATTTTTATAATATTTTAGTAATAAATCACTATATTATTATAATATATATAGGATTTTTGTTTATTTGTATTGTACATTTATATTAAATACATATATATATATATATATATATATATATATATATATATATATATATATATATATATGTAATACTAGCCGTTTTGGCACGGTGTATGTGCGGATATTTGAGAATTACAAGTTATTATTAGAAAATTGCATGATCTAGGTGTATTTTAGAAATACAAAATATATTATTTATTTGATTTAAATTAATTATGTTATAAAAAACAAATGGTGTATTTTAGAAATAAGAAATATATTATTTATTTGATTTAAATTAATTATGTTATAAAAAACAAATATTGGGAAATTAACATAATATACATAATAAATGGGAGTTAGCCATATCTGAATTAGCTCTATCTGAATTAGCCATATCGGAGTTAACTCTATCTGAATTAGCCCTAACTGAGTTAGCACTATCGGAGTTATCCCTATCTGAATTAGCCCTATAGGAGCACCTCGATAAAATAAGTTATATATATTCGTATAAGAACTGTATAATTATGAAATAAATTAAAATAAATTTAATAAGTCGTACGAGATTATTAATATTTTATAAACTGATTTTCTACATTTTTTCAGAAAGTATATGCTATTTAATATAAAATTCATATATTGATTTATTAGTCATTCTATTTTATTATTTGTATGTTTCAACCCAGTAAACCAAAATCAGATAATGTTGGATAATATCAGATAAATCACAGATAATTTGAGAAAATGTGTCCAACTCAATAAATACAGATAATAGTGAGATATTTTTAGAAAAATTATCTATAAAGTTAGATAAATTTATTTAATATATAAATCTATAGATTGACTCTTTACTATCGGACCGGAAGAATATGCCAGATCAATTCTGCGACATCTTGATATTAAATGGAAAGAATATAATTATTGTGGAATGGGTAAAGAGAAGAGGTTAAAGTTTAAAGGTAGTCCAATATGTGTAGTTATTATCGGTTAGTTTAATTATTGAATGTTTTATAGAAATATTACTATATTAACGATAAATTAAATATATATTTAATATAATATTATAATATAATATATTCACAGATGCCATAGAAAAAAAATATGGTAGATATCTTAGTATAGATAAAATGATGTCAAGTGCCTTAAAGGCAGTGCAATACGTATTTAAGGTAAGTAATATACATTATATTAATTATTTAATTACATTGATTTTTATGTTTTGTTTGTAGAAATGAAATATGTAATGGAAATTATGGAAATGAAATTATATTATAAATATTATTATTATATATCATTATTATTAAAATTAATATATTAAACATTTTTTATAAAAACAGCCCTTTTTAGGGCTACTAAAATTTATATGAGTTTTATAAATTTTAAGATAATTTATCTCAAATTATCTTATATAGTAGAAAATGTATCTCCATTTATACAGATAATATCTGACAAATGTTAGATAAATTATCTAGCTTATAGATAATTTATCTCAAATTCTACAGATAATATCTGACAATTGTTAGATAAATTATATAGCTTATAGATAATTTATCTCAAATTCTACAGATAATATCTGACAATTTTCAGATAAATTATCTCAAATTCTACAGATAATATCTGGAAATTTTTAGATAAATTATCCTATATGGTGGAAAATTTATCTCAAAATAGACAGCTAATAGCTGGCGAAGTGTCGTAATTTTAGCCAGCAATTTACTGGATAAAAAGTAGATATGATTCATGTTTATTTTATTTTATTTTATTTTAATTATTGCATAATTATAATATACATAAATATATAAAATCGTAATACTAATCGTAAATTAGTACTAATAGTTATATATATATTTCTGAATCTGATTTAATTTTTAATATCAAAAATGTGATAGAAAATGTGGTCAATATTCTAAGGTATATTAATAATAATTTTATATGTCTCAATTGATCACAAAAATAGCAAAAGGGGCTGCGATACCGGAGCCTAAAGGGCTGAGAGCTGGATCGAGTGGGCAGAAATCACATACAATTCTGCTTCCAGGTGATTATACAGCCGCGAGAATTCTGGAAAGATCTCGTCGTAGGTTAACAAAAAAACCGACGGATTATAGAAACATATTAAAGCGGCTACCCAATTGGTATGGAAGCACGGAACTAAATTTATGGATCAAGAATTTTCAGCTAGCTTTTGGAATTTATAGTGGGCATCTCATGTAATCTAACTATTATGCACTAGAAAATTTGGAGAACAGTTTGATTGCTACTATTTAAAAACAATAAAATATATTATAATTTTTACAGAAATGTTTATATGTTTACTCTATGCTGCATTAATACTTGGTGAAAAAGGGTGATTTATATACGACCAAGACTCACAAATAACACACTTAAATATATTCAAACAAATTTGTATATTATTTTCAATGAAAATGAATTTTGTATACAAATAACCTATATAAAATTGGCAATTATATTATTATGTTATATTTTATTAACCAACAATTTTTTAATATGATTATATCCACATTTTTAAAATTTTGTGTAGCATAAAATTAAATTTGAATGATATAATTACTTATAACTAGATTACTGGATAATTTATATATAATTTATGAAATAAATATTCTGGAATATTTAGAATTCAAATTATTTTATATTGTAAGTGATATTATAAAATTGGTATATATATATATATGTAACAATTATAAATATAGTATAATAGCATTTCTACAATAACATAACAAATTATAATAAATTGTTTATAATTATTTGTATTAATAGTTATATATATTTCTGAATCTGATTTAATTTTTATTATCAAAAATGTGATAGAAAATGTGGTCAATATTCTAAGGTATATTTCTAAATTATATGTACATTTGTTATTACTAATGTAATGTTGATAATATGAAACCAGATGCAATAATTGAGAAAATGGCTATTGGGGAGGAATTTAGAAAATGGAAGGCACAAGATCTTATTGATCAATCCAACAAAAGAAAATTGAAATTTAAATAGAGGGTAAAATTAAGGAAGATAAATTGAAAAAAGAAATAATAATTGAGAACGTAAAAACGCTTTAGAAAAGGAACTTTTAGAAAATAACCGCGTTAACCTCCGATCCAGAGGTCATCGGAGAGGCCGTCGGAGAGGTCGTCGGAGAGGTCGTCGTGATGAAGAGAAGGAGTTTACATGGAATAATAATTGGAAGAAAGGCCTACAGAACAGGGATACATGGACCAGAAACATATTAAAGCGGCTACCCAATTGGTATGGAAGCACGGAACTAAATTTATGGATCAAGAATTTTCAGCATGCTTTTGGAAATTATAGTGGGCATCTCATGTAATCTAACTATTATGCACTAGTGGGTCAATAGGTCAAAAAGAAAATTTGTAGAACAGTTTGATTGATTTTAAAAACAATAAAATATATTATAATTTTTACAGAAATGTTTATATGTTTACTCTATGCTGCATTAATACTTGGTGAAAAAGGGTGATTTATATACGACCAAGACTCACAAATAACACACCTTATATATTCAAACAAATTTGTATATTATTTTCAATGAAAATGAATTTTGTATACAAATAACCTATATAAAATTGGCAATTATATTATTATGTTATATTTTATTTATAACATTTCATACCAACAATTTTTTAATATGATTATATCCACATTTTTAAAATTTTGTGTAGCATAAAATTAAATTTGAATGATATAATTACTTATAACTAGATTACTGGATAATTTATATATAATTTATGAAATAAATATTCTGGAATATTTAGAATTCAAATTATTTTATATTGTAATTGATATTATAAAATTGGTATATAAATATATATATATATATATATATATATATATATTAAGGATATATACTATTTTATAAACTATTATTTCAGTTAAATAAATAATGAGAAATATCCTGTACTTTATATTATTTAAATAATATAGTAACATTTAAATAACCCATACAATGTACGCCGTACACATCAGTACACTTAGATGTAATAGAGTACGTATGTTATTGAAACGTGGCATTTTATTACACATTAAACTGCTCGATTTCAATTGGTCGTAAAACGGACATACGCGATAATTCTATGAATCGGTTTCAGTTGAAATATATTCGTCAGTAAACAACGCGTTCGTAAGGACGTAACATGTGACACATAACTACAGATACGAAACACTATGCGACGTGGGAGATGGAACAACTCAGTATTACGACCACGACGAGGATTGCGTGGTAACTCTGCCCGATAGGTTATCGGTATACACGCCGAGAAGGCAACCCTCCAGAGGGGTGAAGATGCGGAGATTGGAGGCTAGCGGGAATGGGAAACTAGTGGAGATAAAGCAGGAGCAGGAGACGGTGGCCAACGAATAGGGAATGCGTATTTGAATTAAAGAAAATTTACGGGTTATACCATATAAATATATATATATAATAATAATTAATAATTTATTAAGACACATCCATATGCATTTGTTCAGATATATAATATTTGTATTTGTTTACATACAAATTATTTAAATTTATCAAATAATATACATTTTAACATATAATTACTTAACCTCGAGACTAAGTTAATACATTTATGATTGAATATTTATAATCTTTATTACATACATTAATTACTTTTAGATTTGTATAATGTTAAATGCTTAAAATAGTGTATTATATTCTAAATATTTTAATATTAATTGAAAAATGTGGTAAAAATTTATATATATATATATATACAAATATATCTATAATTATTTAAAATATAATAATTATAATATTCAATAGTTTATTAATAATAGTATCAAATGTTTAGAATTCTATGTAATTTATGTCGACTTTAATCTCGATATTATATATAGTTTTTAATTTAATCATATGCGTTGACATTTTCATTTTTATGTATTATACATATATATATAAATTACTTATATTACGCTATATTTTATTGTTAACAGTAGCAGAAGGGAACCTCGAGTCTACTGAAACTGCCAGCTCAAATATAGACAGTACTACTAGAGGTGCAGGAGGTGATACACCATGTGTTGCTACAGGTTAGGAGAGATCGTATTTATCAGATATTGTTTCAACTTTTCAATTATTAATCTGTTTTATAAGTAACATAATATCGAATTTTATGAAGTTTAATAAATAACAATTATTCAAATTATAAAATATTAAAAAAAATTATGAATTGACTATATTTTAGTATAATTATATAAGAATTATTAGTAGTAATATTATTATCTTACTATAGTATAGTATAGTATAGTCGATAACCATTATATTTATTTTAAATAATATTATTTAAATAACAACGTATTTATCTTGAAATCATTAATTTCTCATACACTTTTATTCGAAATGATCATTTCGATATTATTATATACATTTCTTAATATCGATATTCAGAGAATGGGTTATGATTAATTCTATTACATTATCAACTAATTATATACATACACAAACACAAACATATACACACTCACATATATATATATATATATATGACTTATATTACGCTATATTTCATTAATAATTGCAGAAGGTATTTCTGCACCTAGTGAAACTGGCAGCGCCTATATCTCTATGCAAGATACTACTAGAGGATCATCTGGTGATGCTGAGGATATGTTTACTGGTTAGCAGTGATTTTATTTATGAGATCAGAACTTCATTGTATAAGGGTTATTCGGTTTTTTTTCCTTTTTTATCAAAAAATCCATGTTTTTTTTGGTTTTTGTTTTTTTATATATATAATTATTGATAAATATATTATTTTCAAAACTATAGTATCGTTTAATATTAGTATAAATATTATTGATAATAGTACAGATTATGCATATTATATAAAGTATACCATATATAATACCAACAAATAAATGAATAATAATAATTTACTTCAAAAAAATTAAATTATTGATAAATATTGTTTATATGATTATATCCACATTTTAAAAATGTTGTGTTGCATAAAATTAAATTTGAATGATATAATTACTTATAACTAGATTAATGGATAATTTATATATAATTTATGAAATAAATATTCTGGAATATTTAGAATTCAAATTAGTTTATATTGTAAGTGATATTATAAAATTGCTATATATATATGTAACAATTATAAATATAGTATAATAGCATTTCTACAATAACATAACAAATTATAATAAATTGTTTATAATTAGTTGTACTAATAGTTATATATATTTCTGAATCTGATTTAATTTTTATTATCAAAAATGTGATAGAAAATGTGGTCAATATTCTAAGGTATATTTCTAAATTATATGTACATTTGTTATTACTAATGTAATGTTGATAATATGAAACCAGATGCAATAATTGAGAAAATGGCTATTGGGGAGAAATTTAGAAAATGGAAGGCACAAGATCTTATTGATCAATCCAACAAAAGAAAACTTGAAATTTAAATAGAGGGTAAAATTAAGGAAGATAAATTGAAAAAAGAAATAATAATTGAGAACGTAAAAACGCTTTAGAAAAGGAACTTTTAGAAAATAACCGCGTTAACCTCCGATCCAGAGGTCATCGGAGAGGCCGTCGGAGAGGTCGTCGGAGAGGTCGTCGGAGAGGTCGTCGTGATGAAGAGAAGGAGTTTACATGGAATAATAATTGGAAGAAAGGCCTACAGAACAGGGATACATGGACCAGAAACATATTAAAGCGGCTACCCAATTGGTATGGAAGCACGGAACTAAATTTATGGATCAAGAATTTTCAGCATGCTTTTGGAAATTATAGTGGGCATCTCATGTAATCTAACTATTATGCACTAGTGGGTCAATAGGTCAAAAAGAAAATTTGTAGAACAGTTTGATTGATTTTAAAAACAATAAAATATATTATAATATTTTACAGAAATGTTTATATGTTTACTCTATGCTGCATTAATACTTGGTGAAAAAGGGTGATTTATATACGACCAAGACTCACAAATAACACACTTAAATATATTCAAACAAATTTGTATATTATTTTCAATGAAAATGAATTTTGTATACAAATAACCTATATAAAATTGGCAATTATATTATTGTTATATTTTATTTATAACATTTAACAATTTTTTAATATGATTATATCCACATTTTTAAAATTTTGTGTTGCATAAAATTAAATTTGAATGATATAATTACTTATAACTAGATTACTGGATAATTTATATATAATTTATGAAATAAATATTCTGGAATATTTAGAATTCAAATTATTTTATATTGTAATTGATATTATAAAATTGGTATATAAATATATATATATATATATATATATATATATATATATATATATATTAAGGATATATACTATTTTATAAACTATTATTTCAGTTAAATAAATAATGAGAAATATCCTGTACTTTATATTATTTAAATAATATAGTAACATTTAAATAACCCGTACAATGTACGCCGTACACATCAGTACACTTTGATGTAATAGAGTACGTATGTTATTGAAACGTGGCATTTTATTACACATTAAATTGCTAGATTTCAATTGGTCGTAAAACGGACATACGCGATAATTCTATGAATCGGTTTCAGTTGAAATATATTCGTCAGTAAACAACGCGTTCGTAAGGACGTAACATGTGACACATAACTACAGATACGAAACACTATGCGACGTGGGAGATGGAACAACTCAGTATTACGACCACGACGAGGATTGCGTGGTAACTCTGCCCGATAGGTTATCGGTATACACGCCGAGAAGGCAACCCTCCAGAGGGGTGAAGATGCGGAGATTGGAGGCTAGCGGGAATGGGAAACTAGTGGAGATAAAGCAGGAGCAGGAGCAGGAGCAGGAGCAGGAGACGGTGGCCAACGAATAGGGAATGCGTATTTGAATTAAAGAAAATTTACGGGTTATACCATATAAATATATATATATAATAATAATTAATAATTTATTAAGACACGCCCATATGCATTTGTTCAGATATATAATATTTGTATTTGTTTACATACAATTTATTTAAATTTATCAAATAATATACATTTTAACATATAATTACTTAACCTCGAGACTAAGTTAATACATTTATGATTGAATATTTATAATCTTTATTACATACATTAATTACTTTTAGATTTGTATAATGTTAAATGCTTAAAATAGCGTATTATATTCTAAATATATTAATATTAATTGAAAAATGTGGTAAAAATTTATATATATATATATATATACAAATATATCTATAATTATTTAAAATATAATAATTATAATATTCAATAGTTTATTAATAATAGTATCAAATGTTTAGAATTCTATGTAATTTATGTCGAATTTAATCTCGATATTATATATAGTTTTTAATTTAATCATATGCGTTGACATTTTCATTTTTATGTATTACACATATATATATAAATTACTTATATTACGCTATATTTTATTGTTAACAGTAGCAGAAGGGAACCTCGAGTCTACTGAAACTGCCAGCTCAAATATAGACAGTTACACTAGAGGTGCAGGAGGTGATACACCATGTGTTGCTACAGGTTAGGAGAGATCGTATTTATCAGATATTGTTTCAAATTTTCAATTATTAATCTGTTTTATAAGTAACATAATATCGAATTTTATGAAGTTTAATAAATAACAATTATTCAAATTATAAAATATTAAAAAAAATTATGAATTGACTATATTTTAGTATAATTATATAAGAATTATTAGTAGTAATATTATTATCTTACTATAGTATAGTATAGTATAGTCGATAACCATTATATTTATTTTAAATAATATTATTTAAATAACAACGTATTTATCTTGAAATCATTAATTTCTCATACACTTTTATTCGAAATGATCATTTCGATATTATTATATACATTTCTTAATATCGATATTCAGAGAATGGGTTATGATTAATTCTATTACATTATCAACTAATTATATACATACACAAACACAAACATATACACACTCACATATATATATATATATATGACTTATATTACGCTATATTTCATTAATAGTTGCAGAAGGTATTTCTGCACCTATTGAAACTGGCAGCGCCGATATCTCTATGCAAGATACTACTAGAGGATCATCTGGTGATGCTGAGGATATGTTTACTGGTTAGCAGTGATTTTATTTATGAGATCAGAACTTCATTGTATAAGGGTTATTCGGTTTTTTTTCCTTTTTTATCAAAAAATCCATGTTTTTTTTGGTTTTTGTTTTTTTTATATATATAATTATTGATAAATATATTATTTTCAAAACTATAGTATCGTTTAATATTAGTATAAATATTATTGATAATAGTACAGATTATGCATATTATATAAAGTATACCATATATAATACCAACAAATAAATGAATAATAATAATTTACTTCAAAAAAATTAAATTATTGATAAATATTGTTTATATGATTATATCCACATTTTAAAAATGTTGTGTTGCATAAAATTAAATTTGAATGATATAATTACTTATAACTAGATTAATGGATAATTTATATATAATTTATGAAATAAATATTCTGGAATATTTAGAATTCAAATTAGTTTATATTGTAAGTGATATTATAAAATTGCTATATATATATGTAACAATTATAAATATAGTATAATAGCATTTCTACAATAACATAACAAATTATAATAAATTGTTTATAATTAGTTGTACTAATAGTTATATATATTTCTGAATCTGATTTAATTTTTATTATCAAAAATGTGATAGAAAATGTGGTCAATATTCTAAGGTATATTTCTAAATTATATGTACATTTGTTATTACTAATGTAATGTTGATAATATGAAACCAGATGCAATAATTGAGAAAATGGCTATTGGGGAGAAATTTAGAAAATGGAAGGCACAAGATCTTATTGATCAATCCAACAAAAGAAAACTTGAAATTTAAATAGAGGGTAAAATTAAGGAAGATAAATTGAAAAAAGAAATAATAATTGAGAACGTAAAAACGTTTTAGAAAAGGAACTTTTAGAAAATAACCGCGTTAACCTCCGATCCAGAGGTCATCGGAGAGGCCGTCGGAGAGGTCTTCGGAGAGGTCGTCGTGATGAAGAGAAGGAGTTACATGGAATAATAATTGGAAGAAAGGCCTACAGAACAGGGATACATGGACCAGAAACATATTAAAGCGGCTACCCAATTGGTATGGAAGCACGGAACTAAATTTATGGATCAAGAATTTTCAGCATGCTTTTGGAAATTATAGTGGGCATCTCATGTAATCTAACTATTATGCACTAGTGGGTCAATAGGTCAAAAAGACAATTTGTAGAACAGTTTGATTGATTTTAAAAACAATAAAATATATTATAATATTTTACATAAATGTTTATATGTTTACTCTATGCTGCATTTCTACTTGGTGAAAAAGGGTGATTTATATACGACCAAGACTCACAAATAACACACCTTATATATTCAAACAAATTTGTATATTATTTTCAATGAAAATGAATTTTGTATACAAATAACCTATATAAAATTGGCAATTATATTATTGTTATATTTTATTTATAACATTTAACAATTTTTATTATGATTATATCCACATTTTTAAAATTTTGTGTTGCATAAAATTAAATTTGAATGATATAATTACTTATAACTAGATTACTGGATAATTTATATATAATTTATGAAATAAATATTCTGGAATATTTAGAATTCAAATTATTTTATATTGTAATTGATATTATAAAATTGGTATATAAATATATATATATATATATATATATATATATATTAAGGATATATACTATTTTATAAACTATTATTTCAGTTAAATAAATAATGAGAAATATCCTGTACTTTATATTATTTAAATAATATAGTAACATTTAAATAACCCGTACAATGTACGCCGTACACATCAGTACACTTTGATGTAATAGAGTACGTATGTTATTGAAACGTGGCATTTTATTACACATTAAACTGCTCGATTTCAATTGGTCGTAAAACGGACATACGCGATAATTCTATGAATCGGTTTCAGTTGAAATATATTCGTCAGTAAACAACGCGTTCGTAAGGACGTAACATGTGACACATAACTACAGATACGAAACACTATGCGACGTGGGAGATGGAACAACTCAGTATTACGACCACGACGAGGATTGCGTGGTAACTCTGCCCGATAGGTTATCGGTATACACGCCGAGAAGGCAACCCTCCAGAGGGGAGAGGAGGAGATTGGAGGCTAGCGGGAATGGGAAACTAGTGGAGATAAAGCAGGAGCAGGAGCAGGAGACGGTGGCCAACGAATAGGGAATGCGTATTTGAATTAAAGAAAATTTACGGGTTATACCATATAAATATATATATATAATAATAATTAATAATTTATTAAGACACGCCCATATGCATTTGTTCAGATATATAATATTTGTATTTGTTTACATACAATTTATTTAAATTTATCAAATAATATACATTTTAACATATAATTACTTAACCTCGAGACTAAGTTAATACATTTATGATTGAATATTTATAATCTTTATTACATACATTAATTACTTTTAGATTTGTATAATGTTAAATGCTTAAAATAGTGTATTATATTCTAAATATTTTAATATTAATTGAAAAATGTGGTAAAAATTTATATATATATATATATATATATACAAATATATCTATAATTATTTAAAATATAATAATTATAATATTCAATAGTTTATTAATAATAGTATCAAATGTTTAGAATTCTATGTAATTTATGTCGACTTTAATCTCGATATTATATATTGTTTTTAATTTAATCATATGCGTTGACATTTTCATTTTTATGTATTACACATATATATATAAATTACTTATATTACGCTATATTTTATTGTTAACAGTAGCAGAAGGGAACCTCGAGTCTACTGAAACTGCCAGCTCAAATATAGACAGTACTACTAGAGGTGCAGGAGGTGATACACCATGTGTTGCTACAGGTTAGGAGAGATCGTATTTATCAGATATTGTTTCAAATTTTCAATTATTAATCTGTTTTATAAGTAACATAATATCGAATTTTATGAAGTTTAATAAATAACAATTATTCAAATTATAAAATATTAAAAAAAATTATGAATTGACTATATTTTAGTATAATTATATAAGAATTATTAGTAGTAATATTATTATCTTACTATAGTATAGTATAGTATAGTCGATAACCAATATATTTATTTTAAATAATATTATTTAAATAACAACGTATTTATCTTGAAATCATTAATTTCTCATACACTTTTATTCGAAATGATCATTTCGATATTATTATATACATTTCTTAATATCGATATTCAGAGAATGGGTTATGATTAATTCTATTACATTATCAACTAATTATATACATACACAAACACAAACATATACACACTCACATATATATATATATATATGACTTATATTACGCTATATTTCATTAATAGTTGCAGAAGGTATTTCTGCACCTAGTGAAACTGGCAGCGCCGATATCTCTATGCAAGATACTACTAGAGGATCATCTGGTGATGCTGAGGATATGTTTACTGGTTAGCAGTGATTTTATTTATCAGATCAGAACTTCATTGTATAAGGGTTATTCGGTTTTTTTTCCTTTTTTATCAAAAAATCCATGTTTTTTTTGGTTTTTGTTTTTTTTATATATATAATTATTGATAAATATATTATTTTCAAAACTATAGTATCGTTTAATATTAGTATAAATATTATTGATAATAGTACAGATTATGCATATTATATAAAGTATACCATATATAATACCAACAAATAAATGAATAATAATAATTTACTTCAAAAAAATTAAATTATTGATAAATATTGTTTATATGATTATATCCACATTTTAAAAATGTTGTGTTGCATAAAATTAAATTTGAATGATATAATTACTTATAACTAGATTAATGGATAATTTATATATAATTTATGAAATAAATATTCTGGAATATTTAGAATTCAAATTAGTTTATATTGTAAGTGATATTATAAAATTGCTATATATATATGTAACAATTATAAATATAGTATAATAGCATTTCTACAATTACATAACAAATTATAATAAATTGTTTATAATTAGTTGTACTAATAGTTATATATATTTCTGAATCTGATTTAATTTTTATTATCAAAAATGTGATAGAAAATGTGGTCAATATTCTAAGGTATATTTCTAAATTATATGTACATTTGTTATTACTAATGTAATGTTGATAATATGAAACCAGATGCAATAATTGAGAAAATGGCTATTGGGGAGAAATTTAGAAAATGGAAGGCACAAGATCTTATTGATCAATCCAACAAAAGAAAACTTGAAATTTAAATAGAGGGTAAAATTAAGGAAGATAAATTGAAAAAAGAAATAGTAATTGATAACGTAAAAACGCTTTAGAAAAGGAACTTTTAGAAAATAACCGCATTAACCTCCGATCCAGAGGTCATCGGAGAGGCCGTCGGAGAGGTCGTCGTGATGAAGAGAAGGAGTTTACATGGAATAATAATTGGAAGAAAGGCCTACAGAACAGGGATACATGGACCAGAAACATATTAAAGCGGCTACCCAATTGGTATGGAAGCACGGAACTAAATTTATGGATCAAGAATTTTCAGCATGCTTTTGGAATTTATAGTGGGCATCTCATGTAATCTAACTATTATGCACTAGTGGGTCAATAGGTCAAAAAGAAAATTTGGAGAACAGTTTGATTGATTTTAAAAACAATAAAATATATTATAATATTTTACAGAAATGTTTATATGTTTACTCTATGCTGCATTAATACTTGGTGAAAAAGGGTGATTTATATACGACCAAGACTCACAAATAACACACTTAAATATATTCAAACAAATTTGTATATTATTTTCAATGAAAATGAATTTTGTATACAAATAACCTATATAAAATTGGCAATTATATTATTGTTATATTTTATTTATAACATTTAACAATTTTTATTATGATTATATCCACATTTTTAAAATTTTGTGTTGCATAAAATTAAATTTGAATGATATAATTACTTATAACTAGATTACTGGATAATTTATATATAATTTATGAAATAAATATTCTGGAATATTTAGAATTCAAATTATTTTATATTGTAATTGATATTATAAAATTGGTATATAAATATATATATATATATATATATATATATATATTAAGGATATATACTATTTTATAAACTATTATTTCAGTTAAATAAATAATGAGAAATATCCTGTACTTTATATTATTTAAATAATATAGTAACATTTAAATAACCCGTACAATGTACGCCGTACACATCAGTACACTTTGATGTAATAGAGTACGTATGTTATTGAAACGTGGCATTTTATTACACATTAAACTGCTCGATTTCAATTGGTCGTAAAACGGACATACGCGATAATTCTATGAATCGGTTTCAGTTGAAATATATTCGTCAGTAAACAACGCGTTCGTAAGGACGTAACATGTGACACATAACTACAGATACGAAACACTATGCGACGTGGGAGATGGAACAACTCAGTATTACGACCACGACGAGGATTGCGTGGTAACTCTGCCCGATAGGTTATCGGTATACACGCCGAGAAGGCAACCCTCCAGAGGGGTGAAGATGCGGAGATTGGAGGCTAGCGGGAATGGGAAACTAGTGGAGATAAAGCAGGAGCAGGAGCAGGAGACGGTGGCCAACGAATAGGGAATGCGTATTTGAATTAAAGAAAATTTACGGGTTATACCATATAAATATATATATATAATAATAATTAATAATTTATTAAGACACGCCCATATGCATTTGTTCAGATATATAATATTTGTATTTGTTTACATACAATTTATTTAAATTTATCAAATAATATACATTTTAACATATAATTACTTAACCTCGAGACTAAGTTAATACATTTATGATTGAATATTTATAATCTTTATTACATACATTAATTACTTTTAGATTTGTATAATGTTAAATGCTTAAAATAGTGTATTATATTCTAAATATTTTAATATTAATTGAAAAATGTGGTAAAAATTTATATATATATATATATATACAAATATATCTATAATTATTTAAAATATAATAATTATAATATTCAATAGTTTATTAATAATAGTATCAAATGTTTAGAATTCTATGTAATTTATGTCGACTTTAATCTCGATATTATATATAGTTTTTAATTTAATCATATGCGTTGACATTTTCATTTTTATGTATTACACATATATATATAAATTACTTATATTACGCTATATTTTATTGTTAACAGTAGCAGAAGGGAACCTCGAGTCTACTGAAACTGCCAGCTCAAATATAGACAGTTACACTAGAGGTGCAGGAGGTGATACACCATGTGTTGCTACAGGTTAGGAGAGATCGTATTTATCAGATATTGTTTCAAATTTTCAATTATTAATCTGGTTTATAAGTAACATAATATCGAATTTTATGAAGTTTAATAAATAAGTTTAATAAATAACAATTATTCAAATTATAAAATATTAAAAAAAATTATGAATTGACTATATTTTAGTATAATTATATAAGAATTATTAGTAGTAATATTATTATCTTACTATAGTATAGTATAGTATAGTCGATAACCATTATATTTATTTTAAATAATATTATTTAAATAACAACGTATTTATCTTGAAATCATTAATTTCTCATACACTTTTATTCGAAATGATCATTTCGATATTATTATATACATTCTCTAATATCGATATTCAGAGAATGGGTTATGATTAATTCTATTACATTATCAACTAATTATATACATACACAAACACAAACATATACACACTCACATATATATATATATATATGACTTATATTACGCTATATTTCATTAATAGTTGCAGAAGGTATTTCTGCACCTAGTGAAACTGGCAGCGCCGATATCTCTATGCAAGATACTACTAGTGTTTGAGGATCATCTGGTGATGCTGAGGATATGTTTACTGGTTAGCAGTGATTTTATTTATCAGATCAGAACTTCATTGTATAAGGGTTATTCGGTTTTTTTTCCTTTTTTATCAAAAAATCCATGTTTTTTTTTGGTTTTTGTTTTTTATATATATATAATTATTGATAAATATATTAATTTCAAAACTATAGTATCGTTTAATATTAGTATAAATATTATTGATAATAGTACAGATTATGCATATTATATAAAGTATACCATATACTTGTGTATATTTGTGTAACCTAATAATTCGATATGGCCATCTAGCGGTATTAGTCTGATAATAAGAATTTTCTATATTTATTGTAATTTTGAATTGACAGTTTCATCAAATGTCAATATTTTAATAATATTCTTTTATATGGATAATATTGTATATGTATTTTAAATTTTTTAAATCGCATAGAAAACTATATCATTATATGTTAAAATATAAGTCTTTATTTGTAATATACTAATTTAAAATGTTCTAAAACTATGAATTATTAACATATTAAATTCAAATTGGAGCTGTGAATATTTCGTAATGATTTGTCATTTTTAATTATACATTATTATGATTAAATAATATTGTTTATTTAATTAAACACTATAATACCTATATTAATATAATATTTTATATATAATATAATAGTATATTATAAATGATGATAATATCATCATGATATATATTATAAATTATATATATTTAATATAATATTATAGGTATAGAGAACGAAGTGATAGAGAGGAAGCTTCGCTATAATAATATATTAGATATTAGCTCCCCTATTGATAGAAAAGAAATAATATTTGTGTTCTACAAAAATCCAAATCCACTGAAATAAATAAATAATTGCAAAGATTTTTGATATTTTTTAAAATATTCCATTTCTCTGATTTTTTCAAATATCCTAGAATTTAAATAAATATATTTGAATTTATTTGAATAAATATATATTACAAAATTCCGAGAGTATATTCAAGTAATCACCCTCATTGTAATAATAAAATATATAACTGGAAAGAATAACAATGACCACCAAATGACATTTTAAAATATTATTATATAATTTTATGAAATAATATCGTCACTATTTCAAATAGTATTTGAATATATTATTAGTAAGTATATTTAAATTGATTTTGAATGTAAAATTCTAAATAATACTATATAGTATATTTCATATACAATTTACAAATATAGTACGAATAACATTATATATTTCTTGATTTTGAATGTAAAATTCTAAATTATATTATATAATTTATAAGAAATAATACCGTCACTATTTAAAATAATATGTGCATATAATATACTAATATTATGTGGTATATTTAATATAAATATTACATAGTGTAAATAATATATTAGTTTTCCCATATAATTTGTATGTTAATAATTATATTTTAAATTGATTTTAAATGAAAAATTGTAAATTATATTACATAATTTATAAGAAATAATATCATACAATTTGAATATTATTATTAAGTATATCTAAATTGATTTAAAATTTCAAATTCTAAATAATATTATATGTTATATTTCATATAAAATTAAAACATAGAGAAAGAATTTAATTATATATTTCATGATTTTGAATGTAAAATTCTAAATTATATTATATGGTATATTAAATTCATATACACTTTACAAATAGAGAACGAATAACGTCCTATGTCTTCATTAATTGTATATATGTATATCTTACAATATAAATACTATATTATGTCAATAAATTATTTAAATATTTAATTTAATATACATTTTATAATATGTATTATTAGAAAAAATAAATATGTATTTATATCGTAATTTTTGGAAAATATAATTTTATTTTGTCAAATTATTAAATATATACTTAAATTAATATTTAAATATATTGTAAATTAATTATTGTGGTATAAGATTAAATATTTCATTAATTATAAATATATTGTAAATTAATAATTTAAGTACAAGATTAAATATTACATTAAGTGTAATATATTGTATACGATATATATATACCGTAAATTATTTATTCATTAAGTTATTATTTTGAATGTTATGTATAATATATTATTGTAATATATATAATGATATAATTGTTACATGTATTTCATTAATTGTAAATAATTAATATTTTAAATAATTTAGATTTTCAAGTTCTATTTGAAGACAACTTATTTGGACAAATTCAATTGGAATCAATATTCATAACATTAAACCTTATGATAGGATATGTAGCAAACAATTCTGCACAAATAATTTCTACTATACTCCAAAGAGATGTAAATTAGCAAATAATGCATATCGAAAAATGTTTGTATTATTTATTTTTAATGATACATAAATTGTAAAAATATTATATAATTTATTTATAAATAATATTAAATATAGTAATTCAAATTAGTAGTAAATTTATTTTATTCAAATTATTAATTAATTATTCATTATGTAATTTAGGCAAAATTTCTCCAAATTCAGTTTCTTCTCACGAAGTAGTATCCACGGTAAGTTCTTATAATCTTTCAAATTTCATATTCATATTGAGAATCTTATCTGTAAATAAAAATAAACATTACTTCTTATTATATATTAATAAGTTAACATATATATATAATACTAGAAAATATTGTAATTAATTATATGAAATTAATAAACAATAACATTTAAATAAAATACTTACAATTTACTGCTATAAATATTAATGAAATAGAACATATTACTGATGTTAGTAAATAATAAGTAGATTAAACTATTCGGACATTACAGTAATTAAATTTTATATAATTCTCTATTATAAAACAGAATGATAACTTAAATCAAAACCATACTATTGATTAGCAGAATAATGAAATACAGAACATAACTGACGTTAGTAATAATAATTATATCTAATTTATATTTATTTATATAGTAGAATTTATATATTTATTTTCTCATATTATATTTATTGTCTATTTTAATAAATATATATAATTTATATTATATATTCTATTAAAATATAATTAACTATTGAGGAGGGAAAGTTATTGAGACCTACGTTTTTATTACCAAACAATACATTAACATCAAATTCAATATAATAATTCCATAATCTTTATATATGACTGCATTATAGGGTGTTCACACGATGCGTGTTTTGCTTGTCGTACGAACAAATGCTGGACCGACATTTTTCGGTCCAGCATTTAAAAAACACGAGTGTTCATACGACGCGTGTTTAAATTGTCATAGTTACTAATAACTGACAGCGGAAATAAAAAATAATGTAAATAAAAATTTCAAATTCAAATAATATTTTAATTTATTTATTATAATTACATTTATTATAAGTATGGATACTTATTTGGATACTTATTTAAATAATTTATTATGTTTAATAATTGGCAAAATTGCGTAGATTTAATTCGTTTAATTCGTTAGAAAATAACAGAACGAGAACTATATAAACGCATAATTATTTACAACAATTCTCGATCTTTAAAGCATTACTTAAACTACTTTTTATTATATCTTTACTTGAATTATTTAATTTTGTATATTCTATATAATTCATGTTTATATTGTATTTTATATTGTAGTAATACGATTAATTATATAAAAATTATTCAGTATAACAATTTTATAAAATATTGTAAATATTAACAAAGATAGTAAGATATTTCGGTCCAGCATTTATTTCGGTCCAGCAAAAAATAGGATATTTTCTATTTTTGCTATACGACGAGAAAAATAGGAATCCGAGTAAATGCTGGACCGAATCTATGATTTTGAAGAATTCGGTCCAGCATTTGTTCGTACGACAAGCAAAACACGCATCGTGTGAACACCCTATTACGTAGTTCTAAATAATGAATATCGACATATATTACAATTACACTTATTATTCAATTAGAATTCCTATATTATAAAATAATTTTCCATGTAAATTTAGATGATTTAAGATGGTGTCATACCAAAAATTACAGCCAGATATCACCGCATAGAAATATTAGGGAGTTTCGGTGTGAAAGGCTATACAGGTCGACACAAACCTTTTGAGTGCAGTTATATATAAATTACCTATTAAATCTTTGACTTGTCAGATTTGTAAAAGTTTTAAAATGAATAAATAACATCTAATTTGTATAGCCTGATATCAGGCTGTTATTTTTGGTGTGAAATCCAATGTATTCTAATTTGGACCTATATGTGGGTATTGAGGTCGATAGTATAGGGTACAATTGTGATATACACTAAATTCTTTAAATTATTTGTATATATTTAATCTGATATATATATATATATATATTATATTGACAATCAATTTTAAATATATACAAATAATGTAACCTAGCGTTTTTTGTTAAATATTATGAAAATTTGATTTTTTATTTCTAATAGATTAATATTTATATAAATGACAAATGTTGTATACCTTAATTCATATACTTATATAGTTCATATACTTAAATTATTAAAAAATTGTCATATATAATATTATATTATCAAAGAGAAAAAACATATTTATTTGTTCTAATGATTAATTCTATAAGATTATATTATAATTGAAGATAATTTATCTAACTATAATTCAATATGTAATAAATTATATAATGTAAATAAGTAATTACATATAATATAATTATAAACGATAACATATAGTCCAGTATTATTTTACAAAGAATTATATATAATTAAATTTTGTAAGTAATATAATATTTCACTAGTATATATATATATATATATATATATATATATATATATATATATATATATATATATATATATATATATATATATATATATATATATATATAATATATGTACATATATAACTATAAATAATTACTATCATTTTGTATAGGTTCAATATCATGAAATCTAATAATATTTATAACCTCAATTATTAATAAACTGAAAAAGATTACTCTAATTTGTGTAGCTGTAATTACTGATGAACATGCATCGGACATCAGTACCTTTAGACATTTCGGAGCCAATCTTCCCATAACTATAGTTTGTATATAATTGTATATGTATATTAATGTTTAATAGGTACACAAATAAATATTAATAATATGTTTTATATACCCGATGTAATGTACATGATAAAATAATGTCTGAATCTATTTGCTGTATCAATTAAAGTACTTTGTTATGATAATGTTAGCATTTTACTTAAATACATTTATTAAAACTAATTTACATCATAAATAAAATTATAATAAAATAGCACGCTAATTTTGTTAAATTAGAAAATCTAATATAGATGAAATTATAATCGTTTGATAATAAATTTTAATTAATAAGCTTTACTATTATTTATTTATTTACAATAATCTTATATAAAATAAATTATTGAATATATTATTAAATTACAAATATAAAATAAATAGATCAATATGTTAGTATTAAATAGTGTATTAGTTCCAGTTTCTATATAATTTATTTATAAAAAGATATATACAATAATAAAAATTATCCATTCCATATTAGTGATTATCAATATAGAATACAACGCCTAGTATTAAACTATCGCAGCTAAATAACTAGATACAACAGTAATCCCCAGTCCCCCCTAGTTATTACGGTGACTAACATACAGTTATTAGCTGCGAGATCATTGTGAACGTACTTCAAGTTGGTCAGGAACTTCATGCCTTAAGTTATTTGTATGCCAAATATCAGTTCTTTAATGGTGGGGGTCTGTTTATTTGTGGATGTGTCAGTTAAGAGTGGGTGGTAACTATCATATTATTATAGTATCTATCAGTATATATTTAGCTTAATTGGTATCATATATATGATATACTTATATTTTATTTAATTAACTTAATAACATAATAATAACTATAAATTATTATTAGATATCTGAAAAATATAATTAGAATATTACATAAAATTTGTATGTCTTAATAATAAATAATAAATAAATAACTAATTATCAATCTAATTAATATTCGAGTATTAAATAATAAATAAGTACATATAGTTTAAATTGTAATGTGTTATGTACAATGTACATATACCACTTTTAGTCAATTACGAGAACTAACTTTTTTCTCATTCCTAATGTATCTGAGCAGATCTCCGAGCGTCATTTAGGGCAGTATAACCCAGGGTACGGCCTACTTGTGGGTCTCCATGCTTACCCCTATAAAATGTATGATCTTCTTTTGCTTAAACTTGTGCATAACGCCTCATCCTGGAACTTCTTGATGATGGGTTCAGAGTGATCTGACGTGTCGTGTACTTTTACGTATGATGTAGAATGTAGTGTAGTATTGTATAATAGTATAATATTTAGTATACTAGTATAGTATCAAATATGTATCATTTAGTTATAATTATTTTAATCAAATATAAATATAAGATAAATCTTTATATTGTAAATAAACGGAAACATATATAGTAAATTAATATTTAAATTTACAATTTATTATCCCGGTAGATGGTATAGATTCTAAAATGATAACAAAAAATGCAATATTATATATAATCATTAAATAAATGGAATAATTTCATTATTTAGCGATTTCTATTTATATTGAAGTTATAATATAAGTGTCATGAGTTGTAAAAAATACATTATAACTATGTGAAATGAAAGAATTATTGTGGGTATATGTGAAGTTATAACTCCGCATAAATAATAATAATTATTATAGTGAAATCATTGTAATTAGCTTACTAACTCTACAGTATATTATTTATATGTAAATATATGACATTTATATTTAAAATGTGATAATTTAAAGCTAATTATTAATATTTCAATAAGAAAGGATATATTTGTAATAGTAATTTGTTTAAAAATTACTATATATTCTACTCAGTGATGGGCAGGATCGTGATCATTGATCGGCGATCCGATCCGGATCGGGATCGGGTTAGAAAGAGAGGATCGGGATCAGCAAAGGATCGGGTAACGAATGGAGGATCGGGATCGGGAAAAAGATCGCATAAAAGAATAAATAGATGATCGTGATTGCCGATCCAGGAAAAAATGATCGGTGCCCATCACTGACTCTACTTTATAATACTTGTGATTATATTTATTTAGATAATACATTTGTATTAACTTAATAATTAAATACATTTATCTACTTTATAAATTAACTTACTAATAGGGTAATTTATATACAATATAATTGGCTAAATATAATATGTACTGATAGGCACACGGAATCAGATTAATATAAATATAGACAAGCGATTTGGGAATTATATAAGACGTATTATTGTAAGAACATTTACATGGATACATAAATATACTTTTTTTTAATTTTAGGTTTCTAAAAATCTTAAATTGAATATAATATAATTATTATAATAATATATATATTATATATTTATATAATTATACATATTTGGGTGTTTATGTTTTTTATTTTCTAGTTTAAAAAATAATGCTAACTATATTTTATTATAATTTAGTGTAGCTGTCATCCATATACTGAATATATTATACTCCAAATCATTTATAACATTTATAACCTATATTTAATATATGTAATATAATATTACATTTCAAAAGTAATTAAATGATTATCATTTGGCAAATATAATATAAATGTTATTTAAAAACAAATAACTTATTTAGTTTTTCATTTATTAATTTAAAAAGTACGCACATATAATAAAGTATTATATTTATTAATGCACTGTATATGATATATACAGTGTATATCTCATAGTGTTTATTTTGTTTAAAATAATTATAAATACGATAAATATTATTAAAATTGACTACTAGAGTTAATAAATAAATTACGATTTTAAAGTGTCTATGTAACGTTTATTTTAAATAGTATATAAGGTTTACATTTATATATATTGTTAAAAGTAAATATACTGATATTAAGCATGTATTAAAATATAATTTTCGTATAATAATAATTATTGTATTCGCTATATTCATATTCTATTAATTATAAATCGCATTTAAAATGAATTTATTTTAAAATTTAGATTATTTTATCTATTTTACGTATTATAAACTACTGTTGAATAATATAAAACTAACCAGTTTATTCATAATATCCAAATTTGTAAATTAGTGATGATATCAAATAACTATTGAATTTATAAATAATATATTTAAATAATTTCAAATTAAAAAAAATAAAAATAACAAAGACAAACATATTTGCAAGGACATTTTGTCCTTGGTATTTGTTTACGGTACAACTATATGGTGCGTAAATCTACCGATAGGGACCGATATCCTGGACATAATTTTCAATGTATTTAGATATAAGCTTCCTCTCTACCACTTCGTTCTCTATGATTATATATATTATAAGTTATTATATTCTATTATTATTTTATTTTGTTGGATTCCTTTTATACCACCCAGGAACTTAGATGAAGTTTTCACTTATAACCATATGGTTTAATGTCCCTTCGAAGACGCTATCATGTTAAGGCATCCATCCTTTGGTTTAACGAGAGCGGATTATTTATTTATACACATTTATATAAGATCACTTTTAAATAATATGTTAAGACCTATTTAATGGTGCAGACGGGGCTTAAACCCGCGTCGTACTACTATATATATATATATCTATTATATTGTATAATTTATATATAACAATATTCATTATTATTATAATACCAAATGTATTGAGTTTAAATGTACCTAATGGTTTTCAGTGAAAACTTTTCACATGGAAATAATTGGAGACATAATATCAGTGTTCCATATATGTAAAATATTTAGTATATATTTAATAATTACAAATAATGATGATACATAAAAATTGTAATATTGATTTTTTTGAATTGTATAATTATTATATATTATCATCTATGAAAAAACCAAAAAATAATTGGAGACATAATATCAGTGTTCCATATATGTAAAATATTTAGTATATATTTAATAATTACAAATAATGATGATACATAAAAATTGTAATATTGATTTTTTTGAATTGTATAATTATTATATATTATCATCTATGAAAAAACCAAAAAACCATGAAAAATCCATGAATAAACCAAAAAACCTGGAGTCAAAAAAAAAGTTTTTTGCCAACGGGTTGAATAGATAAATTTAAAAAAAATTATTCAAAACTTACATTTGTTGTTATTTATATTTATTATTACTCAGTAATTTACTGGTATAAATTATTATTAATAACTAACACATATAAGGTGATAATATATACATTTAAAGTATATTTCCATCTTGGTGTCCATGTTAAAAATGCTATATCTCCCATGTACAATTTCTATGCAATTATGCTCCGCGCCCAATATATGAATTTCATTTTTTTCGGATTTTACATCTAATGATTATATTTCCATATGTTCAATATAGGCTAATGAGTATGAATATTCTTTACCAAAAAATGCACTATAAATCCGTCTTAACTTACAATTATTCAATGATTCATTGTAACAATGGTTATAATACATTATTAAATAGTCTTAGATTATCTATATATCTATCAAATAAATTTAATATATATATATTCTAAGATTATATAGTATATTACATTAAAATAACCAACATAAATTATTGAATAAATTATTAAATGCATAATATTAGATTGGGATAGTACGGACGGTAGGCAAAAATTAAATAACTATAAATAACAAAGTTTTTATAACTAATTACTTTAAATGACTAATTACTTTGTATGTTATTTATTACTTTCTAGGCTCACTTAAGGATATAAAGTAGCTACAAAAAACTGAAGAATGAAACTAAACTAAATAAATCAAACAACCCAAAAATATCAATCTAAAACAAATATGTATTAAACAATTTAAACGAATAGTCACTATTATTATAATAATTATAATCATTATAATAATGTATACGTATATTTTTTTAAATTTTTAAATAAAGTTCATTATTCCATATATATATATGTTTTCATTTAGATTTTATTTTCGTGTGCTCTAGAGCGTATAATAATTTTCGTAACATATGCCTTGCATACAATGAACTTTGCTATTTATAGTTATTTAATTTCTGCCTTCCGTCCGTATTCCCCTTAGATTGAATCTAGAACATTCTATCAAATTTTTATAAATCTTAATGCTAATTTATAATAAAAAAATGTATTAAACATTATATAGACTAATTTAATTCGAGTATTCGTGTTTATTTATTAAAATTATAAATAGATTATATTATATTATAGAAGAGTGAAATTATATTTAACAAATAATAAATTGAATGTAACATTACATTTTTTATTTAATTTTAAATTGTAAATATACTTCCTACCTGAAAATCGTACTACGATTATATACATCACATTTTTCGTATAATTTTAATAACTGGGTCTTCTTCACCGTCTTCATCTTCACTCGATTTAGGAAGTGTATTATATGTTAGTAAATAACATAATACTAAATTATTATAAAACATATTAGGTAATCTAAAAAATCGTATATACGCGATAAAACCGTAAGAAAAATAGTGCGTAATTAAATAAAACAGGGTTCACGCTTAGCCAATCAAATGCAAGGCAGTAAATTACCCAAACAATATAAGACAGTACATAAAGTGTCAATCAAGTACATGGTAGTAAAATACAAAACTAGACCGTATACAATGTATACTATACATATAAGTAAATATACTTATACATATACTTATATATATATATATATATATATATATATATATATATATATACACACACACAAATATATATAAATATTTATATAGTATGTTATATAACTCAGAATGTGTAGCGAACTACTAGGTAGAAAAAAAAGTAAGGCTTATCTAGTCCTACACGGTTAATTATTCGAGAATGGAAAATAATAATACAAATATATAATAAAAACAATAGTCAATTTGATAACCTTATACAAAACTAAAAAAGAATTAAAAAGATGTAACCACATTTGAAAAATATAATTTAAATAAAAGAATGAGTGATTCAACAAAATAACTATATTTTCATATATATATATATATATATATATATATATACACATACACATATTCACACACATGCACATACATATACATACATATACACATATACTATGGGCGCCGGAACAGGGGGGGTTTGGGGGGTTGCAACCCCCCCTGGCAAAATAATGGGGGGGTTTTGATATCTAAAACCCCCCCTGCCATTTAGGTAAAATGAAGGATTTTTTCTGTATATTATTATAATCACTGTGATGATTATATGTTAGCAGAAATTAATAATGTTATCATAGACATTATATTGAAGCATTATATATCAAATATCTATGCATTTTTCCTATTTATAATCTATTATATTTTATTATTCATTAAAAAATATAATAAAATGTCCTATATATTATAATTAGATTTAATTTATAGTGAAGAAAAATACTCTATTTCGCTATTTGTTAGTTTATACATAAATTGAACTATTTATTTTTGTTTAATTTAAACTTTAACTGAAATTATTAAAAAGGTATAGGATTTATTCATCTAGGATTTTATATATCCTACACCATGGTGTACTTGCAAGTAGGTACTGTCGAAACTATTGCAAATAATCTGAAAAAATCATTATTCGTTTCGGTCTATCCATGTCTAATTTACGTCATCAGTGTTATGCTATAAGCTTCAATATGTCAGCTGATATAAAGGAACACAAGCCATGATACAAAAATGACAACCTTTAGCATATTAAGGGAGTATCCCATTACCCGTATTTCTGGAAATTTTTACTAGAAAGTTATAATCTAGCAAGTTAAATACAATTGTAGTGGGATACCCAATTACTTTCCGATAATTTCCCTGTAATATAGTAACTTTAATTGGGGTATCCCACTACAACTTTCTAGAAAATCACTTTCTAGGAAACTTCCCTAACAATATTTTCGGAAATACTGTTAGTGGGATACCCCTTTACACACATTGTAGTTCTCATCGATTATATATTATGTGTGTAACTGTGTTGCTCAATATAAAGATGCATATGCTTCTTTTGTAAAACATCCATAGTGAATGATATTGGTGTTAAAATATGTTTTTAGAAAATCTGGAAAGATATTTATACCAATCTATTGATAATGATAAAACCAGATTCAAACCAATGCTTCCTACAAGGTGGACAGTCATATTTCAGACTATATTAGCAGTCTTAAATAACTCTTTAGATATTATAAGTGCATTAGAACATTTTACAATGGCAAGCGTAAATAGTTCTGAATAAATCGCCAAATCATATTCATATAAGAATACTCCACTAGAAACATATAATTATAGGTTAACCTACATATATTTCATTAAATATAGCATTTGATATATTCACTTTATTAGAAAAATTGGTTAGTTTTACCTATGGTTTATAATAATTATTATTGATTACAGAAATATATATTTATAATTATATTAAAAGTATAAGTTTTTAAATATGTTTCCTTAGATAAATGTAATATGATCAAAGTCTACTTTCAATGAAGATGTTATTTTATTAATATGTTAATCGATATAGTACAGAACAAATGAACAAATTATCACATTTATTTAGAAAATATTTTAAAAGAATCTGGAAGAATAATATCTTATAGATTTATTAATTTAATATTAATTGTTTTTATAGAAACAACAAAATTAATCAAATTATTGATGGTACAACCAAGTATGTCAGTGTCCTAGGAGAGAAGCTTTTATATGTTAAGAATATTTAAGATGTGGTTAAGGTCACAAAATAAATACAAATATTGAATATATGCAATGAACATCATGATATATTAGATTATATTGACAACAATACATTGATAAAAGAATTTGCCAAAGAAATAATTTTAGAAGACATTTTATAAGTATAACATAATATATATATACACTATTTTGTGATTTATTCTTGTTATAACATACATATTTCTTTAATCCAGATATTCATTATAATTACCTTTTATTAATTAACTCAGTATAATTATAATTAGATGTTCTAACATTTAAAATAAATCATAATAATTAGTAATGTGAAATCTATTATATATTTTACAATAATTACATATTTCTTAAAACCCCCCCTGGGAAAAACTAGTTCCGGCGGCCTTAACATATACACACATACACATACATACCCATACACATTCATATATATATACATACACACATGCATTCATATACAAATACATATACACACAGACATGCACAATGTGCATTGCACATACATATATACACGCATACATACATGCATATACACATACATATACACACATATGTATTGGACATTAAATATATCACTATTATCACTATATAAGTTATATGTAATTCATATAAATAAATAGATATTGATATCTATATATATATATATATATATATATATATATAATATATATATTATATATATATATATATATATATATATATATATATATATATGTGTGTGTGTGTGTGTGTGTGTGTGTGTGTGTGTGTGTGTGTGTGTGTGTGTGTATGTCTATATAACATACTATTTATATATATAGTATACAACTATTATTATGCTATAGCATGTATACATGTATACTATAGTATGTAAACATCTAGATTTATAACATAATTTATCTTAAACTTATTATAAGTAAATACAATAAAATGACATGTATGCAGTTGGTCATTGAATAACTTTTGTATATATTGTATACTGTATGAACACACCTATGTTTGCATAAGGAAGCCGTAAGAATGCATAAGGAAGCCGTACTAATTACGTAATTGACTGTGTTGTGTTAGATAAATACATATGTATTATTCATAGTGAAATTATAATAACCTATGATATATACATGCAATATTATATATATATATATATATATATATATATATATAAATGAATTATGTATACTATTTAGGTGTGTTACAAATATTCACACTATTCCTAACACACACATATACTAGTATATTATATACTTAATTATCACAGTTTAGGTGAGTATATGTCGTTAACTTCGACAGTGGAATGTTCATCTGTTAGGCCAGGCTGGACCCTACTTACGGGCTTATGCTGGTCAATAGTCACCAGTATTTTTAGTACAACACCCGGCCTCCACTAGTACCTACATCCCGCATATTATCAAGACCTCCTATAAACTCGGTGGTTATAGGAGGTATTGATATTGTGACCGCTACCTTGGTGAATACTTTAGCTATTATTAACAGGATTTGTGGGCGGATGAGTAGGTCATCCAACATGTCATTCTTAATTCTGGCCAATTAAATGTAATATATTTTTGCTATAAAAGAAAAAGTAATTATAATATTACTTAATGCTAATCGTTAATTATGGATTATCTGTGTCTATATTGTTCTATTGAAGTTTTATATTTATATAAAAAATAATGGGGATATCAAACACGTATTTAGTCAATACAGAAATGATATTGTTACTTACGGAATATTACCTACTGATATATTTCTATTGCGTATTAGCTACTTAATAAATCCCTCGCACGACTTCAATATTGTAACGACAATAGCAGTACTAATAATGCTAGTGCTAGTGATAGTTCTAGTGATTAACTTAATGTATATATTTGTTTTTATATATTTTATGTTGTTCATTAATACAATTTTTATATAAATATTAGAACACTCTTATTTTTATCACATAAACATATATATATATAAACATATATATATATATATATATATATATATATATATATATAGTGAAAGCCGCTTACATCGACATGGTTGTGTAAGCTCCAAAAATGTCGATATAGGCGGATAGGGGCGTAGCCCTAATGATGTATAACGCATTAGTTTATATATAATTAATTGTATGTAATAATATAATATATGCATATAATATAATAACAAAAAAGGTTTAATTACATTTTTATTAAATAATATTAATATTATTAATATTTAATAACTAATTATTTACACACCCATCGAAATTCAATCAAAGAATATATTAAAAAGTATTACTTAAATGTATATAGTATATTATAGTATAGTAGAATATATAATATATAGTATAGTATACTATATAGTATATATTATACTTAACTTTAAAGTATAGGTTATACTTAACCTATATAGTATACAGTATAGTCAGTGATGGGCAGGATCGCGATAATTGACCGGCGATCCTGGATCGGCTTATTTGATTCACGATCTTTATATTTATAAGAATATTTTTCTATTTTATTATTTATGTTTTTGATATTTTTTGTTATATAGTTATATAGTTATATCTTATTTTTAAATTATTGCATGTATGTATATATATGCACACTATAGTATACTATTAGTTTATATATTCGAAATACAATGATGTATAATAGATAATATGATGATATTTAGACATATAGTATAATATTGAATTACTTTATTAAATATAACATAGGTATAGAACAAATAAAAAAACATAATGGAAAGTAATGACGTAACAATTCGTGATGCGACATGTTAGCAAGTTGCGCTCATACCTTTGATATTATTGATATTATAACCAAAATCTACTCTAAGAATTGTCAATTACAATTGAGCTCATATACCTGCATCTGGTGATGCAATGCACCACCGACTTGTACTCGATAAAGAGAGTTGATCCATGCCATGTACTTGTATATCATATAATAGTTTATTGTATTACCGTGCCATATGGTACTATAATACAATATATTTAACTATATATATATAGTATTACTTATAATGGATAATATGATAACATGATATTTAGATATAAATTAAATATAAATATATACCTACACAATGAGTCATAGGTGTTAGTACGTAATAGTGACGCCAGTAATTAAGGGTACTATATACTATAATGTATAGTAGGTACCTATACTGACACAATAATATATATATATATATATTATAGTCATATATGACTACGGATTATATAGTTCATTGTTACTTTCCTACTTTTTACTTATGTTAATGTTTTGATATTTGTATATGATAAAAACTATATCAACAACTGAGTACAAACTTTGTATCTCTCGCGTACTTTAGTATTATAAAACTATAATATTATAATTCATTTTATTTAACATAAATATAAATTAGTATTAATACTGATATACAAGTAGTGTATAATATACAATATGCAATATGTTTATATAATATGATATAATATATTATAGCATATTATATTATATATGAAACATATTTGTAGTCGTATCTAAATATTGACCAATTACATAAGGATATTAAAGATCAAGTTATTTATAGATATACTGACGGTATTGAGTAGTATGGGGAATAGCAATGAATACTATGGGAATAATTTTCATACAAATTAAAATTTTTAAATAATTTGTTTTATAACCAAATTTGTCGATATAAGTGGATTAAATTCCAAATATTACCTTATAAATATGTCGATAATGCCGAATTATCGATATAAGTGGATTGTCGATGTACGCGGATTAATTTACATGTAAATAGGTGTAAATCCAACAAAAATATCTCGAAATGTCGATGTAGCCGAATTATCGATGTACGTGGCTGTCGAAGTAAGCGGCTTTCACTGTATATATATATATATATATATATATATATATATATATATATATATATATATATATATATATAATATGTATATATTTATACTTCTATTTGATACAAATTATACACTATATAATTAAAATAATACAATAAACTATTGAATATAGTATGCATGGTTATCTAATACACTATAGTGTATAGTATGTATATATATATATATATATATATATATATATATATATATATATATGTGTGTGCGTGTGGGTGTATGTATGTGTGGGTTTGTGCATACATGTATGTGTATAAAATATATTATGTATTGATATATAATATACTATATATATATATATATATATATATATATATATATATATATATATATATGTGTGTGTGTGTGCCTGTGTGTGTGTGAGTGTGAGTGTGTGTGTTTGTGTATGTTTGTGTGTGTATATATATACAAGACCTCCTATAACCTCGAGGTTATAGGAGGTCTTGATATATATGTCCAAGTATATATACGGTCTAGTTTTGTATTTTGGAACTACTTTCGTATATAATATGTGCGTATGAATATAACTAGTAAATACGGTCTTATTTTGAATTCCACAACATTGCACCTGATTGGCGCTGTCTGACCCTTGTATTATTTACTTTTGTTTGTTTATTTTCTTACGGTCTTATCGCGTATAATCATAGATATAGAGTGAGCCTCACTCTAATGTCTATGCGTATAATCCCTAAAAAATTACAACTTTGTTTTACAAAGATAGTATAACCAAAGCCCTGGTCCAAAACCAAAGCCCTGGTATAACCCTAACGGATTAAATTAATTTATTACTAATAACGATAGCGAGTCGATTCGTCCTAATTAATATAGTCGATTCGCCCGATATATAACAATGATTTTCCTTTGCTTCGCAAAATCTTTGTATATAAGTAGCTTCGCCCGATATATAAGTTATTTAAATTATTACAAAATATAGGTGTTTACTACTATATAAAAATGTGTTTACAAATAATATTGAATTTAAATAATACTTAATTTAAATTGTATATTTATTATTTTATATAAATTTACTTGATATTACTTTTACTTTTTTTGGTTTTAGGACTACAAAGATTTCCCGAAGGTTCGGAAAAGTTTTGCTTCGCAAAATCTTTGAGGACTACTAATTAATAAATATAATTTTATATTCGTAAAAATATATGTAGGTATATAGTATACTATATATCAATATGTGTACAGTCAAATGACTCCTTCACTACATATGTCTATACATTTGTATATATAATTATATATATTATATATTATATATTATATATATTATTAATATATATATATTAATGTATCCCTATAGGAATATATCTAAACTTAAGTTAATTAATCCAACCTAGTGATCGCATTAAAGTTGATATAAAAACTATTGAGGCATGATTTTGTTTATATAATATCAAAAATTTTACGAAAGATGCTTAGCAGATTCGAATCTTTGAAACTACACGTTGAACACGACGTTGAATACATCAGGTTTAAGGATAAATTACATAATAATGAACAGCGATAGATAAGTCTATAGACTAACGTATATATATATATATATATACTGAATAATAGTAAGTGAATTAAAAACATTTAATCATGACATAAGTAAGTATATAATCATATTTTCTAATAGTATGCTATATATAAGCTAGTAGTACATACTTATAAAATAGTTTGCAGCCCAGTTAACATTAACATCCTCATAACAGCATCATAAAAACAGCCTTATGTGTAGACAGATGCTGTCATATGAGGCAGTTATGAGATATTATGAGGCTGTTGTGAGGCTACTTTGAGAATGTTATTAGGCTGTTATATGATTATGTTATATATGAGACTGTAATTAGGCTGTTATATGAGGGAGTTATGAGGATATAACATTCAGATTACACTATAGTGCATATCATATATGTGTGGAGAGTAGTTTATATGATAGGTTATAGTGAAACCAATGGTAGTTATTGATTGATGAGTAGGAAGAGATAGTAGAAAAGGGTGAGTGATTGATATGAGAACTGGGTCTAAAATATGATACCAGTTTTAGTCATATTTAAGGAAAGAGAGTTGTGAGAGGACCATTTAGTGATAACAGCAATACAATTAAAAATATACCTTTGAATTAGATAATAATATCTAAAACTATGAAATTAAGTATATATATATCACTTCCTGATTATAAATACAACAATAACAACATATAATTTATCACAACAATAAATCACTATTTATCTACTTTATGATTAGTATCACACTTTATATTTTATATTAATGTTATTATAAATATCATCTACTTGTAGATTTATATTTATTTAATATATTTATTCAATATTTGAGTGTTAATTTGAAGTATTGAATTCATTTCTTATTATTTCTTTTTACGCTTCATTGATTTCACAAATAAACAATACATTATATTATAAATTCACATGCATACAATTTGTATTCATCTAGTAATGTTCAATATCTAGAACATTTAAATACACATTTATATTTTCATTCATAAAATTACATTTATAGTGTACTATATTTATATAGATTTCATACACATTATTTATTTATTTTCAATAGATTATACACTTAAGTTGACATTTATAACTTAACCGAACTATAATTGTATTGAAAATACTCTCGGAGACATCCTATGGGACTCTATGCTTGGGCAGTTGGACTACCTACCACTATCCTACGGTGAGATACTGTATATTTTATATTATACGTTTTCCTGCCTCCTATTTCCATATAGATAGATATATACTTTGGTATATTTTATCGGATCTCCGCCGTGCGGATACCTCATTCCTGAGTTGATCGTCTACATCTAAGTTGGTCCGCTGCACCTGAGTCAAAGTATACATTCAAGTGGGCCCTCGTCATCGTCGCTACCTCGGAACTCATCTCGTGATCTCAAATACCATCTACTCAACGTGGTGCCCCTCTTCTCTATCGACATTTCTACCAAAACTAGTTTTTGTTTATATAAACTCTAATATTATATTATATTTTATTATATTATATTATACTATTATTAAACATGAATTCACATTGTACCCACTGCACTCTTCCTACTATAGAGTATTATCTCACATGTAAAACATGCCAATCTAGTTTCCATTATAGTTGTCTCCATCCTTTATCCATTGTATCTAGATCATGGACTCACTTAAACAACCCCCCTCCTGCTTATGCAATTGCTATTTTTAATTCGACTAATTTCTCATTCTCCTGCCCTAATTGTCTTTCAATCAAACCCCTCACTAGCTCTCACAAACTTCCTACTTCTAATAAAAACACTAAGCCTGCCTCCGTTATCTCCTAATGCAATACCAAACCTATACTACCCCCCCTCACCATTAGCCCTGCTATGTTCCATCTCCCTTACTCCCAAACTACTCAATATTAAAACCTACCCCCTCGCATATCCGTCAATCCTACAATATATCATAATTCACCCCCTACTATTACTCACCACCAACTACTTTCAACCCCAAATCAATCAAGTTATCTCAACCTATTGCTTATAATTATAAACCATCATCCTCACGGAATCCCTTTCCCTCACACATTCCTTATCATAATAATTATTAATCCACTCTTACGTATTCCCGCGTGTCACAATTTAATAACTTACTCAATTAAAACTCCCTTATAATCATGCATCTAAAATCTACTGAATTAAATACCTAGTTTATAAATACCCTGATTAACCATCTTGACATACCAGATAAATATATAACTAAGGCAACATTTACCAACCATTCTACCCAAATCTATCTCATAAATTCCTCTATCGTCAAAATATTTTTCCAAAGATTTTTGATTGCTAGGAAAAACTCAAAATTTGCCCATTTATTTATTCGCAATAATATTCCCTTTCATACGAGAATAAGAGGTAGAATTATCTACCATGCCTACATTAACAAACTTACTCCCCCAAATTATAAACCATACTTCAATAATCTGACTAAAACGCACGAATTAAAAACCCCTAACAAACATAATGGATGGTTCCATTCATCAATACCAATATTACCCTCAGATTTTTCTAAATGGAAGCTATCCTATGAAACTTACTTATCTTCTAAACCCAATACCTCGACTCGATTGAATCCATCCCAAATCACAACCGACCGCTTACCCTCCCAAATCATTACTGACCCCGTATTATCCCAAAACGCTACTGAACCATTACCCTCACAAACCACTACTGACCCTTTATCCTCCCTAATTACTACTGACCTTTTACCCTCTGAATCTATAATTGACCCATTACCCTCCCAAAATACTACTGACCCCTTACTCTCCCATGACACTACTGGTCACTTATCCTCACCCTTACAATCTAACAATGGTACATGACTCTCAGTTAGCTTGTCACTAATTAATATTAGGTCCCTTAGATCTAATTCACTATTACTATTATCCTACCTGAAATATTCTAAAATTAAATTAGTTGCTATTACTGAAACATGGATATCGCCAGATGACTCCGATATATTCTCTCTCTTCCATGATATTGGATACTCTCTATTTATTTCACCTCGTATTAAAGGCCGAGGTGGAGGAGTTGGTATATTAGTTCACTCTGACCCACCATCTCCTACTATTATCTACCCTTCCTTCTCTTATAGTGATTGCTTGACAGCCTCTTTACATTTTATGAATACTGTCTACTCCTTTACTATAATGTATCGACCTCCAACACAAGACTATACCACCTTCTATAATGAATTGTATGACTATATAACTGATACTCCACTATCTAACAATAATTATAAATTTATTCTAGGTGACTTTAACTACCACTTCGAATCAAATATACATCCCCATTCCACATTCAAAAATATTACTGATTCTCTCTCTCTCTACATCAATTTATAACTTTCCCTACTCATATTGCTGGTCACACACTTGATCTAATTTGTTGTAGATATCATAGTAGTTGTCAGTGTATAATTGATTGTTGTATATATGACTTAATTACCGATCATTTTCTAATAACTTGTCGATTAGTTCTTCATTACTCCATCTCTATAGAAAAAAATCAATCACATACAGAAACTACAGATATCTTGATTATGATTGTTATGCCTCGAAACTTAAATTAATCCTCCTTTCATTGCCGTGTTCCATTGATTCACTCAATTATGTTCTATCTTACTTGATTGATAAATTTGCCCCTCTAAAAACTCGAACTATTAATATCCATTCAAACTCTCCATGGTTTTCCTCCGAACTTGTTTCTTTCAAACGCAACCTACGTAAACTCGAACGAATCTTCCACAGTAACCCCTCTTCTAGTAACTGTTGTATTGTTATTTATAGTCATTGAATATGACCTGCGACCCTTGACATATTTCATATTAACTTCCTCTTGTAAATAAATATATATCTAGTTAGACGTGTTTTATTAATATATCAAATCTTCGTAGCACAAACTCGTAACTTAGCCATTCTTTGCATCCAGATCTATTCCGTTATAGTTAGAACAATAAACTATCATAACATGGTGACAGCGGTAAAAAAACGAACGCCAGAATCAGACATTTAAAGCCTTTTTAAAAAAAAAAGCACGTGTACGGAAAAAAAAATTTTTTTAACAAATTTAAAAAAAATAATAATAATGGACGGAATAAGGACCCCGAGCATGGTATGGTCAGGAGACCTACCCCACGAATTAATGGCATTTAAACAATATGTTACATTAATATTCAAGGGCCCGTTATCAAAATTGAAAAGCGAAGAGAGGATGACATACGTCCTCATATGGATCGGTGAAGAAGGGCTGAGAATATATAACACGTGGAACAATGAAACCAAAACTCTAATCGAATTTTGGGCCCACCTGAGCGAGGTCCTAGAGCCAAGGTCTAACTACAGACTGGCCAGACTACTACTAGAAAAGATGAAACAAGCCAAAGACGAACTAGTAGACGAATACATGACTAAATGCATGCTCCAAGCGAAGAAATGCAAATTCCGTGATGAAACCGAGATAGAAACGCGCCTGATAGAGCAAATAATCAGAGGAGGCGCTCACGACAAAGTCAGGGAAGATATACTCTGCAAGGACAACTCCCTAACACTCGACCAGGCCATGAAAATCGCCCGTACCTACGAAGCACTACAGAGCGAGCTCAAGGAGTTCAAAGCCGGCTCCAACACCCATATCGATCATGTTAGTAATAGACTTAGTGAAAATAAACCTAAGACCGCATATCGGAAGACCAATAATCGCCTCGATAAATCACATAATGATAAGATTACTAATTATTATGTTACTTGTAAATATTGCGGCCTGAAACACACGGGTACCCAGTGCCCCGCCGCACAGTCCGAGTGTCGATTTTGTCACAAAATTGGTCACTGGGCTGCGGTGTGTCGCCAAAAATCTAAACCACTTTCTGCCCAGTACCATAATAACACAGGTCACGCCCGAAAACACGATCGCGGACACGACCGCACATACGATCGCGGACCCGACCGCACACACGACCGCGCATACGACCGCACGTTCGACGAGCTGAAATTCAACGACCTGAAACTCGACGAGATCGCAGCAGACCCGACAAGAGTACTGAACACTGTCCTACGCTTCACGCTGAAAGGGCTACCCGCGACCATGAAGGCGAAGGTAGACACAGGCGCGGAAGGAAACATCCTTCCACTACGTACGTATCTTCGAATGTATCCCGAGCACTGCAACAACGCACGACCAACGCTTGGTCACCTAAACCCAAGCCGAACCACGCTGACCGTCTACAACGGAGACAAGATGGTCCACTACGGAACAATCGATATCGACATCACGCTAAAGAAAGTGACAACACGAGCTACCTTCTATGTAGCTGAGACACCAGGTCCGATAATACTGGGCCTACCATCAATAACCAAAATGAAGGTTATTACGATAAATAACGTCAAGACGAACAAGATCAAGACTTCAGACGACCTCGAGAACATGTACCCAGACCGATTCGAAGGGATCGGCAACTTCGAAGGCACTTACCACATAGTGACCGACCCCACGGTACCCCCAGTAATACACTCCCCGCGAAGACCCCCGATATCGATGGTACAAGAAATTAAAGATGAACTAGACCAGATGGAAGAAACCGGTGTGATCAAGAAAGTCACAGAACCAACAGAATGGGTCTCAAGCCTGGTATACGCACGGAAGCAATCAGGCAAGTTAAGGATATGCCTCGACCCACGCGACCTGAATAAGGCAATAATGAGACCCCACTACCCGACAAAGAACTTGGAAGACGTATCCTACAAACTCAAGGGTGCAAAAATATTTAGCAAACTAGACGCCCGCCAAGGTTATTGGGCAATACACCTAGACCACGAATCCAGCCTGAAGACTACGTTCAACAGCCCACACGGAAGGTACCGATTCCTGAGGCTACCCTTCGGTTTAAACCTTAGCCAAGACGTCTTTCAACTCAAGATGGACATGATAATTGAAAACTGACCTGGAACCCTCGGTATAGCCGACGACATAGCTGTATTCGGAAAGAACGAAGAAGAACACGACGCAAACCTCCACCACTTAATGACCCGCGCCCGAGAAGGAGGACTCATATTCAACAAAGAAAAGTGCACGATCAAACATACCTCTATACACTTTTTTGGTCTCATATTCAACGAAACTGGAGCGAAACCAGACCCGGCAAGACTAGACGCGATAAGAGACATGAAATCACCAACGAACAAGACCCAACTACAAGAATTCCTGGGCATAGCCACATACATGAGCCCATTCGTACCAAACTTATCCACACACGCTGCGCCGCTACGAGACCTACTCAAGAAAGAAACCGACTTCACCTGGACATCTTCCCACGAAAAGAAATTCGACGACATCAAGACCTTGATCTGCAGAGACAGCGAACTCACATACTTCGATCCCGCAAAAGAAATCGTCATCCAAGTAGATGCATCAGGAAGAGGCTTGGGAGCAGTACTGACCCAATCTGGGAAGCCCATAGCCTACGCCTCAAAATCACTCACCGAATGCGAACAGAGATACGCAAACATAGAACGCGAGATGCTCGCCGTTGTATTCGGATGTACCCGTTTCCATACTTACATATACGGAAAACGGTGCACCATCCAGTCAGACCATAAGCCGCTCTCGATGATAATCCTCAAGAATATCGCGAGCGCCCCCACTAGGCTCCAAAGAATGCTCCTCAGACTACAATCGTACGATATCGACATAGAATACATACCCGGAAAATGCCTACCACTACCCGATACACTCTCGCGACAACCACTGCCAGAGAATAACGAGATACTGTTCGACAAGCAGATATCTTACACCCGCTTCAGTGAACCCAGAATAACGCAAATCAAGAACGAAACAAAGAAAGAAAAAGAACTTCAAGAACTAAGCAGCATGATCATCAAAGGATGGCCCAATGAAAGGAGAGATATCCCCCAGACAATACGAGAATATTGGCCTTTCCGCGACGAGCTTACCATAGAGAACGGCATGATCATCAAAGGAAATCAAATACTGATCCCTACACATCTACGACCCGAGATATTAAAAGATCTACATATTCCACACCTAGGAATCGTAAAGACCAACCTACTCGCAAAGACCTGTATATATTGGCCAAGAATGAACAAAGACATACAAGACCTAACAGGAGAATGTAGCGAATGCCAGACCCACCAAAGAAGGCAGACCCCCGTAGCATTCGTCAACAGAAGATTACCAAGAGAACCATGGGAGGCGATTGCAGCCGATCTGTTCGAGCTCAACAAAGAAAATTACCTGCTAGTCGCCGACATCTATACCAAATTCCCAATCCTAAGGAAACTAAGAAGCACCCACAGCAGCAGTATCATCCAGACACTAAAGGAGATATTTTCAGAACACGGAATACCGAGACACTTCCATTCCGACAATGGACCACAATTCTCGGCAACATCCTTCGCACAATTCGCTGCGAGCTGGGGATTCCAGCACAATACCAGCTCACCACACTATCCACAAAGCAATGGATTCATTGAACGACAGATACAAACCATAAAGAGAATCCTGACAAAGACCGACGATCCAGAAAAGGCCCTACTATTCTGGAGAGCCACCCCCCTAGAAAGGAACCACCCCTCTCCAGCCGAACTCCTATACGGAAGGATCATCAAAACGACGCTACCAAAGACCAAAGTACCAGCATCTACAAAACAAGACAAGCTGCTCAACGACCTACAAAAGAAAGCATCCGACCGCTATAACACCAAGGCACGAACAAACAAACCGACACTGAACAGTGGACAACGCGTGTTCATCAGAAACCCCATCAACAGCACATGGAGTCCCGGCACTATCCATGCGGAACACCCGTCCCCGAACTCGTACATGGTAGACTCAGATCTCACCGGCTCAAGATTCCGACGAACCCTGACAGACTTGCGTAGAGACGACACTACCAGCGAAGACCCACCGGTCATCGCACAACCCGATGTCGCATAAGAGCGACCATCACGCCAACGCCGACCACCGAGTCGCCTTGACCTATGACATGCGCAATAGCACATCACCCAAACTACGTATCCCTCACGACAAAACACAGTCCTGAGGTTGATTAGTATTATACTTACGTCGGTGTCGCTATGACAACCTAGCACGTACCCCCATGTCAACAGACCTAACTTTGACTAACAAAGGGGGATGTTGTATTGTTATTTATAGTCATTGAATATGACCTGCGACCCTTGACATATTTCATATTAACTTCCTCTTGTAAATAAATATATATCTAGTTAGACGTGTTTTATTAATATATCAAATCTTCGTAGCACAAACTCGTAACTTAGCCATTCTTTGCATCCAGATCTATTCCGTTTTAGTTAGAACAATCAGGGACGGATACAGGAATTTTTCAAGGGGGGGGCTGACATTCAAATAAAAGTATATTTTTAAAATAAGACATATTTACTATGATAATATTCAATTGATATATAAATTAAATACTATATTAAATTAAATAGAATAATTTTTATATTTTATTGAATAAAAACTATTAATCCAATATATTAATCAATTGCATTATTCTTGGATTACGTATTTCAAATTTGGAAATAATATAATCACAATCGATCTCTATGTCTTTATGTATATATAAAGAAATTCTTTTTAGTTGATCTTCACTCATAATCGAAGGTAAATATGTATTTATTATTCTTAATCGGTTAAATGAACGTTCACATTCACACAAGGTAACTGGGGTAGTATACTATGGCTATAGCCATCAATAAAAGAATTTCATAGATATTAGAAAAAAATGTATAGGTATACCTATATACCTATAATAATATATATAAATTATAATTTATTTAATAATTTCAATTTACCTTGCCATGTTATCGAGTACTTGAGTACTGGTCGTAACAATTTGTATTGTATTAGGTATACCTATGTCTATAGATATTTATTTTCTGTCCATTTAACTTCCCAACAAATCAATTCGGTTTGTATTAAATGTATCTTTGGTAAATCATCTTTTACTAATTCATAAAACTTTAATATATTTTCTTTTCATGAATCCTTGTTTTCATTCATTACTTTTGGAATTAATAATGCTCCAAGAGATATATACAATATGTATATATTGGATCCTTCTTTCATCTCAATTATCAAATGATCCAAGAATGGAATATATATTACTTTTTTTTAAATACTCTTCAGATGATGAAGCAGGTGTCTTTATTTAACCTTGGTAAAGAAATTCCTTCATTTGAATATGATAATAAATGTGACGCTTCTTCATTCCATTCTAATTGTACTTCATCAATATTATCTCTACAAACTTGTATCCCTTTAATTACACTTTGAATATCATGATTTGCCTTATATGCGTCTATTGACCTACCCTGGAGAGCATTTGTTAAATTTTCTATGAAATTAATTGAATTATTACATACAATTAATGACATACTAAATTGAGTATTAATCATAGAATTGTAAAGACCGTTAGCTTTTGTTATACTTTCTGAATTCCATGTTTTATCTTCATATATTTCTAACATTTTTCAAGTATTGCTTGATACAGTTTGATAAATACTCGCAAAGCATCATGTCTGGCAACCGATCTCGTTTTACTTTAACTAATTTCTTTTTAGAAGATTCAACACAAATTTGTGTAAAATTTTCTTCTAATAAATCTTGCCTCTTTTCAGAATATTTAAAAAATATGCAGATTTCTAACAATATGCTTACCATATTTTGAATTAACGACATTTTGCATTCATATACTATTGATATATTTAATACATGTGATCTATAGTATATATGTGTAGAGTTAGTGTTCTTATTCAGAATTATAGTTGACGCTCCTTTTATTTTTCCAGATATATTTCCTGCTCCATAGTATCCTTACCCTCTTAAATGTTCAATATTTAATTCAGATTTAGTTAGTGTATCCATAATCAAGTTAGCTTTACTTTCTCCACTAAGATGTTCACATCCTAATATTTTAACTTTAAAAACATTTTCTATCAAGTTAACTACAATTTTAGTGGGAAACCACTTTACTTTCCGGCAACTTGCCTGAAATATAATAACTTTATAGGAGTATTCCATTACAACTTGATATAATAATTTTTTAAAGTTACAATATTTCAAGTAAGTTGCCGGAAAATCTTATATATAAGTATAGTGGGATACCCCTTTAATATTGATTTAAATTTTTCTCTGTTGCATTAAATTTACTTAAATATGTTATTGTTGACTTGCATTATAGCTGATTGCAGCATGCTTCTTATTTTCTATCACTGCAATAAAACGAGAATTTTCTTCCAAAGAGTTATTGTGGTAAATATATCAACTATAATTGATTCAAATTTTCTTAAATCTGCAATCGAATCTTTAAACTTAATCATGGACGAAGTGACACATTTTCCAACTTGATTGTGATTAATTTTTAAATGAAAAATACATGGTATATACAATCGGCCATTTAAAGATTCACCCTACCTATAATTGATATTGAATGTTTTGCTGATTTAACCATATTATCTATTTTTAAATCATATATTTTACAATCATGAGGGGGGGGCTAGAGCCCCCCTAGCCCCCCCCCTGTATCCGCCCCTGACAATAAACTATCATAACAGTAACCTCTGAATATTTGCTACATATCGCAAGTTCTATAACTCTGAAATCTCTAAAGCCAAGTCTGCTTTTTATATTAGTAAAATAAATAACCTCACATCCAACCCCCGTGCTTCTTTCGCCCTTTCTCGTAAGCTCCTCTCCCCTACAATGCCTATCAATATACCTCATATACCTAATATTGCAAAAAATGAATTATGTTATGAATTCGGTAATCATTTTACTGATAAAATTCAACGCACCTGCACTTCTATTTCATCTCTCCTACCAATTAGCTCTATTCCGTGCATCTGTATTAGTAAACCAATCCCATACTATTTTTCTAAATTCTATATTCCTTCTATTTTCACAATATCTAATCTTATTTCTAAGTCTTCCTCTTCTCATTATTCTGACCAAATTAACCTAGCCGCCTTAAAAAACTAAATTATACTCTATCCCCCTATATTCTTGATATTATAATTATTTCCCTAAATTATGGTATTTGTCCAACTTCCTTTAAGCATGCTATAATAACACATATACTAAAAAAAACCTTTACTTGATCCTAATATAATTGCTAACTATCGCCCCATTTCACAACTTCCGTTTATCAGCAAAATTCTGGAACGAATTGTTGCCATACAATTGAATAGATATATAGCTGAAAATAAATGATATGATATATTTCAGAGTGCATTTAGACGAGGACACTCAACTGAAACTGCACTACAACAAATACTTAATAATATATACTCTACAGTATCTCCATCTATATCCTGCCAACTTATATTATTAGACCTCTCATGTGCCTTCGATTCCTTAAGTCATTCAGTTCTTATCTCAAGATTAGAAATGATTGGTATACGCGGAACCGGTTATATACTAAAATGGTTTTCATCCTATATATTAAATCGATCATCATCCGTTAACATTTGTAATTTCTCTACAAAATCTCGTACTCTTCATTATGGTGTTCCCCAGGGATCTGTTCTCGGCCCCCTCCTCTTCTCAATATACATCCTCCCTATACATGATATTATTGGTCAATTTCCAGATGTACACTATCACCAGTGATGGGCACGATCACGATCGTTTGAAAATGATCGAGTAAAATGATCGACGATCGACGATCGTTAGAAAATGATCGAGTAAAATGATCGACGATCGTCAGCAACTGATCGCGATCAACGATCGTGAAAAAAAATTAAACATAATTTATATATATTTATATCAAGAAATAATAAAATAGTGGATATAATAATAACTTTTATTTATGAAAATGTTGAAATACGATCAAATTTATAATAAAATAATAGTAATATAATAAATTTGATTTCAATAGAACTAACAATGCAAATTTAGTATCATTTAGTTTATTGCGTTTCGGTTTATTTATATTGGTAGCAATACTAAACATTCTTTCCACCGGCGCGGATGATGGGAGTATAGAATTGTATTTTATGAATAACATTTTTATAATAGGATAATTATTTAGCATATATAAATTAGTATTTTTACTATTAATATAATTAAGTATTTCTATTTCTACCGTTGATTTATAAGTGGATGGTCCATTATCATCAATAACATAGAATTCATCTGAATTAGTTTTGCTTTGTTCTGGTGTAGTTATATAAACCTCGTTATCTGTGATATGTCTATTAACATATTTCTTAAATGTAGATAACAACATATCTTTTTCTTCTACGTAATTACTTAACCAATTTAACTTACATTTTGGGTTAGATATTGTTACTATAATGGCACTATTAATAGAATACTCAAATGAAAAATAATCGTTAAACCTACATTTTAATCCTTCCTTAATACATCTAATAATGGTTGACAATAAACTAATTTAGTATCCATTTTTAATAAACGGGATTCTATCGAAAATAGTGTTGGGAATAAATCTCCATAAAAACTGTCTCGCGCGGTAAAATATTACGATTACTTAGTAAAAAAGATACATTGGTATGTATATTTGGTATATTGGTATCTATATTTATATATATATATAAATATATTGATATGACGGCGTCAATGCGTGAGTACTCGCTAATACTGCGTGGATCATTAGTGGTTCATGCAGCAGCCCGTAATTCATACGCTTATATAATAATACGATCGAGATCCACGATCGGCGATCGATGATCGAGATCGCGATCGACGATCAACATAATTACACGATCGACGATCGACGATCGTTAAAAAATGATCGAGTAAAAAGATCTACGATCGACGATCGTTAGAAAATGATCGACGAAATTGATCGACGATCGGCGATCGTGAAAATTCGTGATCGTGCCCATCACTGACTATCACATTTACGCTGATGATATTCAACTATATTCCTTCCTACCCAACTCCTCCAATGTACTACCAGATAACTCACAATTATGTAAATGTGCATCAACTATCAGATCATGGCTTCTATCTAACAATCGTCTACTTAACTCTTCAAAATTTGCACTCCTAAATATCCCATCTAACTATCATTATTTTCCTCCTGTTATCATCGACGGTCTCCACATCATCCCTTCATCATCTGTTATAAATCTTGGAATTACTTTGGATACTAACCTATCCCTAAATTCCCATATAGCTAATATATCTAAATCAGCTAACTACCACCTCTTCAAAATTCGTCGTATAAGAAAAGACTTAACCCGCCCTCTTACAACTGTCCTCATAAATGCACTCGTCCTCTCTCGTATCGACTACTGCTCCTCACTACTATATCATCTCCCTAATACTTCATTATCCCCTTTAAATCGTATAATTCGTGCATCTATACGAACCATTTTCTCAATAAATTGATTTGACCATTCCATTACCTACTCCCACCAACTTATATCCAACTGGTTCCCTCAAAAAAAACGTTCCCTCCTACACTTTCTATAACTCGCTCATAAAGCAATATATTATACTTTTCCTCATTATTTGACTTCCCTACTAACTCTAAGACGCCCACTGACTTCCTTACGATAAAATGCTGACATTTCCCTAATTTGCCCTCGTGTCTCATACCTGAAATACCATAAACGCGCCTTCAGTTATATGGTTCCATCCTTATGGAATTCCCTCCCTGCCTCTATTAGATCAATCCATTCACACCCGTCCTTTATTACACACCTCAAAGCTTACATATCATCGATGTCATATATTCACTTATTTAATCATACAATATTACTATTTTTATAAATTATATTATTTTATCGTTTTGTTTATTTATTTATCTATGTATTGTTTTCGTTCTATATTGTTATATGCACCTACGAGGGGTGGCCACATCTATGATAAGTGCTAATAAACCTTATCATCATCATCATAATATATATTTATATGTAGATCATCAACATAAAGATGATAGTGAATATTAGGATATTTGCTAAAAATTTATTTCATATTGTAATATAGATTAGACACGCCCAATACTATAAGCATACACGCCCACTATATTATACTTAACAAGGCACTCTTTGCTTAGCTATCAGACTTAACACATTATAACTATACATATAACTATTACTAAACTAACTGAATACTTGCGGAACGGAGTCGACTCCCAGAAGATCTACAGACACATAAGGTACTATATACATACTGTTAATATTACACATATGAAGAATTTAAATAAATTTTTAAATCGATAAAGATTATAATGGATATCTTTGCTATTCCAGATTGTAGTTAGTCTTACCATAGCCGATATAGTTGGTACTAATCTTATTTATATCTCAGAGTCGCTTGAGCCATCTTTTGTAATTGTAGCACCTAGATGTTTAAACAGGTCTACTTCTTATAGTTTTCTTAATATAATTGGATGTTGAAATGAAGATTTATGTTGTTACTGTTAATCATTATATTGCTATTTTCTTCACTAATTTGCATTCCATACCGGCTAACACTATTTGATAACTTGTTTGTGGGTGTTTGCAGTTTATCATTTGATCTAGTTATCAAGTTTATGTCATCTGAGAATCTGATATTCGATAGATTTCGTTCACCAATTGATATTGTGGATATATGTTCATCTTGAATTCCAGCCATAATCTCTTCAAGAAATAAACTGAATAGCATAGGAGAGAGAAGACATCCATGTCTCACACCAACAGTTGTATTGAACATCTGATATTGGATATTAGTAAAAAATAATTGCACTTTTGGAATTATGATATAATGATTTTATCATTAAAGTTATATTAGAGTCGATGACATATTTATTGAGAGTAGACCAGAATACATCATTCCATACTATATCAAAAGCTTTTTAAAGTCTATGAAATTAGGATATACGTTATTTTAGAATTCCAAGTATTTTTTAATTAGATTTCTACAATTGAATATCTGCTAAGTTGTGCTTATTTCTTTCCTAAAACCAGCTTGTTCTTCCGAGAGTACTTCTTCAGCTTATGAGGTTAATCTATACAATATAATTATCGATATAATTTTGAGTGGCATATTTAGGCTCAGAGTTCTATAATTATCACACTTTATGAGATTGCCTTTTTTTTAATTGGTACTATTAGGGCATTGTTTGCATCCATTGTTTTGGCCATTATTTGTGTGACTATTATATTTGACATAATTCTGTGATCGCATGGGCTTTATCATAATTTTTAAATTGGCACAATTTATGAATGTTTCATAGTGTGGAACTGTAGATGATCGAAGGTATCTATGAATGATTTCAGTGATGAGTCCAATTAAATATGGTGATAATAAACTAAGTATATTTAGTGGAATAGAATCGGATGGTAAATTGATTTTTAAGGATGTCATCAGATATATATATATATATATATATTTTAAGAAACATTTTTATTTACAGTCCAATGTAAACATACAATTAAAACGTTGAATGTTTAATGTAAAAATAAAAAATAGTGCATAATATATATGCACTGCATATACACCAATCTCCACCTATGAATAAAACATTTTTATGAATACCCAAAATAAAAAATAGTGCATATACACCAATCTCCAACTATAAATACAACTTATTTAATATACACCAACAATAAAAAGAGTGCATATTAGTGATGTAAATGATGCTCAAATTTAAAGCATCGATGAAGTCTCAGTCTCGGTTACCTAAAGCATCAATGTAGTCCTAGTCTCAATACCTAAAGCATCGATGCAGTCTCAATGTCAAAATCATCGTTTAAGTCCCAGAATAGGTTACCTACACCGTCAATAATGTCTCATACCCTATAAAATGCATTGCTATTAAAGTATGCTTATTAAATGCATCATTTAAGATTATTGATATGGATAAATACATATTCTGTATATAATATTTTTAAAATGTAACTTCAAAAAAAGCATAATTTAGGCTCGCTTATGTTTTGTAAAAGTTTCATTTCGGCTCAGGTTCATTTGACTATAGTCTCATATCATATCGGGCTCGTTTGGTTAGAGTATCGGCTCGGATCGTGTTCGGGCTCGTTTGGCTAGAGTCTCGGCTCTAGCTCGTTTTTTTTTACAGAAAATGAAAGTCTCAGCTCGGCATCATTTACATCATTAGTGCATATGCACCAATCACTACCTATAAATACAACTTTTCTAGTATACACCCATAATAAGAATAATGCATAATACACCCAAAATAAAAAATAGTGTATACATCAACCATTTGTATTTTCTAAATTATCAATATAATCCATATAGGAATATAATTATGATTATAATTGTTGTTCAGGGTGAAACTTGAATAAAATAATTGTGATTTTATAAAATACTATTATGATTATTCAATAAAATATGAATTTATAAGTTTTTTTAGTGTACTTACAACGTATTACACATATTCAAATATAAATGGTGTATTTACACTATATTAGACCTATTTTTAATGTCTTGTAAAAATCCGGGTAAAAATAACCCAGATACAAATTTATTATTATATTATGTATTTATCCTTGGGTATTTATTACAATACAAACATAAAATGTATGTATGTATTTAATAATAATATTAATTTTATTTTAAAAAGGTGAATTAATTAATTTAGTAAACATTTAATATTTTTTTAATAATATATTTCATTTTTCGTAATTATAATTCATAATAATAAATTAATTTAATCAATCAATTTTTAAATCAATTACATATTATTTTATATAGTTAATATTAAGTTAACTTAATTATAGAACTCCATCTATTATGTTTAATATACTATATTAATATTTCTTGTATAAAATAATATAAATTATCAAATCACCTACATATCTAGTAGTTTAAAATTATATCCCCATAATATTGTCTAAAAAACGTATTTTTCTAATTAATAAAATAAATTACATTCTAAATATATTAAAATATATATATATTTTAATGTAAGATAAAATCTATATCTCGGCTAATAATAATATCAGTGATAACACTTCAGTTTCATTAGTATTGATTAGTATGAATTTCAGAAACACATATAGTAATACACCCTATATTTAAATGAACATTTTATTTTGTTATAACAAATACAAATAAATGAAAGAATAATGTTTATATCTATTATTTCTTATTATTACTATTTTTAAAAATAAATGTGTTTAGATAATTTCATATGTATTCTTTACAATATATAAATTACGAATTTCAATTACTTAATATACTAGAATAGATATTATTACATTGTTTAATATAATCTGTGTAACCCCTTAAATACATATGAAGGTATAGGTACCATTGAACTAACTCTCGATGCATAGGCTAGTAATGTCACCCCGTTACATAACTGGGCTAGAGAACATCTGTTAATGTTCCTGTTCACGATATACCACCATGAAGGTCATACGAGTGAACAACCCCTTCCTGTTCCATCGATGGCATCCGAATACCTGCTACTCCACCGATATGAACCGGCCATAGTTCTACGTGGGCCAAAGGTCGCAGGGAACAAGTGCAACTGGCAAAGATGTTTCTGGATTTGAAGGCGGCACGTAGATTAACCACCGAACGTAGAGTATCGATCTCGTATAAGTTACACACCATAGGTTCATTATTACTATCATTACATCACACACACAAGCACACGTATTGCATCTGACAATACACGATACCTACTATCGTTCCATAGGTTACACATTATTTCTAAAGTTACTAATTAATATTTTGTATGACTATGGTTACTACTACAGTTCAGGTATTTAGTCGGCGGTGACATTCCATTATTGATCTGGATCACCATACATTATTATTTAATATTATATAACCACATTGTTAGCATTCCACCGTTACTTTATTATTCGTTAGTGATATTTTATGATGTTCATTTGTTCATTAGCTATAATGCTACAATGCTATATACAACTTAGCTATATTATTACCATAATATTTGTTCTATTTTTATAAATCTTACATCCCATATTATTCCGATACTGGTATTTTATATATAAAATCATTTATAAAATCAGTGTTTGTTTTTGAGGGGTATTTAATTAAAAACAATATAATAATAATACGTGTAACAGTAGAATGATTAAACATTCAGTAATAGGTAACGAGGTAACACATTATTTAGCGTTTCGTTTCGAATGATCCATCATGCACCTCCTGAAGGTTAGAACTTCATCTTGACATTGTCTCCAGTCTTTACTCGTCACGATGCATTCCTGTTGTACCGTTATCAAATGTAGTAAATTAGTTTATAACATATTAATATATTCATATTTTATTTTATATTATATTTATATAAATTAATAAGATTATAATCCCGTACATCTATTTTTATTATTTTTTATTTTAAAGTTAAAGAGCCTGATAAGTCAGTGTTTTACATGTATAAAAGATAGGGAAAATTCTATTTTTTAGAGCTGAAAAATCTTTATCATTGGTTATTTTAATAATGTTTTGGTAATAAATCACTATGTATTGTACATTTATATATATATATATATATATATATATATATATGTATATATGTATACATTTTAAATGTAATATACTTAATACTCAATACCAGCTTAATTTTAAAATAAAAAACACTAAACAGATGTATGGGATTTAATAATTTATATAAATTTAATATAAAATAATATATGAATATATTAATATTTTATAAACTAATTTACTACATTTTGTTAGAAAGTATATGCTATTTAAAATTAAATTCATATATAGGATAGAATGGAGTAGTCAATACCTCCTATAACCTCAAGCCCGAACACTGAATTTACATGGTGTATAAAGAGGCCATCGATTTGTAAAATGAACTGGCCTATTTAAAGTAAATAAACAAAATATTAACAAAATATTATAATAGATTATCATTTAGGGATTAACATTGTGGATATCGTTAAAAATATGTAAATTAAATAATACATCTATTTTTATTATTTTTTATTTTAAAGTTAAAGAGCCAGATTAGTCAGTGTTTTACATATATAAAAGATATGGAAAATTCATTTTTTTAAAAAGCTGAAAAATATTTATTATTGATTATTTTTATAATATTTTAGTAATAAATCACTATATTATTATAATATATATAGGATTTTTGTTTATTTGTATTGTACATTTATATTAAATACATATATATATATATATATATATATATATATATATATATATATGTAATACTAGCCGTTTTGGCACGGTGTATGTGCGGATATTTGAGAATTACGAGTTATTATTAGAAAATTGCATGATCTAGGTGTATTTTAGAAATACAAAATATATTATTTATTTGATTTAAATTAATTATGTTATAAAAAACAAATGGTGTATTTTAGAAATAAGAAATATATTATTTATTTGATTTAAATTAATTATGTTATAAAAAACAAATATTGGGAAATTAACATAATATACATAATAAATGGGAGTTAGCCATATCTGAATTAGCTCTATCTGAATTAGCCATATCGGAGTTAACTCTATCTGAATTAGCCCTAACTGAGTTAGCACTATCGGAGTTATCCCTATCTGAATTAGCCCTATAGGAGCACCTCGATAAAATAAGTTATATATATTCGTATAAGAACTGTATAATTATGAAATAAATTAAAATAAATTTAATAAGTCGTACGAGATTATTAATATTTTATAAACTGATTTTCTACATTTTTTCAGAAAGTATATGCTATTTAATATAAAATTCATATATTGATTTATTAGTCATTCTATTTTATTATTTGTATGTTTCAACCCAGTAAACCAAAATCAGATAATGTTGGATAATATCAGATAAATCACAGATAATTTGAGAAAATGTGTCCAACTCAATAAATACAGATAATAGTGAGATATTTTTAGAAAAATTATCTATAAAGTTAGATAAATTTATTTAATATATAAATCTATAGATTGACTCTTTACTATCGGACCGGAAGAATATGCCAGATCAATTCTGCGACATCTTGATATTAAATGGAAAGAATATAATTATTGTGGAATGGGTAAAGAGAAGAGGTTAAAGTTTAAAGGTAGTCCAATATGTGTAGTTATTATCGGTTAGTTTAATTATTGAATGTTTTATAGAAATATTACTATATTAACGATAAATTAAATATATATTTAATATAATATTATAATATAATATATTCACAGATGCCATAGAAAAAAAATATGGTAGATATCTTAGTATAGATAAAATGATGTCAAGTGCCTTAAAGGCAGTGCAATACGTATTTAAGGTAAGTAATATACATTATATTAATTATTTAATTACATTGATTTTTATGTTTTGTTTGTAGAAATGAAATATGTAATGGTAATTATGGAAATGAAATTATATTATAAATATTATTATTATATATCATTATTATTAAAATTAATATATTAAACATTTTTTATAAAAACAGCCCTTTTTAGGGCTACTAAAATTTATATGAGTTTTATAAATTTTAAGATAATTTATCTCAAATTATCTTATATAGTAGAAAATGTATCTCCATTTATACAGATAATATCTGACAAATGTTAGATAAATTATCTAGCTTATAGATAATTTATCTCAAATTCTACAGATAATATCTGACAATTGTTAGATAAATTATATAGCTTATAGATAATTTATCTCAAATTCTACAGATAATATCTGACAATTTTCAGATAAATTATCTCAAATTCTACAGATAATATCTGGAAATTTTTAGATTATCCTATATGGTGGAAAATTTATCTCAAAATAGACAGCTAATAGCTGGCGAAGTGTCGTAATTTTAGCCAGCAATTTACTGGATAAAAAGTAGATATGATTCATGTTTATTTTATTTTATTTTATTTTAATTATTGCATAATTATAATATACATAAATATATAAAATCGTAATACTAATCGTAAATTAGTACTAATAGTTATATATATATTTCTGAATCTGATTTAATTTTTAATATCAAAAATGTGATAGAAAATGTGGTCAATATTCTAAGGTATATTAATAATAATTTTATATGTCTCAATTGATCACAAAAATAGCAAAAGGGGCTGCGATACCGGAGCCTAAAGGGCTGAGAGCTGGATCGAGTGGGCAGAAATCACATACAATTCTGCTTCCAGGTGATTATACAGCCGCGAGAATTCTGGAAAGATCTCGTCGTAGGTTAACAAAAAAACCGACGGATTATAGAAACATATTAAAGCGGCTACCCAATTGGTATGGAAGCACGGAACTAAATTTATGGATCAAGAATTTTCAGCTAGCTTTTGGAATTTATAGTGGGCATCTCATGTAATCTAACTATTATGCACTAGAAAATTTGGAGAACAGTTTGATTGCTACTATTTAAAAACAATAAAATATATTATAATTTTTACAGAAATGTTTATATGTTTACTCTATGCTGCATTAATACTTGGTGAAAAAGGGTGATTTATATACGACCAAGACTCACAAATAACACACTTAAATATATTCAAACAAATTTGTATATTATTTTCAATGAAAATGAATTTTGTATACAAATAACCTATATAAAATTGGCAATTATATTATTATGTTATATTTTATTAACCAACAATTTTTTAATATGATTATATCCACATTTTTAAAATTTTGTGTAGCATAAAATTAAATTTGAATGATATAATTACTTATAACTAGATTACTGGATAATTTATATATAATTTATGAAATAAATATTCTGGAATATTTAGAATTCAAATTATTTTATATTGTAAGTGATATTATAAAATTGGTATATATATATATATATGTAACAATTATAAATATAGTATAATAGCATTTCTACAATAACATAACAAATTATAATAAATTGTTTATAATTAGTTGTACTAATAGTTATATATATTTCTGAATCTGATTTAATTTTTATTATCAAAAATGTGATAGAAAATGTGGTCAATATTCTAAGGTATATTTCTAAATTATATGTACATTTGTTATTACTAATGTAATGTTGATAATATGAAACCAGATGCAATAATTGAGAAAATGGCTATTGGGGAAAAATTTAGAAAATGGAAGGCACAAGATCTTATTGATCAATCCAACAAAAGAAAACTTGAAATTTAAATAGAGGGTAAAATTAAGGAAGATAAATTGAAAAAAGAAATAATAATTGAGAACGTAAAAACGCTTTAGAAAAGGAACTTTTAGAAAATAACCGCGTTAACCTCCGATCCAGAGGTCATCGGAGAGGCCGTCGGAGAGGTCGTCGGAGAGGTCGTCGTGATGAAGAGAAGGAGTTTACATGGAATAATAATTGGAAGAAAGGCCTACAGAACAGGGATACATGGACCAGAAACATATTAAAGCGGCTACCCAATTGGTATGGAAGCACGGAACTAAATTTATGGATCAAGAATTTTCAGCATGCTTTTGGAAATTATAGTGGGCATCTCATGTAATCTAACTATTATGCACTAGTGGGTCAATAGGTCAAAAAGAAAATTTGTAGAACAGTTTGATTGATTTTAAAAACAATAAAATATATTATAATATTTTACAGAAATGTTTATATGTTTACTCTATGCTGCATTAATACTTGGTGAAAAAGGGTGATTTATATACGACCAAGACTCACAAATAACACACTTAAATATATTCAAACAAATTTGTATATTATTTTCAATGAAAATGAATTTTGTATACAAATAACCTATATAAAATTGGCAATTATATTATTGTTATATTTTATTTATAACATTTAACAATTTTTTAATATGATTATATCCACATTTTTAAAATTTTGTGTTGCATAAAATTAAATTTGAATGATATAATTACTTATAACTAGATTACTGGATAATTTATATATAATTTATGAAATAAATATTCTGGAATATTTAGAATTCAAATTATTTTATATTGTAATTGATATTATAAAATTGGTATATAAATATATATATATATATATATATATATATATATTAAGGATATATACTATTTTATAAACTATTATTTCAGTTAAATAAATAATGAGAAATATCCTGTACTTTATATTATTTAAATAATATAGTAACATTTAAATAACCCGTACAATGTACGCCGTACACATCAGTACACTTAGATGTAATAGAGTACGTATGTTATTGAAACGTGGCATTTTATTACACATTAAACTGCTCGATTTCAATTGGTCGTAAAACGGACATACGCGATAATTCTATGAATCGGTTTCAGTTGAAATATATTCGTCAGTACACAATGCGTTCGTAAGGACGTAACATGTGACACATAACTACAGATACGAAACACTATGCGACGTGGGAGATGGAACAACTCAGTATTACGACCACGACGAGGATTGCGTGGTAACTCTGCCCGATAGGTTATCGGTATACACGCCGAGAAGGCAACCCTCCAGAGGGGTGAAGATGCGGAGATTGGAGGCTAGCGGGAATGGGAAACTAGTGGAGATAAAGCAGGAGCAGGAGCAGGAGACGGTGGCCAACGAATAGGGAATGCGTATTTGAATTAAAGAAAATTTACGGGTTATACCATATAAATATATATATATAATAATAATTAATAATTTATTAAGACACGCCCATATGCATTTGTTCAGATATATAATATTTGTATTTGTTTACATACACTTTATTTAAATTTATCAAATAATATACATTTTAACATATAATTACTTAACCTCGAGACTAAGTTAATACATTTATGATTGAATATTTATAATCTTTATTACATACATTAATTACTTTTAGATTTGTATAATGTTAAATGCTTAAAATAGTGTATTATATTCTAAATATTTTAATATTAATTGAAAAATGTGGTAAAAATTTATATATATATATATATATACAAATATATCTATAATTATTTAAAATATAATAATTATAATATTCAATAGTTTATTAATAATAGTATCAAATGTTTAGAATTCTATGTAATTTATGTCGACTTTAATCTCGATATTATATATTGTTTTTAATTTAATCATATGCGTTGACATTTTCATTTTTATGTATTACACATATATATATAAATTACTTATATTACGCTATATTTTATTGTTAACAGTAGCAGAAGGGAACCTCGAGTCTACTGAAACTGCCAGCTCAAATATAGACAGTACTACTAGAGGTGCAGGAGGTGATACACCATGTGTTGCTACAGGTTAGGAGAGATCGTATTTATCAGATATTGTTTCAAATTTTCAATTATTAATCTGTTTTATAAGTAACATAATATCGAATTTTATGAAGTTTAATAAATAACAATTATTCAAATTATAAAATATTAAAAAAAATTATGAATTGACTATATTTTAGTATAATTATATAAGAATTATTAGTAGTAATATTATTATCTTACTATAGTATAGTATAGTATAGTCGATAACCATTATATTTATTTTAAATAATATTATTTAAATAACAACGTATTTATCTTGAAATCATTAATTTCTCATACACTTTTATTCGAAATGATCATTTCGATATTATTATATACATTTCTTAATATCGATATTCAGAGAATGGGTTATGATTAATTCTATTACATTATCAACTAATTATATACATACACAAACACAAACATATACACACTCACATATATATATATATATATGACTTATATTACGCTATATTTTATTAATAGTTGCAGAAGGTATTTCTGCACCTAGTGAAACTGGCAGCGCCGATATCTCTATGCAAGATACTACTAGAGGATCATCTGGTGATGCTGAGGATATGTTTACTGGTTAGCAGTGATTTTATTTATCAGATCAGAACTTCATTGTATAAGGGTTATTCGGTTTTTTTTCCTTTTTTATCAAAAAATCCATGTTTTTTTTTGGTTTTTGTTTTTTTTATATATATAATTATTGATAAATATATTAATTTCATAACTATAGTATCGTTTAATATTAGTATAAATATTATTGATAATAGTACAGATTATGCATATTATATAAAGTATACCATATATAATACCAACAAATAAATGAATAATAATAATTTACTTCAAAAAAATTAAATTATTGATAAATATTGTTTATATGATTATATCCACATTTTAAAAATGTTGTGTTGCATAAAATTAAATTTGAATGATATAATTACTTATAACTAGATTAATGGATAATTTATATATAATTTATGAAATAAATATTCTGGAATATTTAGAATTCAAATTAGTTTATATTGTAAGTGATATTATAAAATTGCTATATATATATGTAACAATTATAAATATAGTATAATAGCATTTCTACAATAACATAACAAATTATAATAAATTGTTTATAATTAGTTGTACTAATAGTTATATATATTTCTGAATCTGATTTAATTTTTATTATCAAAAATGTGATAGAAAATGTGGTCAATATTCTAAGGTATATTTCTAAATTATATGTACATTTGTTATTACTAATGTAATGTTGATAATATGAAACCAGATGCAATAATTGAGAAAATGGCTATTGGGGAGAAATTTAGAAAATGGAAGGCACAAGATCTTATTGATCAATCCAACAAAAGAAAACTTGAAATTTAAATAGAGGGTAAAATTAAGGAAGATAAATTGAAAAAAGAAATAATAATTGAGAACGTAAAAACGCTTTAGAAAAGGAACTTTTAGAAAATAACCGCGTTAACCTCCGATCCAGAGGTCATCGGAGAGGCCGTCGGAGAGGTCGTCGGAGAGGTCGTCGTGATGAAGAGAAGGAGTTTACATGGAATAATAATTGGAAGAAAGGCCTACAGAACAGGGATACATGGACCAGAAACATATTAAAGCGGCTACCCAATTGGTATGGAAGCACGGAACTAAATTTATGGATCAAGAATTTTCAGCATGCTTTTGGAAATTATAGTGGGCATCTCATGTAATCTAACTATTATGCACTAGTGGGTCAATAGGTCAAAAAGAAAATTTGTAGAACAGTTTGATTGATTTTAAAAACAATAAAATATATTATAATATTTTACAGAAATGTTTATATGTTTACTCTATGCTGCATTAATACTTGGTGAAAAAGGGTGATTTATATACGACCAAGACTCACAAATAACACACTTAAATATATTCAAACAAATTTGTATATTATTTTCAATGAAAATGAATTTTGTATACAAATAACCTATATAAAATTGGCAATTATATTATTGTTATATTTTATTTATAACATTTAACAATTTTTTAATATGATTATATCCACATTTTTAAAATTTTGTGTTGCATAAAATTAAATTTGAATGATATAATTACTTATAACTAGATTACTGGATAATTTATATATAATTTATGAAATAAATATTCTGGAATATTTAGAATTCAAATTATTTTATATTGTAATTGATATTATAAAATTGGTATATAAATATATATATATATATATATGTAACAAAGTTGAGTTCGTGTATACTTTATTAAGACAAAGACCTGTTGAATATAACAATGATAATCTAATATAATAATAATAATAATAATAATAGTACATACCCGATGACATGCAGAATGATGAATGCGGCTATATTACCGATTGGCATTAATTCTATAGCACAATAACAAAATATAATTTGCAGACGATAAAAATATAAAATAACATAAAAACGAACATTGATATTGCTAAGGCTATGCAATTAACACAGAGCGTGACACTAAAATCTAGTTTTAAGTTTTTATGTAGATATATCTGTGTACCTTATGTAATGCATTTACATGTACATTACATTAATCGATATATCAACAACTGACTTTATAACATACACCCCCTCCGTTATGAAGTGGTCTCACACTCACAATTTAATTATGTCACCCGAGGTTTTTTACGCGATTACTTCGACGCAGAGATGGACCCGGCACTGGGCTATCTATCGTCGACAAAGGCACACTTACGCTTGTAAGGTTATCGCGACGCAATCTGGTCGCTTTCAATATCTCTGCCCTATTTACAATCCTAGCCTTTGTTATAGGCATTACCGTACACGTTTGTGGGGAAGGCCGGTCGATGACAATTAGAGGATGTGATGAGTATTTATCCTGAATCTTGTTTCGACCCAATGGGTGACTACGGATAAATACTTCATCACCCACTTTCACGTCATCAAAAGATTTAGGAGTTTTGGTCGCATGTTTATTACGCCTCTCTCTTTCAGCCTGGTGCCATACTCGATTTAGTGAGGTCAATTCTTCCTTCTTCGGGTTACAAAGCACGCTGTCAATAGGTAGGATTGGTTCTCGCCCGAAGAAGAGGAAAAATGGAGACTCCCCTGTCGAAGCATGCACCCCACAATTATATGCGTACACGAGATTGTCAATATACCGGGGCCACTCAGATTTCTTTTCTTGCGATATTGTACATAACAATCCATGCAGGGTACGATTAAAACGCTCAGTCTGACCGTTACCTTGGGGGTGGTATGCGGTAGTTCTACTTTTCTCTACGCCATGTTCCTCACATAAATCACGAATGACCTCTGATTCAAAGTTACGTCCTTGATCAGAGTGTATCCGAGATGGTATTCCATACTGGAACCAATATTGGCGTAGAGCTCTAGCGACAGTCGTAGATTTTTGGTTCTTCGTTGGTATGGCTACAGAGTATTTCGTGAAAATATCCGTTAATACTAGGATATTTTCTATACCATTGATACTTTTTTCCACTGTAGTGAAATCTATAGCAAGGATTTCTAAAGGACGCTCTGCTTGGATCGAGCCCATTTTAGGTTTAATGGTCAACGCACTAGAAATTGCACAACGACGGCAGGATTTACAATACTCCTTCACATCGTTCCACACGCCTATCCAGAATACTCGATCTAAAACGAAGTTTGTGGTACGATCAATACCTTGATGACCTAAATCATCGTGCACCGCCGATAAAACTAGTTCGCGAAGTTCTGGACTAGCTAACATCTGCAACTTTATACTTCCCCTCCTTACCACTTCCCTATACAATATATTATCTATAACTATAAACATATTCCAATGCCGAAGTAAAGTACGTAATTCGGATATTTCACCTGACGTATTAGTGGGTTTTTCACCACCTTTTACCCACTCTCGTAACTTAACGAGTACGGGGTCTCTACTCTGCATATCAACCATTTTATCTACTACATTATCATCCACTCTATGCATTCGCTTGTCCGGAACTCTAATTATAGCTACGTTTGAACAATGAATCGGGTTAAGTCTATTGGGTATAAGCGAAGATGTACGATGAATAGAGGAGATATGAACCCGTCTACTTAATGCATCCGCATTTTTATTTTCCCTACCAGGTCTATATTTAATGTCAATATCGAACTGTTCTAACTGAGCAATCCATCTCATTTCCATTGTTGCATTACGGCAAGTTTGGTAGTGTGCTAAAGGATTATTATCAGTAAATACTAGACATTTCGAACCTAACAAATATGGCCTAAATTTATCAGTTATAGTCCATTTTAAAGCTAGTAATTCTAATTTCATCGCGCTGTAATTAATGTCATTTCTCTCACCCCCTCTAAGTCCCCGGCTAGCGTATGCTATAACTCTCTCTTTACCGTCTACTTTCTGGGATAGGACAGCACCCAATCCTTGTAGGGAGGCATCCGTCTCTACAATGAAAGGAAGGCTGAAATCTGGGTATCCTAGAATAGGTGCACTGACCAGCCTTTCTTTCAATGCATTAAATGACTCCTCACACGTGGTATTCCACTCAAAATTAGTAGTACACTCATACAATGGCTTAGCTAATGCTGCAAATTTCGGAATGAATCGTCTATAATACGAAGCTAATCCTAGAAAAGAGCGTATATCTGTAGAATTGGCAGGTACTGGCCACGAGAAAACTGCTGAAGTCTTATCGGGGTCCGTAGCTACCCCTTCTCCCGATACTACGTGTCCTAAGTATTTTACTTCACGTTGTAAGAGTGAACACTTTGATGGTTTTAATTTCAAACCATATTCCTGTAGCTTATGGAATAATAAAGATAGGCGATCATACATTATTTGAAAAGTTGGCGCAAATACTAAAATATCATCCAAATATAGGATAAGGGTTTCGAGATTTTCGCTACCTAGACAAGATTGCATCAGACGGGAAAATGTTGCTGGTGCATTTACCAAACCCATTGGCATCCTAGTATATTCATACAGACCATGAGAGCCTGCACTAAAAGCAGTCTTCTCCATGTCCTCTTCCGCTATGGCACATTGTAAAAACCCATGTGCCAAATCGAAAGTGGAGAATAGAGAAGCCCCTTTTAGTGCGTCCAATGCCTCATCAATTCGAGGGAGCGGGTAAGCATCTCTAATGGTTCTGGCATTTAGACCTCTATAATCGCAACATACTCGAATAGCACCCGATTTTTTTTTCACTAAAACTAATGGCGCACTATATGGAGAACAACTTGGTTTAATAATACCAGCCTCCATATGAGCATTCAAGTATGCTTTTACTTCCGGCCACTGGTTAGGTGGGATCCGCCTGTAGGGTAACCTAACAGGGCGATCATCGTGTAGTTTAATCTTATGTTTAATCTTACTACAAAACCCGACATCGTGTTCCCCCTCGCTAAATACACCTTGATATTCAGTTATTAATTTAACTAACGCCTCATATTCCTGTGGCTTTACTGGCCCAATTGTTAGATTGTCCAGAATATATTTAAGTTTTGGTGAAGCGAACTTAGCTTTATTCGACTCAATAGTCGATATAAAAGCAGTCCACTTCCCCACCTGGCTTCCTCCTCGTAGATAAATATCTTGGTTAGAGAAATTATTGAATTCTACTGGTACCATTCCATTTCTCGCATGCACCAATGAACTTGTCAAAGTCACATCTTTTGGTGCTAGAGAAGTGTCAGATTCGATGTAAACCGAACCAACATTCTCCTGGATACAACAGTCGTATATTTTACGACTATATGCTGGCAGTAATAACTGCTTATCAGAAGCAAGGTGTAATACTCCATCATAACTACCTCTATATATACGTAGTAGAGGATTCCATACGCTATCTTTCGGTATATCGTTTTCCCCATATAAAGTAGCCAAGGTACGGAATAGGTTGCTACCCAGAATAATATTAGCTACTGTATTATTACGTAACACAAGAAATCCTATGCGGTCAATACAAATATCGAATACTTTAAATTCTAGTTCTACATATCCTACAAATGGGATATTGCTCCCATCTGCAGAAGAAAGATCTAATCTTTCAGATATATCGTTAATTATTATATCAGACATATATTTCCGCAGAAACTCTCGACTGATACACGACACTTCCGCGCCAGTATCAAGTAGAGCTCTAGTACTAATTCCATTTAAATAAATATTCGCAAAGGGACTACTTTCAGATAACGAGCTGATTTTAGCTTCATTCAATCGGCTCGCTGTGACTGAAGAAGCAAATCGTTTCCCGATCTACTATGCTTGGGTAGAGGACACGTGTTAGCATAATGATTTTTGTTTCCACAATTATAACACGCTCCTTTTATACGCATACGCGCTTGGCTATTATATACAGTATCTTTAGTATGGTTAAAGGGTGAGGCGACAGGTGTTTGATTAGTATTATATCTATTTGTAGTACGTGCTCGTGGTATAGGTAATACAGATAAGGGTTGCGAAATAATACCAGCGTTATATCTAGGCGCAGGTATCGGTATATACGAGTCAACGGATATCGAATCAGGGACCCCAATATCAGATACTCTATTAAGAATACACTTAGATCGAGAAGCTGGGATTGGAGTATCTGTATTTCTGGGATGAATGGTATACACTATTTCTTGTGGCTTTGCCGTAAAGCTTAGAAAAGGTTTATTAGCATGGGATGATTGCGTTACACGCTGCTTTTCTAGTTTCATAGCCATATTACGCAAATCCCAGAAACTATTCTTAGGATTTAGCTGGTATATTCGGTATATTTCTATAGCGATATCGTTATCTCGGAGAGCTTTGCATAGTCCTTCAATGAGAATAAATTCTCTTTGATCACTTTTATAATGCAATCCGGACTCCGATTCACAGTTTTTAAACATCATCCATAGGCTACTGGCTAAATCGTATATTGACTCCCCATCAAATTGAATTCGATTATAAAATAATCGCCATGATGGTTCGTCATCTAATGAATAAGTCTCTAATATCGCGTTAAGTATGACCTCTGATTCAGTAGATACACTGAATTCGCGGATTTCTATTTCTAGTCTAGCCTTACCTACAATATGATTTAATAAAATACTACTGTGATTGCATAATGGATAATCTGCCATAAACTTACGCGCCTCATTCGTCCATCTCTTAATCAATATATATGACTTAAACTCTCCCTTAAATTCGGTTAATTGCATAGCCTTTCGCCGAATACCACACGTATAACGAATATATAGTAGATAAATACTACACACAAATAATAAAACGTTTATAAAAATAACACTATAAATAGAGCTAACATTCTGGAATAGATCTAGTAGAGTGGCCACACCGAATTCCTCCTGAAACTGCATACCGCCGGGTCTTTGTGTAGGATAGAGTATCCTGTTCGCAGCGCCAATTGTAACAAAGTTGAGTTCGTGTATACTTTATTAAGACAAAGACCTGTTGAATATAACAATGATAATCTAATATAATAATAATAATAATAATAATAGTACATACCCGATGACATGCAGAATGATGAATGCGGCTATATTACCGATTGGCATTAATTCTATAGCACAATAACAAAATATAATTTGCAGACGATAAAAATATAAAATAACATAAAAACGAACATTGATATTGCTAAGGCTATGCAATTAACACAGAGCGTGACACTAAAATCTAGTTTTAAGTTTTTATGTAGATATATCTGTGTACCTTATGTAATGCATTTACATGTACATTACATTAATCGATATATCAACAACTGACTTTATAACATATATATATATATATATATATATATATATATATATATATATATATATTAAGGATATATACTATTTTATAAACTATTATTTCAGTTAAATAAATAATGAGAAATATCCTGTACTTTATATTATTTAAATAATATAGTAACATTTAAATAACCCGTACAATGTACGCCGTACACATCAGTACACTTTGATGTAATAGAGTACGTATGTTATTGAAACGTGGCATTTTATTACACATTAAACTGCTAGATTTCAATTGGTCGTAAAACGGACATACGCGATAATTCTATGAATCGGTTTCAGTTGAAATATATTCGTCAGTAAACAACGCGTTCGTAAGGACGTAACATGTGACACATAACTACAAATACGAAACACTATGCGACGTGGGAGATGGAACAACTCAGTATTACGACCACGACGAGGATTGCGTGGTAACTCTGCCCGATAGGTTATCGGTATACACGCCGAGAAGGCAACCCTCCAGAGGGGTGAAGATGCGGAGATTGGAGGCTAGCGGGAATGGGAAACTAGTGGAGATAAAGCAGGAGCAGGAGCAGGAGACGGTGGCCAACGAATAGGGAATGCGTATTTGAATTAAAGAAAATTTACGGGTTATACCATATAAATATATATATATAATAATAATTAATAATTTATTAAGACACGCCCATATGCATTTGTTCAGATATATAATATTTGTATTTGTTTACATACAATTTATTTAAATTTATCAAATAATATACATTTTAACATATAATTACTTAACCTCGAGACTAAGTTAATACATTTATGATTGAATATTTATAATCTTTATTACATACATTAATTACTTTTAGATTTGTATAATGTTAAATGCTTAAAATATTGTATTATATTCTAAATATTTTAATATTAATTGAAAAATGTGGTAAAAATTTATATATATATATATATATACAAATATATCTATAATTATTTAAAATATAATAATTATAATATTCAATAGTTTATTAATAATAGTATCAAATGTTTAGAATTCTATGTAATTTATGTCGACTTTAATCTCGATATTATATATTGTTTTTAATTTAATCATATGCGTTGACATTTTCATTTTTATGTATTACACATATATATATAAATTACTTATATTACGCTATATTTTATTGTTAACAGTAGCAGAAGGGAACCTCGAGTCTACTGAAACTGCCAGCTCAAATATAGACAGTACTACTAGAGGTGCAGGAGGTGATACACCATGTGTTGCTACAGGTTAGGAGAGATCGTATTTATCAGATATTGTTTCAAATTTTCAATTATTAATCTGTTTTATAAGTAACATAATATCGAATTTTATCAAATTTAATAAATAACAATTATTCAAATTATAAAATATTGAAAAAAATTATGAATTGACTATATTTTAGTATAATTATATAAGAATTATTAGTAGTAATATTATTATCTTACTATAGTATAGTATAGTATAGTCGATAACCATTATATTTATTTTAAATAATATTATTTAAATAACAACGTATTTATCTTGAAATCATTAATTTCTCATACACTTTTATTCGAAATGATCATTTCGATATTATTATATACATTTCTTAATATCGATATTCAGAGAATGGGTTATGATTAATTCTATTACATTATCAACTAATTATATACATACACAAACACAAACATATACACACTCACATATATATATATATATATGACTTATATTACGCTATATTTTATTAATAGTTGCAGAAGGTATTTCTGCACCTAGTGAAACTGGCAGCGCCGATATCTCTATGCAAGATACTACTAGAGGATCATCTGGTGATGCTGAGGATATGTTTACTGGTTAGCAGTGATTTTATTTATCAGATCAGAACTTCATTGTATAAGGGTTATTCGGTTTTTTTTCCTTTTTTATCAAAAAATCCATGTTTTTTTTTGGTTTTTGTTTTTTTTATATATATAATTATTGATAAATATATTAATTTCATAACTATAGTATCGTTTAATATTAGTATAAATATTATTGATAATAGTACAGATTATGCATATTATATAAAGTATACCATATATAATACCAACAAATAAATGAATAATAATAATTTACTTCAAAAAAATTAAATTATTGATAAATATTGTTTATATGATTATATCCACATTTTAAAAATGTTGTGTTGCATAAAATTAAATTTGAATGATATAATTACTTATAACTAGATTAATGGATAATTTATATATAATTTATGAAATAAATATTCTGGAATATTTAGAATTCAAATTAGTTTATATTGTAAGTGATATTATAAAATTGCTATATATATATGTAACAATTATAAATATAGTATAATAGCATTTCTACAATAACATAACAAATTATAATAAATTGTTTATAATTAGTTGTACTAATAGTTATATATATTTCTGAATCTGATTTAATTTTTATTATCAAAAATGTGATAGAAAATGTGGTCAATATTCTAAGGTATATTTCTAAATTATATGTACATTTGTTATTACTAATGTAATGTTGATAATATGAAACCAGATGCAATAATTGAGAAAATGGCTATTGGGGAGAAATTTAGAAAATGGAAGGCACAAGATCTTATTGATCAATCCAACAAAAGAAAACTTGAAATTTAAATAGAGGGTAAAATTAAGGAAGATAAATTGAAAAAAGAAATAATAATTGAGAACGTAAAAACGCTTTAGAAAAGGAACTTTTAGAAAATAACCGCGTTAACCTCCGATCCAGAGGTCATCGGAGAGGCCGTCGGAGAGGTCGTCGGAGAGGTCGTCGTGATGAAGAGAAGGAGTTTACATGGAATAATAATTGGAAGAAAGGCCTACAGAACAGGGATACATGGACCAGAAACATATTAAAGCGGCTACCCAATTGGTATGGAAGCACGGAACTAAATTTATGGATCAAGAATTTTCAGCATGCTTTTGGAAATTATAGTGGGCATCTCATGTAATCTAACTATTATGCACTAGTGGGTCAATAGGTCAAAAAGAAAATTTGTAGAACAGTTTGATTGATTTTAAAAACAATAAAATATATTATAATATTTTACAGAAATGTTTATATGTTTACTCTATGCTGCATTAATACTTGGTGAAAAAGGGTGATTTATATACGACCAAGACTCACAAATAACACACTTAAATATATTCAAACAAATTTGTATATTATTTTCAATGAAAATGAATTTTGTATACAAATAACCTATATAAAATTGGCAATTATATTATTGTTATATTTTATTTATAACATTTAACAATTTTTTAATATGATTATATCCACATTTTTAAAATTTTGTGTTGCATAAAATTAAATTTGAATGATATAATTACTTATAACTAGATTACTGGATAATTTATATATAATTTATGAAATAAATATTCTGGAATATTTAGAATTCAAATTATTTTATATTGTAATTGATATTATAAAATTGGTATATAAATATATATATATATTAAGGATATATACTATTTTATAAACTATTATTTCAGTTAAATAAATAATGAGAAATATCCTGTACTTTATATTATTTAAATAATATAGTAACATTTAAATAACCCGTACAATGTACGCCGTACACATCAGTACACTTTGATGTAATAGAGTACGTATGTTATTGAAACGTGGCATTTTATTACACATTAAACTGCTAGATTTCAATTGGTCGTAAAACGGACATACGCGATAATTCTATGAATCGGTTTCAGTTGAAATATATTCGTCAGTAAACAACGCGTTCGTAAGGACGTAACATGTGACACATAACTACAGATACGAAACACTATGCGACGTGGGAGATGGAACAACTCAGTATTACGACCACGACGAGGATTGCGTGGTAACTCTGCCCGATAGGTTATCGGTATACACGCCGAGAAGGCAACCCTCCAGAGGGGTGAAGATGCGGAGATTGGAGGCTAGCGGGAATGGGAAACTAGTGGAGATAAAGCAGGAGCAGGAGCAGGAGACGGTGGCCAACGAATAGGGAATGCGTATTTGAATTAAAGAAAATTTACGGGTTATACCATATAAATATATATATATAATAATAATTAATAATTTATTAAGACACGCCCATATGCATTTGTTCAGATATATAATATTTGTATTTGTTTACATACAATTTATTTAAATTTATCAAATAATATACATTTTAACATATAATTACTTAACCTCGAGACTAAGTTAATACATTTATGATTGAATATTTATAATCTTTATTACATACATTAATTACTTTTAGATTTGTATAATGTTAAATGCTTAAAATATTGTATTATATTCTAAATATTTTAATATTAATTGAAAAATGTGGTAAAAATTTATATATATATATATATATACAAATATATCTATAATTATTTAAAATATAATAATTATAATATTCAATAGTTTATTAATAATAGTATCAAATGTTTAGAATTCTATGTAATTTATGTCGACTTTAATCTCGATATTATATATTGTTTTTAATTTAATCATATGCGTTGACATTTTCATTTTTATGTATTACACATATATATATAAATTACTTATATTACGCTATATTTTATTGTTAACAGTAGCAGAAGGGAACCTCGAGTCTACTGAAACTGCCAGCTCAAATATAGACAGTACTACTAGAGGTGCAGGAGGTGATACACCATGTGTTGCTACAGGTTAGGAGAGATCGTATTTATCAGATATTGTTTCAAATTTTCAATTATTAATCTGTTTTATAAGTAACATAATATCGAATTTTATCAAATTTAATAAATAACAATTATTCAAATTATAAAATATTAAAAAAAATTATGAATTGACTATATTTTAGTATAATTATATAAGAATTATTAGTAGTAATATTATTATCTTACTATAGTATAGTATAGTATAGTCGATAACCATTATATTTATTTTAAATAATATTATTAAAATAACAACGTATTTATCTTGAAATCATTAATTTCTCATACACTTTTATTCGAAATGATCATTTCGATATTATTATATACATTTCTTAATATCGATATTCAGAGAATGGGTTATGATTAATTCTATTACATTATCAACTAATTATATACATACACAAACACAAACATATACACACTCACATATATATATATATATATGACTTATATTACGCTATATTTTATTAATAGTTGCAGAAGGTATTTCTGCACCTAGTGAAACTGGCAGCGCCGATATCTCTATGCAAGATACTACTAGAGGATCATCTGGTGATGCTGAGGATATGTTTACTGGTTAGCAGTGATTTTATTTATCAGATCAGAACTTCATTGTATAAGGGTTATTCGGTTTTTTTTCCTTTTTTATCAAAAAATCCATGTTTTTTTTTGGTTTTTGTTTTTTTTATATATATAATTATTGATAAATATATTAATTTCATAACTATAGTATCGTTTAATATTAGTATAAATATTATTGATAATAGTACAGATTATGCATATTATATAAAGTATACCATATATAATACCAACAAATAAATGAATAATAATAATTTACTTCAAAAAAATTAAATTATTGATAAATATTGTTTATATGATTATATCCACATTTTAAAAATGTTGTGTTGCATAAAATTAAATTTGAATGATATAATTACTTATAACTAGATTAATGGATAATTTATATATAATTTATGAAATAAATATTCTGGAATATTTAGAATTCAAATTAGTTTATATTGTAAGTGATATTATAAAATTGCTATATATATATGTAACAATTATAAATATAGTATAATAGCATTTCTACAATAACATAACAAATTATAATAAATTGTTTATAATTAGTTGTACTAATAGTTATATATATTTCTGAATCTGATTTAATTTTTATTATCAAAAATGTGATAGAAAATGTGGTCAATATTCTAAGGTATATTTCTAAATTATATGTACATTTGTTATTACTAATGTAATGTTGATAATATGAAACCAGATGCAATAATTGAGAAAATGGCTATTGGGGAGAAATTTAGAAAATGGAAGGCACAAGATCTTATTGATCAATCCAACAAAAGAAAACTTGAAATTTAAATAGAGGGTAAAATTAAGGAAGATAAATTGAAAAAAGAAATAATAATTGAGAACGTAAAAACGCTTTAGAAAAGGAACTTTTAGAAAATAACCGCGTTAACCTCCGATCCAGAGGTCATCGGAGAGGCCGTCGGAGAGGTCGTCGGAGAGGTCGTCGTGATGAAGAGAAGGAGTTTACATGGAATAATAATTGGAAGAAAGGCCTACAGAACAGGGATACATGGACCAGAAGCATATTAAAGCGGCTACCCAATTGGTATGGAAGCACGGAACTAAATTTATGGATCAAGAATTTTCAGCATGCTTTTGGAATTTATAGTGGGCATCTCATGTAATCTAACTATTATGCACTAGTGGGTCAATAGGTCAAAAAGAAAATTTGGAGAACAGTTTGATTGCTACTATTTAAAAACAATAAAATATATTATAATTTTTACAGAAATGTTTATATGTTTACTCTATGCTGCATTAATACTTGGTGAAAAAGGGTGATTTATATACGACCAAGACTCACAAATAACACACCTTATATATTCAAACAAATTTGTATATTATTTTCAATGAAAATGAATTTTGTATACAAATAACCTATATAAAATTGGCAATTATATTATTTTTATATTTTATTTATAACATTTCATACCAACAATTTTTTAATATGATTATATCCACATTTTTTAAATTTTGTGTAGCATAAAATTAAATTTGAATGATATAATTACTTATAACTAGATTACTGGATAATTTATATATAATTTATGAAATAAATATTCTGGAATATTTAGAATTCAAATTATTTGATATTGTAAGTGATAATATAAAATTGGTATATATATATATATGTAACAATTATAAATATAGTATAATAGCATCTCTACAATAACAAATTATAATAAATTGTTTATAATTAGTTGTACTAATAGTTATATATATTTCTGAATCTGATTTTTAATATCAAAAATGTGGTCAATATTCTAAGGTATATTAATAATAATTTTATATGTCTCAATTGATCACAAAAATAGCAAAAGTTGCTGCGATACCGGAGCCTAAAGGGCTGAGAGCTGGATCGAGTGGGCAGAAGTCACATACAATTCTGCTTCCAGGTGATTATACAGCCTCGAGAATTCTGGAAAGATCTCGTCGTAGGTTAACAAAAAAACCGACAGATTATAGAAACATATTAAAGCGGCTACCCAATTGGTATGGAAGCACGGAACTAAATTTATGGATCAAGAATTTTCAGCATGCTTTTGGAATTTATAGTGGGCATCTCATGTAATCTAACTATTATGCACTAGAAAATTTGGAGAACAGTTTGATTGCTACTATTTAAAAACCATAAAATATATTATAATTTGTACAGAAATGTTTATATGTTTACTCTATGCTGCATTAATACTTGGTGAAAAAGGGTGATTTATATACGACCAAGACTCACAAATAACACACCTTATATATTCAAACAAATTTGTATATTATTTTCAATGAAAATGAATTTTGTATACAAATAACCTATATAAAATTGGCAATTATATTATTATGTTATATTTTATTTATAACATTTCATTCCAACAATATTTTAATATGATTATATCCACATTTTTAAAATTTTGTGTTGCATATAATTAAATTTGAATGATATAATTACTTATAACTAGATTACTGGATAATTTATATATAATTTATGAAATAAATATTCTGGAATATTTAGAATTCAAATTATTTTATATTGTAAGTGATATTATAAAATTGGTATATATATATATATGTAACAATTATAAATATAGTATAATAGCATTTCTACAATAACATAACAAATTATAATAAATTGTTTATAATTATTTGTATTAATAGTTATATATATTTCTGAATCTGATTTAATTTTTATTATCAAAAATGTGATAGAAAATGTGGTCAATATTCTAAGGTATATTTCTAAATTATATGTACATTTGTTATTACTAATGTAATGTTGATAATATGAAACCAGATGCAATAATTGAGAAAATGGCTATTGGGGAGAAATTTAGAAAATGGAAGGCACAAGATCTTATTGATCAATCCAACAAAAGAAAACTTGAAATTTAAATAGAGGGTAAAATTAAGGAAGATAAATTGAAAAAAGAAATAATAATTGAGAACGTAAAAACGCTTTAGAAAAGGAACTTTTAGAAAATAACCGCGTTAACCTCCGATCCAGAGGTCATCGGAGAGGCCGTCGGAGAGGTCGTCGGAGAGGTCGTCGGAGAGGTCGTCGTGATGAAGAGAAGGAGTTTACATGGAATAATAATTGGAAGAAAGGCCTACAGAACAGGGATACATGGACCAGAAACATATTAAAGCGGCTATCCAATTGGTATGGAAGCACGGAACTAAATTTATGGATCAAGAATTTTCAGCATGCTTTTGGAAATTATAGTGGGCATCTCATGTAATCTAACTATTATGCACTAGTGGGTCAATAGGTCAAAAAGAAAATTTGTAGAACAGTTTGATTGATTTTAAAAACAATAAAATATATTATAATATTTTACAGAAATGTTTATATGTTTACTCTATGCTGCATTAATACTTGGTGAAAAAGGGTGATTTATATACGACCAAGACTCACAAATAACACACTTAAATATATTCAAACAAATTTGTATATTATTTTCAATGAAAATGAATTTTGTATACAAATAACCTATATAAAATTGGCAATTATATTATTGTTATATTTTATTTATAACATTTAACAATTTTTTAATATGATTATATCCACATTTTTAAAATTTTGTGTTGCATAAAATTAAATTTGAATGATATAATTACTTATAACTAGATTACTGGATAATTTATATATAATTTATGAAATAAATATTCTGGAATATTTAGAATTCAAATTATTTTATATTATAATTGATATTATAAAATTGGTATATAAATATATATATATATATATATATATATATATATATATATATATATTAAGGATATATACTATTTTATAAACTATTATTTCAGTTAAATAAATAATGAGAAATATCCTGTACTTTATATTATTTAAATAATATAGTAACATTTAAATAACCCGTACAATGTACGCCGTACACATCAGTACACTTTGATGTAATAGAGTACGTATGTTATTGAAACGTGGCATTTTATTACACATTAAACTGCTCGATTTCAATTGGTCGTAAAACGGACATACGCGATAATTCTATGAATCGGTTTCAGTTGAAATATATTCGTCAGTAAACAACGCGTTCGTAAGGACGTAACATGTGACACATAACTACAGATACGAAACACTATGCGACGTGGGAGATGGAACAACTCAGTATTACGACCACGACGAGGATTACGTGGTAACTCTGCCCGATAGGTTATCGGTATACACGCCGAGAAGGCAACCCTCCAGAGGGGTGAAGATGCGGAGATTGGAGGCTAGCGGGAATGGGAAACTAGTGGAGATAAAGCAGGAGCAGGAGCAGGAGACGGTGGCCAACGAATAGGGAATGCGTATTTGAATTAAAGAAAATTTACGGGTTATACCATATAAATATATATATATAATAATAATTAATAATTTATTAAGACACGCCCATATGCATTTGTTCAGATATATAATATTTGTATTTGTTTACATACAATTTATTTAAATTTATCAAATAATATACATTTTAACATATAATTACTTAACCTCGAGACTAAGTTAATACATTTATGATTGAATATTTATAATCTTTATTACATACATTAATTACTTTTAGATTTGTATAATGTTAAATGCTTAAAATAGTGTATTATATTCTAAATATTTTAATATTAATTGAAAAATGTGGTAAAAATTTATATATATATATATATATACAAATATATCTATAATTATTTAAAATATAATAATTATAATATTCAATAGTTTATTAATAATAGTATCAAATGTTTAGAATTCTATGTAATTTATGTCGACTTTAATCTCGATATTATATATAGTTTTTAATTTAATCATATGCGTTGACATTTTCATTTTTATGTATTACACATATATATATAAATTACTTATATTACGCTATATTTTATTATTAACAGTAGCAGAAGGGAACCTCGAGTCTACTGAAACTGCCAGCTCAAATATAGACAGTTACACTAGAGGTGCAGGAGGTGATACACCATGTGTTGCTACAGGTTAGGAGAGATCGTATTTATCAGATATTGTTTCAAATTTTCAATTATTAATCTGTTTTATAAGTAACATAATATCGAATTTTATGAAGTTTAATAAATAACAATTATTCAAATTATAAAATATTAAAAAAAATTATGAATTGACTATATTTTAGTATAATTATATAAGAATTATTAGTAGTAATATTATTATCTTACTATAGTATAGTATAGTATAGTCGATAACCATTATATTTATTTTAAATAATATTATTTAAATAACAACGTATTTATCTTGAAATCATTAATTTCTCATACACTTTTATTCGAAATGATCATTTCGATATTATTATATACATTTCTTAATATCGATATTCAGAGAATGGGTTATGATTAATTCTATTACATTATCAACTAATTATATACATACACAAACACAAACATATACACACTCACATATATATATATATATGACTTATATTACGCTATATTTCATTAATAGTTGCAGAAGGTATTTCTGCACCTAGTGAAACTGGCAGCGCCGATATCTCTATGCAAGATACTACTAGAGGATCATCTGGTGATGCTGAGGATATGTTTACTGGTTAGCAGTGATTTTATTTATGAGATCAGAACTTCATTGTATAAGGGTTATTCGGTTTTTTTTCCTTTTTTATCAAAAAATCCATGTTTTTTTTGGTTTTTGTTTTTTTTATATATATAATTATTGATAAATATATTATTTTCAAAACTATAGTATCGTTTAATATTAGTATAAATATTATTGATAATAGTACAGATTATGCATATTATATAAAGTATACCATATATAATACCAACAAATAAATGAATAATAATAATTTACTTCAAAAAAATTAAATTATTGATAAATATTGTTTATATGATTATATCCACATTTTAAAAATGTTGTGTTGCATAAAATTAAATTTGAATGATATAATTACTTATAACTAGATTAATGGATAATTTATATATAATTTATGAAATAAATATTCTGGAATATTTAGAATTCAAATTAGTTTATATTTTAAGTGATATTATAAAATTGCTATATATATATGTAACAATTATAAATATAGTATAATAGCATTTCTACAATAACATAACAAATTATAATAAATTGTTTATAATTAGTTGTACTAATAGTTATATATATTTCTGAATCTGATTTAATTTTTATTATCAAAAATGTGATAGAAAATGTGGTCAATATTCTAAGGTATATTTCTAAATTATATGTACATTTGTTATTACTAATGTAATGTTGATAATATGAAACCAGATGCAATAATTGAGAAAATGGCTATTGGGGAGAAATTTAGAAAATGGAAGGCACAAGATCTTATTGATCAATCCAACAAAAGAAAACTTGAAATTTAAATAGAGGGTGAAATTAAGGAAGATAAATTGAAAAAAGAAATAATAATTGAGAACGTAAAAACGCTTTAGAAAAGGAACTTTTAGAAAATAACCGCGTTAACCTCCGATCCAGAGGTCATCGGAGAGGCCGTCGGAGAGGTCGTCGGAGAGGTCGTCGTGATGAAGAGAAGGAGTTTACATGGAATAATAATTGGAAGAAAGGCCTACAGAACAGGGATACATGGACCAGAAACATATTAAAGCGGCTACCCAATTGGTATGGAAGCACGGAACTAAATTTATGGATCAAGAATTTTCAGCATGCTTTTGGAAATTATAGTGGGCATCTCATGTAATCTAACTATTATGCACTAGTGGGTCAATAGGTCAAAAAGAAAATTTGTAGAACAGTTTGATTGATTTTAAAAACAATAAAATATATTATAATATTTTACAGAAATGTTTATATGTTTACTCTATGCTGCATTAATACTTGGTGAAAAAGGGTGATTTATATACGACCAAGACTCACAAATAACACACTTAAATATATTCAAACAAATTTGTATATTATTTTCAATGAAAATGAATTTTGTATACAAATAACCTATATAAAATTGGCAATTATATTATTGTTATATTTTATTTATAACATTTAACAATTTTTTAATATGATTATATCCACATTTTTAAAATTTTGTGTTGCATAAAATTAAATTTGAATGATATAATTACTTATAACTAGATTACTGGATAATTTATATATATAATTTATGAAATAAATATTCTGGAATATTTAGAATTCAAATTATTTTATATTATAATTGATATTATAAAATTGGTATATAAATATATATATATATATATATATATATATATATATATTAAGGATATATACTATTTTATAAACTATTATTTCAGTTAAATAAATAATGAGAAATATCCTGTACTTTATATTATTTAAATAATATAGTAACATTTAAATAACCCGTACAATGTACGCCGTACACATCAGTACACTTTGATGTAATAGAGTACGTATGTTATTGAAACGTGGCATTTTATTACACATTAAACTGCTCGATTTCAATTGGTCGTAAAACGGACATACGCGATAATTCTATGAATCGGTTTCAGTTGAAATATATTCGTCAGTAAACAACGCGTTCGTAAGGACGTAACATGTGACACATAACTACAGATACGAAACACTATGCGACGTGGGAGATGGAACAACTCAGTATTACGACCACGACGAGGATTGCGTGGTAACTCTGCCCGATAGGTTATCGGTATACACGCCGAGAAGGCAACCCTCCAGAGGGGTGAAGATGCGGAGATTGGAGGCTAGCGGGAATGGGAAACTAGTGGAGATAAAGCAGGAGCAGGAGCAGGAGACGGTGGCCAACGAATAGGGAATGCGTATTTGAATTAAAGAAAATTTACGGGTTATACCATATAAATATATATATATAATAATAATTAATAATTTATTAAGACACGCCCATATGCATTTGTTCAGATATATAATATTTGTATTTGTTTACATACAATTTATTTAAATTTATCAAATAATATACATTTTAACATATAATTACTTAACCTCGAGACTAAGTTAATACATTTATGATTGAATATTTATAATCTTTATTACATACATTAATTACTTTTAGATTTGTATAATGTTAAATGCTTAAAATATTGTATTATATTCTAAATATTTTAATATTAATTGAAAAATGTGGTAAAAATTTATATATATATATATATATACAAATATATCTATAATTATTTAAAATATAATAATTATAATATTCAATAGTTTATTAATAATAGTATCAAATGTTTAGAATTCTATGTAATTTATGTCGACTTTAATCTCGATATTATATATAGTTTTTAATTTAATCATATGCGTTGACATTTTCATTTTTATGTATTACACATATATATATAAATTACTTATATTACGCTATATTTTATTGTTAACAGTAGCAGAAGGGAACCTCGAGTCTACTGAAACTGCCAGCTCAAATATAGACAGTACTACTAGAGGTGCAGGAGGTGATACACCATGTGTTGCTACAGGTTAGGAGAGATCGTATTTATCAGATATTGTTTCAAATTTTCAATTATTAATCTGTTTTATAAGTAACATAATATCGAATTTTATGAAGTTTAATAAATAACAATTATTCAAATTATAAAATATTAAAAAAAATTATGAATTGACTATATTTTAGTATAATTATATAAGAATTATTAGTAGTAATATTATTATCTTACTATAGTATAGTATAGTATAGTCGATAACCATTATATTTATTTTAAATAATATTATTTAAATAACAACGTATTTATCTTGAAATCATTAATTTCTCATACACTTTTATTCGAAATGATCATTTCGATATTATTATATACATTTCTTAATATCGATATTCAGAGAATGGGTTATGATTAATTCTATTACATTATCAACTAATTATATACATACACAAACACAAACATATACACACTCACATATATATATATATATATGACTTATATTACGCTATATTTCATTAATAGTTGCAGAAGGTATTTCTGCACCTAGTGAAACTGGCAGCGCCGATATCTCTATGCAAGATACTACTAGAGGATCATCTGGTGATGCTGAGGATATGTTTACTGGTTAGCAGTGATTTTATTTATGAGATCAGAACTTCATTGTATAAGGGTTATTCGGTTTTTTTTCCTTTTTTATCAAAAAATCCATGTTTTTTTTGGTTTTTGTTTTTTTTATATATATAATTATTGATAAATATATTATTTTCAAAACTATAGTATCGTTTAATATTAGTATAAATATTATTGATAATAGTACAGATTATGCATATTATATAAAGTATACCATATATAATACCAACAAATAAATGAATAATAATAATTGACTTCAAAAAAATTAAATTATTGATAAATATTGTTTATATGATTATATCCACATTTTAAAAATGTTGTGTTGCATAAAATTAAATTTGAATGATATAATTACTTATAACTAGATTACTGGATAATTTATATATAATTTATGAAATAAATATTCTGGAATATTTAGAATTCAAATTATTTTATATTGTAAGTGATATTATAAAATTGGTATATATATATATATGTAACAATTATAAATATAGTATAATAGCATTTCTACAATAACATAACAAATTATAATAAATTGTTTATAATTAGTTGTACTAATAGTTATATATATTTCTGAATCTGATTTAATTTTTATTATCAAAAATGTGATAGAAAATGTGGTCAATATTCTAAGGTATATTTCTAAATTATATGTACATTTGTTATTACTAATGTAATGTTGATAATATGAAACCAGATGCAATAATTGAGAAAATGGCTATTGGGGAGAAATTTAGAAAATGGAAGGCACAAGATCTTATTGATCAATCCAACAAAAGAAAACTTGAAATTTAAATAGAGGGTAAAATTAAGGAAGATAAATTGAAAAAAGAAATAATAATTGAGAACGTAAAAACGCTTTAGAAAAGGAACTTTTAGAAAATAACCGCGTTAACCTCCGATCCAGAGGTCATCGGAGAGGCCGTCGGAGAGGTCGTCGGAGAGGTCGTCGTGATGAAGAGAAGGAGTTTACATGGAATAATAATTGGAAGAAAGGCCTACAGAACAGGGATACATGGACCAGAAACATATTAAAGCGGCTTCCCAATTGGTATGGAAGCACGGAACTAAATTTATGGATCAAGAATTTTCAGCATGCTTTTGGAAATTATAGTGGGCATCTCATGTAATCTAACTATTATGCACTAGTGGGTCAATAGGTCAAAAAGAAAATTTGTAGAACAGTTTGATTGATTTTAAAAACAATAAAATATATTATAATATTTTACAGAAATGTTTATATGTTTACTCTATGCTGCATTAATACTTGGTGAAAAAGGGTGATTTATATACGACCAAGACTCACAAATAACACACTTAAATATATTCAGACAAATTTGTATATTATTTTCAATGAAAATGAATTTTGTATACAAATAACCTATATAAAATTGGCAATTATATTATTGTTATATTTTATTTATAACATTTAACAATTTTTTAATATGATTATATCCACATTTTTAAAATTTTGTGTTGCATAAAATTAAATTTGAATGATATAATTACTTATAACTAGATTACTGGATAATTTATATATAATTTATGAAATAAATATTCTGGAATATTTAGAATTCAAATTATTTTATATTGTAATTGATATTATAAAATTGGTATATAAATATATATATATATATATATTAAGGATATATACTATTTTATAAACTATTATTTCAGTTAAATAAATAATGAGAAATATCCTGTACTTTATATTATTTAAATAATATAGTAACATTTAAATAACCCGTACAATGTACGCCGTACACATCAGTACACTTTGATGTAATAGAGTACGTATGTTATTGAAACGTGGCATTTTATTACACATTAAACTGCTAGATTTCAATTGGTCGTAAAACGGACATACGCGATAATTCTATGAATCGGTTTCAGTTGAAATATATTCGTCAGTAAACAACGCGTTCGTAAGGACGTAACATGTGACACATAACTACAGATACGAAACACTATGCGACGTGGGAGATGGAACAACTCAGTATTACGACCACGACGAGGATTGCGTGGTAACTCTGCCCGATAGGTTATCGGTATACACGCCGAGAAGGCAACCCTCCAGAGGGGTGAAGATGCGGAGATTGGAGGCTAGCGGGAATGGGAAACTAGTGGAGATAAAGCAGGAGCAGGAGACGGTGGCCAACGAATAGGGAATGCGTATTTGAATTAAAGAAAATTTACGGGTTATACCATATAAATATATATATATAATAATAATTAATAATTTATTAAGACACGCCCATATGCATTTGTTCAGATATATAATATTTGTATTTGTTTACATACAATTTATTTAAATTTATCAAATAATATACATTTTAACATATAATTACTTAACCTCGAGACTAAGTTAATACATTTATGATTGAATATTTATAATCTTTATTACATACATTAATTACTTTTAGATTTGTATAATGTTAAATGCTTAAAATATTGTATTATATTCTAAATATTTTAATATTAATTGAAAAATGTGGTAAAAATTTATATATATATATATATATACAAATATATCTATAATTATTTAAAATATAATAATTATAATATTCAATAGTTTATTAATAATAGTATCAAATGTTTAGAATTCTATGTAATTTATGTCGACTTTAATCTCGATATTATATATTGTTTTTAATTTAATCATATGCGTTGACATTTTCATTTTTATGTATTACACATATATATATAAATTACTTATATTACGCTATATTTTATTGTTAACAGTAGCAGAAGGGAACCTCGAGTCTACTGAAACTGCCAGCTCAAATATAGACAGTACTACTAGAGGTGCAGGAGGTGATACACCATGTGTTGCTACAGGTTAGGAGAGATCGTATTTATCAGATATTGTTTCAAATTTTCAATTATTAATCTGTTTTATAAGTAACATAATATCGAATTTTATCAAATTTAATAAATAACAATTATTCAAATTATAAAATATTAAAAAAAATTATGAATTGACTATATTTTAGTATAATTATATAAGAATTATTAGTAGTAATATTATTATCTTACTATAGTATAGTATAGTATAGTCGATAACCATTATATTTATTTTAAATAATATTATTTAAATAACAACGTATTTATCTTGAAATCATTAATTTCTCATACACTTTTATTCGAAATGATCATTTCGATATTATTATATACATTTCTTAATATCGATATTCAGAGAATGGGTTATGATTAATTCTATTACATTATCAACTAATTATATACATACACAAACACAAACATATACACACTCACATATATATATATATATATGACTTATATTACGCTATATTTCATTAATAGTTGCAGAAGGTATTTCTGCACCTAGTGAAACTGGCAGCGCCGATATCTCTATGCAAGATACTACTAGAGGATCATCTGGTGATGCTGAGGATATGTTTACTGGTTAGCAGTGATTTTATTTATGAGATCAGAACTTCATTGTATAAGGGTTATTCGGTTTTTTTTCCTTTTTTATCAAAAAATCCATGTTTTTTTTGGTTTTTGTTTTTTTTATATATATAATTATTGATAAATATATTATTTTCAAAACTATAGTATCGTTTAATATTAGTATAAATATTATTGATAATAGTACAGATTATGCATATTATATAAAGTATACCATATATAATACCAACAAATAAATGAATAATAATAATTTACTTCAAAAAAATTAAATTATTGATAAATATTGTTTATATGATTATATCCACATTTTAAAAATGTTGTGTTGCATAAAATTAAATTTGAATGATATAATTACTTATAACTAGATTAATGGATAATTTATATATAATTTATGAAATAAATATTCTGGAATATTTAGAATTCAAATTAGTTTATATTGTAAGTGATATTATAAAATTGCTATATATATATGTAACAATTATAAATATAGTATAATATCATTTCTACAATAACATAACAAATTATAATAAATTGTTTATAATTAGTTGTACTAATAGTTATATATATTTCTGAATCTGATTTAATTTTTATTATCAAAAATGTGATAGAAAATGTGGTCAATATTCTAAGGTATATTTCTAAATTATATGTACATTTGTTATTACTAATGTAATGTTGATAATATGAAACCAGATGCAATAATTGAGAAAATGGCTATTGGGGAGAAATTTAGAAAATGGAAGGCACAAGATCTTATTGATCAATCCAACAAAAGAAAACTTGAAATTTAAATAGAGGGTAAAATTAAGGAAGATAAATTGAAAAAAGAAATAATAATTGAGAACGTAAAAACGCTTTAGAAAAGGAACTTTTAGAAAATAACCGCGTTAACCTCCGATCCAGAGGTCATCGGAGAGGCCGTCGGAGAGGTCGTCGGAGAGGTCGTCGTGATGAAGAGAAGGAGTTTACATGGAATAATAATTGGAAGAAAGGCCTACAGAACAGGGATACATGGACCAGAAACATATTAAAGCGGCTTCCCAATTGGTATGGAAGCACGGAACTAAATTTATGGATCAAGAATTTTCAGCATGCTTTTGGAAATTATAGTGGGCATCTCATGTAATCTAACTATTATGCACTAGTGGGTCAATAGGTCAAAAAGAAAATTTGTAGAACAGTTTGATTGATTTTAAAAACAATAAAATATATTATAATATTTTACAGAAATGTTTATATGTTTACTCTATGCTGCATTAATACTTGGTGAAAAAGGGTGATTTATATACGACCAAGACTCACAAATAACACACTTAAATATATTCAGACAAATTTGTATATTATTTTCAATGAAAATGAATTTTGTATACAAATAACCTATATAAAATTGGCAATTATATTATTGTTATATTTTATTTATAACATTTAACAATTTTTTAATATGATTATATCCACATTTTTAAAATTTTGTGTTGCATAAAATTAAATTTGAATGATATAATTACTTATAACTAGATTACTGGATAATTTATATATAATTTATGAAATAAATATTCTGGAATATTTAGAATTCAAATTATTTTATATTGTAATTGATATTATAAAATTGGTATATAAATATATATATATATATATATTAAGGATATATACTATTTTATAAACTATTATTTCAGTTAAATAAATAATGAGAAATATCCTGTACTTTATATTATTTAAATAATATAGTAACATTTAAATAACCCGTACAATGTACGCCGTACACATCAGTACACTTTGATGTAATAGAGTACGTATGTTATTGAAACGTGGCATTTTATTACACATTAAACTGCTAGATTTCAATTGGTCGTAAAACGGACATACGCGATAATTCTATGAATCGGTTTCAGTTGAAATATATTCGTCAGTAAACAACGCGTTCGTAAGGACGTAACATGTGACACATAACTACAGATACGAAACACTATGCGACGTGGGAGATGGAACAACTCAGTATTACGACCACGACGAGGATTGCGTGGTAACTCTGCCCGATAGGTTATCGGTATACACGCCGAGAAGGCAACCCTCCAGAGGGGTGAAGATGCGGAGATTGGAGGCTAGCGGGAATGGGAAACTAGTGGAGATAAAGCAGGAGCAGGAGACGGTGGCCAACGAATAGGGAATGCGTATTTGAATTAAAGAAAATTTACGGGTTATACCATATAAATATATATATATAATAATAATTAATAATTTATTAAGACACGCCCATATGCATTTGTTCAGATATATAATATTTGTATTTGTTTACATACAATTTATTTAAATTTATCAAATAATATACATTTTAACATATAATTACTTAACCTCGAGACTAAGTTAATACATTTATGATTGAATATTTATAATCTTTATTACATACATTAATTACTTTTAGATTTGTATAATGTTAAATGCTTAAAATATTGTATTATATTCTAAATATTTTAATATTAATTGAAAAATGTGGTAAAAATTTATATATATATATATATATACAAATATATCTATAATTATTTAAAATATAATAATTATAATATTCAATAGTTTATTAATAATAGTATCAAATGTTTAGAATTCTATGTAATTTATGTCGACTTTAATCTCGATATTATATATTGTTTTTAATTTAATCATATGCGTTGACATTTTCATTTTTATGTATTACACATATATATATAAATTACTTATATTACGCTATATTTTATTGTTAACAGTAGTAGAAGGGAACCTCGAGTCTACTGAAACTGCCAGCTCAAATATAGACAGTACTACTAGAGGTGCAGGAGGTGATACACCATGTGTTGCTACAGGTTAGGAGAGATCGTATTTATCAGATATTGTTTCAAATTTTCAATTATTAATCTGTTTTATAAGTAACATAATATCGAATTTTATGAAGTTTAATAAATAACAATTATTCAAATTATAAAATATTAAAAAAAATTATGAATTGACTATATTTTAGTATAATTATATAAGAATTATTAGTAGTAATATTATTATCTTACTATAGTATAGTATAGTATAGTCGATAACCATTATATTTATTTTAAATAATATTATTTAAATAACAACGTATTTATCTTGAAATCATTAATTTCTCATACACTTTTATTCGAAATGATCATTTCGATATTATTATATACATTTCTTAATATCGATATTCAGAGAATGGGTTATGATTAATTCTATTACATTATCAACTAATTATATACATACACAAACACTAACATATACACACTCACATATATATATATATATATGACTTATATTACGCTATATTTCATTAATAGTTGCAGAAGGTATTTCTGCACCTAGTGAAACTGGCAGCGCCGATATCTCTATGCAAGATACTACTAGAGGATCATCTGGTGATGCTGAGGATATGTTTACTGGTTAGCAGTGATTTTATTTATGAGATCAGAACTTCATTGTATAAGGGTTATTCGGTTTTTTTTCCTTTTTTATCAAAAAATCCATGTTTTTTTTGGTTTTTGTTTTTTTTATATATATAATTATTGATAAATATATTATTTTCAAAACTATAGTATCGTTTAATATTAGTATAAATATTATTGATAATAGTACAGATTATGCATATTATATAAAGTATACCATATATAATACCAACAAATAAATGAATAATAATAATTTACTTCAAAAAAATTAAATTATTGATAAATATTGTTTATATGATTATATCCACATTTTAAAAATGTTGTGTTGCATAAAATTAAATTTGAATGATATAATTACTTATAACTAGATTAATGGATAATTTATATATAATTTATGAAATAAATATTCTGGAATATTTAGAATTCAAATTAGTTTATATTGTAAGTGATATTATAAAATTGCTATATATATATGTAACAATTATAAATATAGTATAATATCATTTCTACAATAACATAACAAATTATAATAAATTGTTTATAATTAGTTGTACTAATAGTTATATATATTTCTGAATCTGATTTAATTTTTATTATCAAAAATGTGATAGAAAATGTGGTCAATATTCTAAGGTATATTTCTAAATTATATGTACATTTGTTATTACTAATGTAATGTTGATAATATGAAACCAGATGCAATAATTGAGAAAATGGCTATTGGGGAGAAATTTAGAAAATGGAAGGCACAAGATCTTATTGATCAATCCAACAAAAGAAAACTTGAAATTTAAATAGAGGGTAAAATTAAGGAAGATAAATTGAAAAAAGAAATAATAATTGAGAACGTAAAAACGCTTTAGAAAAGGAACTTTTAGAAAATAACCGCGTTAACCTCCGATCCAGAGGTCATCGGAGAGGCCGTCGGAGAGGTCGTCGGAGAGGTCGTCGTGATGAAGAGAAGGAGTTTACATGGAATAATAATTGGAAGAAAGGCCTACAGAACAGGGATACATGGACCAGAAACATATTAAAGCGGCTTCCCAATTGGTATGGAAGCACGGAACTAAATTTATGGATCAAGAATTTTCAGCATGCTTTTGGAAATTATAGTGGGCATCTCATGTAATCTAACTATTATGCACTAGTGGGTCAATAGGTCAAAAAGAAAATTTGTAGAACAGTTTGATTGATTTTAAAAACAATAAAATATATTATAATATTTTACAGAAATGTTTATATGTTTACTCTATGCTGCATTAATACTTGGTGAAAAAGGGTGATTTATATACGACCAAGACTCACAAATAACACACTTAAATATATTCAGACAAATTTGTATATTATTTTCAATGAAAATGAATTTTGTATACAAATAACCTATATAAAATTGGCAATTATATTATTGTTATATTTTATTTATAACATTTAACAATTTTTTAATATGATTATATCCACATTTTTAAAATTTTGTGTTGCATAAAATTAAATTTGAATGATATAATTACTTATAACTAGATTACTGGATAATTTATATATAATTTATGAAATAAATATTCTGGAATATTTAGAATTCAAATTATTTTATATTGTAATTGATATTATAAAATTGGTATATAAATATATATATATATATATATTAAGGATATATACTATTTTATAAACTATTATTTCAGTTAAATAAATAATGAGAAATATCCTGTACTTTATATTATTTAAATAATATAGTAACATTTAAATAACCCGTACAATGTACGCCGTACACATCAGTACACTTTGATGTAATAGAGTACGTATGTTATTGAAACGTGGCATTTTATTACACATTAAACTGCTAGATTTCAATTGGTCGTAAAACGGACATACGCGATAATTCTATGAATCGGTTTCAGTTGAAATATATTCGTCAGTAAACAACGCGTTCGTAAGGACGTAACATGTGACACATAACTACAGATACGAAACACTATGCGACGTGGGAGATGGAACAACTCAGTATTACGACCACGACGAGGATTGCGTGGTAACTCTGCCCGATAGGTTATCGGTATACACGCCGAGAAGGCAACCCTCCAGAGGGGTGAAGATGCGGAGATTGGAGGCTAGCGGGAATGGGAAACTAGTGGAGATAAAGCAGGAGCAGGAGACGGTGGCCAACGAATAGGGAATGCGTATTTGAATTAAAGAAAATTTACGGGTTATACCATATAAATATATATATATAATAATAATTAATAATTTATTAAGACACGCCCATATGCATTTGTTCAGATATATAATATTTGTATTTGTTTACATACAATTTATTTAAATTTATCAAATAATATACATTTTAACATATAATTACTTAACCTCGAGACTAAGTTAATACATTTATGATTGAATATTTATAATCTTTATTACATACATTAATTACTTTTAGATTTGTATAATGTTAAATGCTTAAAATATTGTATTATATTCTAAATATTTTAATATTAATTGAAAAATGTGGTAAAAATTTATATATATATATATATATACAAATATATCTATAATTATTTAAAATATAATAATTATAATATTCAATAGTTTATTAATAATAGTATCAAATGTTTAGAATTCTATGTAATTTATGTCGACTTTAATCTCGATATTATATATTGTTTTTAATTTAATCATATGCGTTGACATTTTCATTTTTATGTATTACACATATATATATAAATTACTTATATTACGCTATATTTTATTGTTAACAGTAGCAGAAGGGAACCTCGAGTCTACTGAAACTGCCAGCTCAAATATAGACAGTACTACTAGAGGTGCAGGAGGTGATACACCATGTGTTTCTACAGGTTAGGAGAGATCGTATTTATCAGATATTGTTTCAAATTTTCAATTATTAATCTGTTTTATAAGTAACATAATATCGAATTTTATCAAATTTAATAAATAACAATTATTCAAATTATAAAATATTAAAAAAAATTATGAATTGACTATATTTTAGTATAATTATATAAGAATTATTAGTAGTAATATTATTATCTTACTATAGTATAGTATAGTATAGTCGATAACCATTATATTTATTTTAAATAATATTATTTAAATAACAACGTATTTATCTTGAAATCATTAATTTCTCATACACTTTTATTCGAAATGATCATTTCGATATTATTATATACATTTCTTAATATCGATATTCAGAGAATGGGTTATGATTAATTCTATTACATTATCAACTAATTATATACATACACAAACACAAACATATACACACTCACATATATATATATATATATGACTTATATTACGCTATATTTTATTAATAGTTGCAGAAGGTATTTCTGCACCTAGTGAAACTGGCAGCGCCGATATCTCTATGCAAGATACTACTAGAGGATCATCTGGTGATGCTGAGGATATGTTTACTGGTTAGCAGTGATTTTATTTATCAGATCAGAACTTCATTGTATAAGGGTTATTCGGTTTTTTTTCCTTTTTTATCAAAAAATCCATGTTTTTTTTTGGTTTTTGTTTTTTTTATATATATAATTATTGATAAATATATTAATTTCATAACTATAGTATCGTTTAATATTAGTATAAATATTATTGATAATAGTACAGATTATGCATATTATATAAAGTATACCATATATAATACCAACAAATAAATGAATAATAATAATTTACTTCAAAAAAATTAAATTATTGATAAATATTGTTTATATGATTATATCCACATTTTAAAAATGTTGTGTTGCATAAAATTAAATTTGAATGATATAATTACTTATAACTAGATTAATGGATAATTTATATATAATTTATGAAATAAATATTCTGGAATATTTAGAATTCAAATTAGTTTATATTGTAAGTGATATTATAAAATTGCTATATATATATGTAACAATTATAAATATAGTATAATAGCATTTCTACAATAACATAACAAATTATAATAAATTGTTTATAATTAGTTGTACTAATAGTTATATATATTTCTGAATCTGATTTAATTTTTATTATCAAAAATGTGATAGAAAATGTGGTCAATATTCTAAGGTATATTTCTAAATTATATGTACATTTGTTATTACTAATGTAATGTTGATAATATGAAACCAGATGCAATAATTGAGAAAATGGCTATTGGGGAGAAATTTAGAAAATGGAAGGCACAAGATCTTATTGATCAATCCAACAAAAGAAAACTTGAAATTTAAATAGAGGGTAAAATTAAGGAAGATAAATTGAAAAAAGAAATAATAATTGAGAACGTAAAAACGCTTTAGAAAAGGAACTTTTAGAAAATAACCGCGTTAACCTCCGATCCAGAGGTCATCGGAGAGGCCGTCGGAGAGGTCGTCGGAGAGGTCGTCGTGATGAAGAGAAGGAGTTTACATGGAATAATAATTGGAAGAAAGGCCTACAGAACAGGGATACATGGACCAGAAGCATATTAAAGCGGCTACCCAATTGGTATGGAAGCACGGAACTAAATTTATGGATCAAGAATTTTCAGCATGCTTTTGGAATTTATAGTGGGCATCTCATGTAATCTAACTATTATGCACTAGTGGGTCAATAGGTCAAAAAGAAAATTTGGAGAACAGTTTGATTGCTACTATTTAAAAACAATAAAATATATTATAATTTTTACAGAAATGTTTATATGTTTACTCTATGCTGCATTAATACTTGGTGAAAAAGGGTGATTTATATACGACCAAGACTCACAAATAACACACCTTATATATTCAAACAAATTTGTATATTATTTTCAATGAAAATGAATTTTGTATACAAATAACCTATATAAAATTGGCAATTATATTATTATGTTATATTTTATTTATAACATTTCATACCAACAATTTTTTAATATGATTATATCCACATTTTTTAAATTTTGTGTAGCATAAAATTAAATTTGAATGATATAATTACTTATAACTAGATTACTGGATAATTTATATATAATTTATGAAATAAATATTCTGGAATATTTAGAATTCAAATTATTTGATATTGTAAGTGATAATATAAAATTGGTATATATATATATATGTAACAATTATAAATATAGTATAATAGCATCTCTACAATAACAAATTATAATAAATTGTTTATAATTAGTTGTACTAATAGTTATATATATTTCTGAATCTGATTTTTAATATCAAAAATGTGGTCAATATTCTAAGGTATATTAATAATAATTTTATATGTCTCAATTGATCACAAAAATAGCAAAAGTTGCTGCGATACCGGAGCCTAAAGGGCTGAGAGCTGGATCGAGTGGGCAGAAGTCACATACAATTCTGCTTCCAGGTGATTATACAGCCGCGAGAATTCTGGAAAGATCTCGTCGTAGGTTAACAAAAAAACCGACAGATTATAGAAACATATTAAAGCGGCTACCCAATTGGTATGGAAGCACGGAACTAAATTTATGGATCAAGAATTTTCAGCATGCTTTTGGAATTTATAGTGGGCATCTCATGTAATCTAACTATTATGCACTAGAAAATTTGGAGAACAGTTTGATTGCTACTATTTAAAAACCATAAAATATATTATAATTTGTACAGAAATGTTTATATGTTTACTCTATGCTGCATTAATACTTGGTGAAAAAGGGTGATTTATATACGACCAAGACTCACAAATAACACACCTTATATATTCAAACAAATTTGTATATTATTTTCAATGAAAATGAATTTTGTATACAAATAACCTATATAAAATTGGCAATTATATTATTATGTTATATTTTATTTATAACATTTCATTCCAACAATATTTTAATATGATTATATCCACATTTTTAAAATTTTGTGTTGCATATAATTAAATTTGAATGATATAATTACTTATAACTAGATTACTGGATAATTTATATATAATTTATGAAATAAATATTCTGGAATATTTAGAATTCAAATTATTTTATATTGTAAGTGATATTATAAAATTGGTATATATATATATATGTAACAATTATAAATATAGTATAATAGCATTTCTACAATAACATAACAAATTATAATAAATTGTTTATAATTATTTGTATTAATAGTTATATATATTTCTGAATCTGATTTAATTTTTATTATCAAAAATGTGATAGAAAATGTGGTCAATATTCTAAGGTATATTTCTAAATTATATGTACATTTGTTATTACTAATGTAATGTTGATAATATGAAACCAGATGCAATAATTGAGAAAATGGCTATTGGGGAGAAATTTAGAAAATGGAAGGCACAAGATCTTATTGATCAATCCAACAAAAGAAAACTTGAAATTTAAATAGAGGGTAAAATTAAGGAAGATAAATTGAAAAAAGAAATAATAATTGAGAACGTAAAAACGCTTTAGAAAAGGAACTTTTAGAAAATAACCGCGTTAACCTCCGATCCAGAGGTCATCGGAGAGGCCGTCGGAGAGGTCGTCGGAGAGGTCGTCGGAGAGGTCGTCGTGATGAAGAGAAGGAGTTTACATGGAATAATAATTGGAAGAAAGGCCTACAGAACAGGGATACATGGACCAGAAACATATTAAAGCGGCTACCCAATTGGTATGGAAGCACGGAACTAAATTTATGGATCAAGAATTTTCAGCATGCTTTTGGAAATTATAGTGGGCATCTCATGTAATCTAACTATTATGCACTAGTGGGTCAATAGGTCAAAAAGAAAATTTGTAGAACAGTTTGATTGATTTTAAAAACAATAAAATATATTATAATATTTTACAGAAATGTTTATATGTTTACTCTATGCTGCATTAATACTTGGTGAAAAAGGGTGATTTATATACGACCAAGACTCACAAATAACACACTTAAATATATTCAAACAAATTTGTATATTATTTTCAATGAAAATGAATTTTGTATACAAATAACCTATATAAAATTGGCAATTATATTATTGTTATATTTTATTTATAACATTTAACAATTTTTTAATATGATTAAAATTTTGTGTTGCATAAAATTAAATTTGAATGATATAATTACTTATAACTAGATTACTGGATAATTTATATATAATTTATGAAATAAATATTCTGGAATATTTAGAATTCAAATTATTTTATATTGTAATTGATATTATAAAATTGGTATATAAATATATATATATATATATATATATATTAAGGATATATACTATTTTATAAACTATTATTTCAGTTAAATAAATAATGAGAAATATCCTGTACTTTATATTATTTAAATAATATAGTAACATTTAAATAACCCGTACAATGTACGCCGTACACATCAGTACACTTTGATGTAATAGAGTACGTATGTTATTGAAACGTGGCATTTTATTACACATTAAACTGCTAGATTTAAATTGGTCGTAAAACGGACATACGCGATAATTCTATGAATCGGTTTCAGTTGAAATATATTCGTCAGTAAACAACGCGTTCGTAAGGACGTAACATGTGACACATAACTACAGATACGAAACACTATGCGACGTGGGAGATGGAACAACTCAGTATTACGACCACGACGAGGATTGCGTGGTAACTCTGCCCGATAGGTTATCGGTATACACGCCGAGAAGGCAACCCTCCAGAGGGGTGAAGATGCGGAGATTGGAGGCTAGCGGGAATGGGAAACTAGTGGAGATAAAGCAGGAGCAGGAGACGGTGGCCAACGAATAGGGAATGCGTATTTGAATTAAAGAAAATTTACGGGTTATACCATATAAATATATATATATAATAATAATTAATAATTTATTAAGACACGCCCATATGCATTTGTTCAGATATATAATATTTGTATTTGTTTACATACAATTTATTTAAATTTATCAAATAATATACATTTTAACATATAATTACTTAACCTCGAGACTAAGTTAATACATTTATGATTGAATATTTATAATCTTTATTACATACATTAATTACTTTTAGATTTGTATAATGTTAAATGCTTAAAATAGTGTATTATATTCTAAATATTTTAATATTAATTGAAAAATGTGGTAAAAATTTATATATATATATATATATACAAATATATCTATAATTATTTAAAATATAATAATTATAATATTCAATAGTTTATTAATAATAGTATCAAATGTTTAGAATTCTATGTAATTTATGTCGACTTTAATCTCGATATTATATATAGTTTTTAATTTAATCATATGCGTTGACATTTTCATTTTTATGTATTACACATATATATATAAATTACTTATATTACGCTATATTTTATTGTTAACAGTAGCAGAAGGGAACCTCGAGTCTACTGAAACTGCCAGCTCAAATATAGACAGTTACACTAGAGGTGCAGGAGGTGATACACCATGTGTTGCTACAGGTTAGGAGAGATCGTATTTATCAGATATTGTTTCAAATTTTCAATTATTAATCTGTTTTATAAGTAACATAATATCGAATTTTATGAAGTTTAATAAATAACAATTATTCAAATTATAAAATATTAAAAAAAAATATGAATTGACTATATTTTAGTATAATTATATAAGAATTATTAGTAGTAATATTATTATCTTACTATAGTATAGTATAGTATAGTCGATAACCATTATATTTATTTTAAATAATATTATTTAAATAACAACGTATTTATCTTGAAATCATTAATTTCTCATACACTTTTATTCGAAATGATCATTTCGATATTATTATATACATTTCTTAATATCGATATTCAGAGAATGGGTTATGATTAATTCTATTACATTATCAACTAATTATATACATACACAAACACTAACATATACACACTCACATATATATATATATATATGACTTATATTACGCTATATTTCATTAATAGTTGCAGAAGGTATTTCTGCACCTAGTGAAACTGGCAGCGCCGATATCTCTATGCAAGATACTACTAGAGGATCATCTGGTGATGCTGAGGATATGTTTACTGGTTAGCAGTGATTTTATTTATGAGATCAGAACTTCATTGTATAAGGGTTATTCGGTTTTTTTTCCTTTTTTATCAAAAAATCCATGTTTTTTTTGGTTTTTGTTTTTTTTATATATATAATTATTGATAAATATATTATTTTCAAAACTATAGTATCGTTTAATATTAGTATAAATATTATTGATAATAGTACAGATTATGCATATTATATAAAGTATACCATATATAATACCAACAAATAAATGAATAATAATAATTTACTTCAAAAAAATTAAATTATTGATAAATATTGTTTATATGATTATATCCACATTTTAAAAATGTTGTGTTGCATAAAATTAAATTTGAATGATATAATTACTTATAACTAGATTAATGGATAATTTATATATAATTTATGAAATAAATATTCTGGAATATTTAGAATTCAAATTAGTTTATATTGTAAGTGATATTATAAAATTGCTATATATATATGTAACAATTATAAATATAGTATAATATCATTTCTACAATAACATAACAAATTATAATAAATTGTTTATAATTAGTTGTACTAATAGTTATATATATTTCTGAATCTGATTTAATTTTTATTATCAAAAATGTGATAGAAAATGTGGTCAATATTCTAAGGTATATTTCTAAATTATATGTACATTTGTTATTACTAATGTAATGTTGATAATATGAAACCAGATGCAATAATTGAGAAAATGGCTATTGGGGAGAAATTTAGAAAATGGAAGGCACAAGATCTTATTGATCAATCCAACAAAAGAAAACTTGAAATTTAAATAGAGGGTAAAATTAAGGAAGATAAATTGAAAAAAGAAATAATAATTGAGAACGTAAAAACGCTTTAGAAAAGGAACTTTTAGAAAATAACCGCGTTAACCTCCGATCCAGAGGTCATCGGAGAGGCCGTCGGAGAGGTCGTCGGAGAGGTCGTCGTGATGAAGAGAAGGAGTTTACATGGAATAATAATTGGAAGAAAGGCCTACAGAACAGGGATACATGGACCAGAAACATATTAAAGCGGCTTCCCAATTGGTATGGAAGCACGGAACTAAATTTATGGATCAAGAATTTTCAGCATGCTTTTGGAAATTATAGTGGGCATCTCATGTAATCTAACTATTATGCACTAGTGGGTCAATAGGTCAAAAAGAAAATTTGTAGAACAGTTTGATTGATTTTAAAAACAATAAAATATATTATAATATTTTACAGAAATGTTTATATGTTTACTCTATGCTGCATTAATACTTGGTGAAAAAGGGTGATTTATATACGACCAAGACTCACAAATAACACACTTAAATATATTCAAACAAATTTGTATATTATTTTCAATGAAAATGAATTTTGTATACAAATAACCTATATAAAATTGGCAATTATATTATTGTTATATTTTATTTATAACATTTAACAATTTTTTAATATGATTATATCCACATTTTTAAAATTTTGTGTTGCATAAAATTAAATTTGAATGATATAATTACTTATAACTAGATTACTGGATAATTTATATATAATTTATGAAATAAATATTCTGGAATATTTAGAATTCAAATTATTTTATATTGTAATTGATATTATAAAATTGGTATATAAATATATATATATATATATATTAAGGATATATACTATTTTATAAACTATTATTTCAGTTAAATAAATAATGAGAAATATCCTGTACTTTATATTATTTAAATAATATAGTAACATTTAAATAACCCGTACAATGTACGCCGTACACATCAGTACACTTTGATGTAATAGAGTACGTATGTTATTGAAACGTGGCATTTTATTACACATTAAACTGCTAGATTTCAATTGGTCGTAAAACGGACATACGCGATAATTCTATGAATCGGTTTCAGTTGAAATATATTCGTCAGTAAACAACGCGTTCGTAAGGACGTAACATGTGACACATAACTACAGATACGAAACACTATGCGACGTGGGAGATGGAACAACTCAGTATTACGACCACGACGAGGATTGCGTGGTAACTCTGCCCGATAGGTTATCGGTATACACGCCGAGAAGGCAACCCTCCAGAGGGGTGAAGATGCGGAGATTGGAGGCTAGCGGGAATGGGAAACTAGTGGAGATAAAGCAGGAGCAGGAGACGGTGGCCAACGAATAGGGAATGCGTATTTGAATTAAAGAAAATTTACGGGTTATACCATATAAATATATATATATAATAATAATTAATAATTTATTAAGACACGCCCATATGCATTTGTTCAGATATATAATATTTGTATTTGTTTACATACAATTTATTTAAATTTATCAAATAATATACATTAATTACTTTTAGATTTGTATAATGTTAAATGCTTAAAATAGTGTATTATATTCTAAATATTTTAATATTAATTGAAAAATGTGGTAAAAATTTATATATATATATATATATACAAATATATCTATAATTATTTAAAATATAATAATTATAATATTCAATAGTTTATTAATAATAGTATCAAATGTTTAGAATTCTATGTAATTTATGTCGACTTTAATCTCGATATTATATATAGTTTTTAATTTAATCATATGCGTTGACATTTTCATTTTTATGTATTACACATATATATATAAATTACTTATATTACGCTATATTTTATTGTTAACAGTAGCAGAAGGGAACCTCGAGTCTACTGAAACTGCCAGCTCAAATATAGACAGTTACACTAGAGGTGCAGGAGGTGATACACCATGTGTTGCTACAGGTTAGGAGAGATCGTATTTATCAGATATTGTTTCAAATTTTCAATTATTAATCTGTTTTATAAGTAACATAATATCGAATTTTATGAAGTTTAATAAATAACAATTATTCAAATTATAAAATATTAAAAAAAATTATGAATTGACTATATTTTAGTATAATTATATAAGAATTATTAGTAGTAATATTATTATCTTACTATAGTATAGTATAGTATAGTCGATAACCATTATATTTATTTTAAATAATATTATTTAAATAACAACGTATTTATCTTGAAATCATTAATTTCTCATACACTTTTATTCGAAATGATCATTTCGATATTATTATATACATTTCTTAATATCGATATTCAGAGAATGGGTTATGATTAATTCTATTACATTATCAACTAATTATATACATACACAAACACAAACATATACACACTCACATATATATATATATATATGACTTATATTACGCTATATTTTATTAATAGTTGCAGAAGGTATTTCTGCACCTAGTGAAACTGGCAGCGCCGATATCTCTATCCAAGATACTACTAGAGGATCATCTGGTGATGCTGAGGATATGTTTACTGGTTAGCAGTGATTTTATTTATCAGATCAGAACTTCATTGTATAAGGGTTATTCGGTTTTTTTTCCTTTTTTATCAAAAAATCCATGTTTTTTTTTGGTTTTTGTTTTTTTTATATATATAATTATTGATAAATATATTAATTTCATAACTATAGTATCGTTTAATATTAGTATAAATATTATTGATAATAGTACAGATTATGCATATTATATAAAGTATACCATATATAATACCAACAAATAAATGAATAATAATAATTTACTTCAAAAAAATTAAATTATTGATAAATATTGTTTATATGATTATATCCACATTTTAAAAATGTTGTGTTGCATAAAATTAAATTTGAATGATATAATTACTTATAACTAGATTAATGGATAATTTATATATAATTTATGAAATAAATATTCTGGAATATTTAGAATTCAAATTAGTTTATATTGTAAGTGATATTATAAAATTGCTATATATATATGTAACAATTATAAATATAGTATAATAGCATTTCTACAATAACATAACAAATTATAATAAATTGTTTATAATTAGTTGTACTAATAGTTATATATATTTCTGAATCTGATTTAATTTTTATTATCAAAAATGTGATAGAAAATGTGGTCAATATTCTAAGGTATATTTCTAAATTATATGTACATTTGTTATTACTAATGTAATGTTGATAATATGAAACCAGATGCAATAATTGAGAAAATGGCTATTGGGGAGAAATTTAGAAAATGGAAGGCACAAGATCTTATTGATCAATCCAACAAAAGAAAACTTGAAATTTAAATAGAGGGTAAAATTAAGGAAGATAAATTGAAAAAAGAAATAATAATTGAGAACGTAAAAACGCTTTAGAAAAGGAACTTTTAGAAAATAACCGCGTTAACCTCCGATCCAGAGGTCATCGGAGAGGCCGTCGGAGAGGTCGTCGGAGAGGTCGTCGTGATGAAGAGAAGGAGTTTACATGGAATAATAATTGGAAGAAAGGCCTACAGAACAGGGATACATGGACCAGAAACATATTAAAGCGGCTACCCAATTGGTATGGAAGCACGGAACTAAATTTATGGATCAAGAATTTTCAGCATGCTTTTGGAAATTATAGTGGGCATCTCATGTAATCTAACTATTATGCACTAGTGGGTCAATAGGTCAAAAAGAAAATTTGTAGAACAGTTTGATTGATTTTAAAAACAATAAAATATATTATAATATTTTACAGAAATGTTTATATGTTTACTCTATGCTGCATTAATACTTGGTGAAAAAGGGTGATTTATATACGACCAAGACTCACAAATAACACACTTAAATATATTCAAACAAATTTGTATATTATTTTCAATGAAAATGAATTTTGTATACAAATAACCTATATAAAATTGGCAATTATATTATTGTTATATTTTATTTATAACATTTAACAATTTTTTAATATGATTAAAATTTTGTGTTGCATAAAATTAAATTTGAATGATATAATTACTTATAACTAGATTACTGGATAATTTATATATAATTTATGAAATAAATATTCTGGAATATTTAGAATTCAAATTATTTTATATTGTAATTGATATTATAAAATTGGTATATAAATATATATATATATATATATATATATATATATATTAAGGATATATACTATTTTATAAACTATTATTTCAGTTAAATAAATAATGAGAAATATCCTGTACTTTATATTATTTAAATAATATAGTAACATTTAAATAACCCGTACAATGTACGCCGTACACATCAGTACACTTTGATGTAATAGAGTACGTATGTTATTGAAACGTGGCATTTTATTACACATTAAACTGCTAGATTTAAATTGGTCGTAAAACGGACATACGCGATAATTCTATGAATCGGTTTCAGTTGAAATATATTCGTCAGTAAACAACGCGTTCGTAAGGACGTAACATGTGCCACATAACTACAGATACGAAACACTATGCGACGTGGGAGATGGAACAACTCAGTATTACGACCACGACGAGGATTGCGTGGTAACTCTGCCCGATAGGTTATCGGTATACACGCCGAGAAGGCAACCCTCCAGAGGGGTGAAGATGCGGAGATTGGAGGCTAGCGGGAATGGGAAACTAGTGGAGATAAAGCAGGAGCAGGAGACGGTGGCCAACGAATAGGGAATGCGTATTTGAATTAAAGAAAATTTACGGGTTATACCATATAAATATATATATATAATAATAATTAATAATTTATTAAGACACGCCCATATGCATTTGTTCAGATATATAATATTTGTATTTGTTTACATACAATTTATTTAAATTTATCAAATAATATACATTTTAACATATAATTACTTAACCTCAAGACTAAGTTAATACATTTATGATTGAATATTTATAATCTTTATTACATACATTAATTACTTTTAGATTTGTATAATGTTAAATGCTTAAAATAGTGTATTATATTCTAAATATTTTAATATTAATTGAAAAATGTGGTAAAAATTTATATATATATATATATATACAAATATATCTATAATTATTTAAAATATAATAATTATAATATTCAATAGTTTATTAATAATAGTATCAAATGTTTAGAATTCTATGTAATTTATGTCGACTTTAATCTCGATATTATATATAGTTTTTAATTTAATCATATGCGTTGACATTTTCATTTTTATGTATTACACATATATATATAAATTACTTATATTACGCTATATTTTATTGTTAACAGTAGCAGAAGGGAACCTCGAGTCTACTGAAACTGCCAGCTCAAATATAGACAGTTACACTAGAGGTGCAGGAGGTGATACACCATGTGTTGCTACAGGTTAGGAGAGATCGTATTTATCAGATATTGTTTCAAATTTTCAATTATTAATCTGTTTTATAAGTAACATAATATCGAATTTTATGAAGTTTAATAAATAACAATTATTCAAATTATAAAATATTAAAAAAAATTATGAATTGACTATATTTTAGTATAATTATATAAGAATTATTAGTAGTAATATTATTATCTTACTATAGTATAGTATAGTATAGTCGATAACCATTATATTTATTTTAAATAATATTATTTAAATAACAACGTATTTATCTTGAAATCATTAATTTCTCATACACTTTTATTCGAAATGATCATTTCGATATTATTATATACATTTCTTAATATCGATATTCAGAGAATGGGTTATGATTAATTCTATTACATTATCAACTAATTATATACATACACAAACACAAACATATACACACTCACATATATATATATATATATGACTTATATTACGCTATATTTCATTAATAGTTGCAGAAGGTATTTCTGCACCTAGTGAAACTGGCAGCGGCGATATCTCTATGCAAGATACTACTAGAGGATCATCTGGTGATGCTGAGGATATGTTTAATGGTTAGCAGTGATTTTATTTATCAGATCAGAACTTCATTGTATAAGGGTTATTCGGTTTTTTTTCCTTTTTTATCAAAAAATCCATGTTTTTTTTGGTTTTTGTTTTTTTTATATATATAATTATTGATAAATATATTAATTTCAAAACTATAGTATCGTTTAATATTAGTATAAATATTATTGATAATAGTACAGATTATGCATATTATATAAAGTATACCATATACTTGTGTATATTTGTGTAACCTAATAATTCGATATGGCCATCTAGCGGTATTAGTCTGATAATAAGAATTTTCTATATTTATTGTAATTTTGAATTGACAGTTTCATCAAATGTCAATATTTTAATAATATTCTTTTATATGGATAATATTGTATATGTATTTTAATTTTTTTAAATCGCATAGAAAACTATATCATTATATGTTAAAATATAAGTCTTTATTTGTAATATACTAATTTAAAATGTTCAAAACTATGAATTATTAACATATTAAATTCAAATTGGAGCTGTGAATATTTCGTAATGATTTGTCATTTTTAATTATACATTATTATGATTAAATAATATTGTTTATTTAATTAAACACTATAATACCTATATTAATATAATATTTTATATATAATATAATAGTATATTATAAATGATGATAATATCATCATGATATATATTATAAATTATATATATTTAATATAATATTATAGGTATAGAGAACGAAGTGATAGAGAGGAAGCTTCGCTATAATAATATATTAGATATTAGCTCCCCTATTGATAGAAAAGAAATAATATTTGTGTTCTACAAAAATCCAAATCCACTGAAATAAATAAATAATTGCAAAGATTTTTGATATTTTTTAAAATATTCCATTTCTCTGATTTTTTCAAATATCCTAGAATTTAAATAAATATATTTGAATTTATTTGAATAAATATATATTACAAAATTCCGAGAGTATATTTAAGTAATCACCCTCATTGTAATAATAAAATATATAATTGGAAAGAATAACAATGACCACCAAATGACATTTTAAAATATTATTATATAATTTTAGGAAATAATATCGTCACTATTTCAAATAGTATTTGAATATATTATTAGTAAGTATATTTAAATTTATTTTGAATGTAAAATTCTAAATAATACTATATAGTATATTTCATATACAATTTACAAATATAGTACGAATAACATTATATATTTCTTGATTTTGAATGTAAAATTCTAAATTATATTATATAATTTATAAGAAATAATACCGTCACTATTTAAAATAATATGTGCATATAATATACTAATATTATGTGGTATATTTAATATAAATATTACATAGTGTAAATAATATATTAGTTTTTCCATATAATTTGTATGTTAATAATTATATTTTAAATTGATTTTAAATGAAAAATTGTAAATTATATTACATAATTTATAAGAAATAATATCATACAATTTGAATATTATTATTAAGTATATCTAAATTGATTTAAAATTTCAAATTCTAAATAATATTATATGTTATATTTCATATAAAATTAAAACATAGAGAAAGAATTTAATTATATATTTCATGATTTTGAATGTAAAATTCTAAATTATATTATATGGTATATTAAATTCATATACACTTTACAAATAGAGAACGAATAACGTCCTATGTCTTCATTAATTGTATATATGTATATCTTACAATATAAATACTATATTATGTCAATAAATTATTTAAATATTTAATTTAATATACATTTTATAATATGTATTATTAGAAAAAATAAATATGTATTTATATCATAATTTTTGGAAAATATAATTTTATTTTGTCAAATTATTAAATATATACTTAAATTAATATTTAAATATATTGTAAATTAATTATTGTGGTATAAGATTAAATATTTCATTAATTATAAATATATTGTAAATTAATAATTTAAGTACAAGATTAAATATTACATTAAGTGTAATATATTGTATACGATATATATACCGTAAATTATTTATTCATTAAGTTATTATTTTGAATGTTATGTATAATATATTATTGTAATATATATAATGATATAATTGTTACATGTATTTCATTAATTGTAAATAATTAATATTTTAAATAATTTAGATTTTCAAGTTCTATTTGAAGACAACTTATTTGGACAAATTCAATTGGAATCAATATTCATAACATTAAACCTTATGATAGGATATGTAGCAAACAATTCTGCACAAATAATTTCTACTATACTCCAAAGAGATGTAAATTAGCAAATAATGCATATCGAAAAAATGTTTGTATTATTTATTTTTAATGATACATAAATTGTAAAAATATTATATAATTTATTTATAAATAATATTAAATATAGTAATTCAAATTAGTAGTAAATTTATTTTATTCAAATTATTAATTAATTATTCATTATGTAATTTAGGCAAAATTTCTCCAAATTCAGTTTCTTCTCACGAAGTAGTATCCACGGTAAGTTCTTATAATCTTTCAAATTTCATATTGATATTGAGAATCTTATCTGTAAATAAAAATAAACATTACTTCTTATTATATATTAATAAGTTAACATATATATATATATATATAATACTAGAAAATATTGTAATTAATTATATGAAATTAATAAACAATAACATTTAAATAAAATATTTACAATTTACTGCTATAAATATTAATGAAATAGAACATATTACTGATGTTAGTAAATAATAAGTAGATTAAACTATTCGGACATTACAGTAATTAAATTTTATATAATTCTCTATTATAAAACAGAATGATAACTTAAATCAAAACCATACTATTGATTAGCAGAATAATGAAATACAGAACATAACTGACGTTAGTAATAATAATTATATCTAATTTATATTTATTTATATAGTAGAATTTATATATTTATTTTCTCATATTATATTTATTGTCTATTTTAATAAATATATATAATTTATATTATATATTCTATTAAAATATAATTAACTATTGAGGAGGGAAAGTTATTGAGACCTACGTTTTTATTACCAAACAATACATTAACATCAAATTCAATATAATAATTCCATAATCTTTATATATGACTGCATTATAGGGTGTTCACACGATGCGTGTTTTGCTTGTCGTACGAACAAATGCTGGACCGACATTTTTCGGTCCAGCATTTAAAAAACACGAGTGTTCACACGACGCGTGTTTAAATTGTCATAGTTACTAATAACTGACAGCGGAAATAAAAAATAATGTAAATAAAAATTTCAAATTCAAATAATATTTTAATTTATTTATTATAATTACATTTATTATAAGTATGGATACTTATTTGGATACTTATTTAAATAATTTATTATGTTTAATAATTGGCAAAATTGCGTAGATTTAATTCGTTTAATTCGTTAGAAAATAACAGAACGAGAACTATATAAACGCATAATTATTTACAACAATTCTCGATCTTTAAAGCATTACTTAAACTACTTTTTATTATATCTTTACTTGAATTATTTAATTTTGTATATTCTATATAATTCATGTTTATATTGTATTTTATATTGTAGTAATACGATTAATTATATAAAAATTATTCAGTATAACAATTTTATAAAATATTGTAAATATTAACAAAGATAGTAAGATATTTCGGTCCAGCATTTATTTCGGTCCAGCAAAAAATAGGATATTTTCTATTTTTGCTATACGACGAGAAAAATAGGAATCCGAGTAAATGCTGGACCGAATCTATGATTTTGAAGAATTCGGTCCAGCATTTGTTCGTACGACAAGCAAAACACGCATCGTGTGAACACCCTATTACGTAGTTCTAAATAATGAATATCGACATATATTACAATTACACTTATTATTCAATTAGAATTCCTATATTATAAAATAATTTTCCATGTAAATTTAGATGATTTAAGATGGTGTCATACCAAAAATTACAGCCAGATATCACCGCATAGAAATATTAGGCAGTTTCGGTGTGAAAGGCTATACAGGTCGACACACACCTTGTGAGTGCAGTTATATATAAATTACCTATTAAATCTTTGACTTGTCAGATTTGTAAAAGTTTTAAAATGAATAAATAACATCTAATTTGTATAGCCTGATATCAGGCTGTTATTTTTGGTGTGAAATCCAATGTATTCTAATTTGGACCTATATGTGGGTATTGAGGTCGATAGTATAGGGTACAATTGTGATATACACTAAATTCTTTAAATTATTTGTATATATTTAATCTGATATATATATATATATATATATTATATTGACAATCAATTTTAAATATATACAAATAATGTAACCTAGCGTTTTTTGTTAAATATTATGAAAATTTGATTTTTTATTTCTAATAGATTAATATTTATATAAATGACAAATGTTGTATACCTTAATTCATATACTTATATAGTTCATATACTTAAATTATTAAAAAATTGTCATATATAATATTATATTATCAAAGAGAAAGAACATATTTATTTGTTCTAATGATTAATTCTATAAGATTATATTATAATTGAAGATAATTTATCTAACTATAATTCAATATGTAATAAATTATATAATGTAAATAAGTAATTACATATAATATAATTATAAACGATAACATATAGTCCAGTATTATTTTACAAAGAATTATATATAATTAAATTTTGTAAGTAATATAATATTTCACTAGTATATATATATATATATATATATATATATATATATATATATATATATATATAATATATGTACATATATGTACATATATAACTATAAATAATTACTATCATTTTGTATAGGTTCAATATCATGAAATCTAATAATATTTATAACCTCAATTATTAATAAACTGAAAGAGATTACTCTAATTTGTGTAGCTGTAATTACTGATGAACATGCATCGGACATCAGTACCTTTAGACATTTCGGAGCCAATCTTCCCATAACTATAGTTTGTATATAATTGTATATGTATATTAATGTTTAATAGGTACACAAATAAATATTAATAATATGTTTTATATACCCGATGTAATGTACATGATAAAATAATGTCTGAATCTATTTGCTGTATCAATTAAAGTACTTTGTTATGATAATGTTAGCATTTTACTTAAATACATTTATTAAAACTAATTTACATCATAAATAAAATTATAATAAAATAGCACGCTAATTTTGTTAAATTAGAAAATCTAATATAGATGAAATTATAATCGTTTGATAATAAATTTTAATTAATAAGCTTTACTATTATTTATTTATTTACAATAATCTTATATAAAATAAATTATTGAATATATTATTAAATTACAAATATAAAATAAATAGATCAATATGTTAGTATTAAATAGTGTATTAGTTCCAGTTTCTATATAATTTATTTATAAAAAGATATATACAATAATAAAAATTATCCATTCCATATTAGTGATTATCAATATAGAATACAACGCCTAGTATTAAACTATCGCAGCTAAATAACTAGATACAACAGTAATCCCCAGTCCCCCCTAGTTATTACGGTGACTAACATACAGTTATTAGCTGCGAGATCATTGTGAACGTACTTCAAGTTGGTCAGGAACTTCATGCCTTAAGTTATTTGTATGCCAAATATCAGTTCTTTAATGGTGGGGGTCTGTTTATTTGTGGATGTGTCAGTTAAGAGTGGGTGGTAACTATCATATTATTATAGTATCTATCAGTATATATTTAGCTTAATTGGTATCATATATATGATATACTTATATTTTATTTAATTAACTTAATAACATAATAATAACTATAAATTATTATTAGATATCTGAAAAATATAATTAGAATATTACATAAAATTTGTATGTCTTAATAATAAATAATAAATAAATAACTAATTATCAATCTAATTAATATTCGAGTATTAAATAATAAATAAGTACATATAGTTTAAATTGTAATGTGTTATGTACAATGTACATATACCACTTTTAGTCAATTACGAGAACTAACATTTTTCTCATTCCTAATGTATCTGAGCAGATCTCCGAGCGTCATTTAGGGCAGTATAACCCAGGGTACGGCCTACTTGTGGGTCTCCATGCTTACCCCTATAAAATGTATGATCTTCTTTTGCTTAAACTTGTGCATAACGCCTCATCCTGGAACTTCTTGATGATGGGTTCAGAGTGATCTGACGTGTCGTGTACTTTTACGTATGATGTAGAATGTAGTGTAGTATTGTATAATAGTATAATATTTAGTATACTAGTATAGTATCAAATATGTATCATTTAGTTATAATTATTTTAATCAAATATAAATATAAGATAAATCTTTATATTGTAAATAAACGGAAACATATATAGTAAATTAATATTTAAATTTACAATTTATTATCCCGGTAGATGGTATAGATTCTAAAATGATAACAAAAAATGCAATATTATATATAATCATTAAATAAATGGAATAATTTCATTATTTAGCGATTTCTATTTATATTGAAGTTATAATATAAGTGTCATGAGTTGTAAAAAATACATTATAACTATGTGAAATGAAAGAATTATTGTGGGTATATGTGAAGTTATAACTCCGCATAAATAATAATAATTATTATAGTGAAATCATTGTAATTAGCTTACAAACTCTACAGTATATTATTTATATGTAAATATATGACATTTATATTTAAAATGTGATAATTTAAAGCTAATTATTAATATTTCAATAAGAAAGGATATATTTGTAATAGTAATTTGTTTAAAAATTACTATATATTCTACTCAGTGATGGGCAGGATCGTGATCATTGATCGGCGATCCGATCCGGATCGGGATCGGGTTAGAAAGAGAGGATCGGGATCAGCAAAGGATCGGGTAACGAATGGAGGATCGGGATCGGGAAAAAGATCGCATAAAAGAATAAATAGATGATCGTGATTGCCGATCCAGGAAAAAATGATCGGTGCCCATCACTGACTCTACTTTATAATACTTGTGATTATATTTATTTAGATAATACATTTGTATTAACTTAATAATTAAATACATTTATCTACTTTATAAATTAACTTACTAATAGGGTAATTTATATACAATATAATTGGCTAAATATAATATGTACTGATAGGCACACGGAATCAGATTAATATAAATATAGACAAGCGATTTGGGAATTATATAAGACGTATTATTGTAAGAACATTTACATGGATACATAAATATACTTTTTTTTAATTTTAGGTTTCTAAAAATCTTAAATTGAATATAATATAATTATTATAATAATATATATATTATATATTTATATAATTATACATATTTGGGTGTTTATGTTTTTTATTTTCTAGTTTAAAAAATAATGCTAACTATATTTTATTATAATTTAGTGTAGCTGTCATCCATATACTGAATATATTATACTCCAAATCATTTATAACATTTATAACCTATATTTAATATATGTAATATAATATTACATTTCAAAAGTAATTAAATGATTATCATTTGGCAAATATAATATAAATGTTATTTAAAAACAAATAACTTATTTAGTTTTTCATTTATTAATTTAAAAAGTAACGCACATATAATAAAGTATTATATTTATTAATGCACTGTATATGATATATACAGTGTATATCTCATAGTGTTTATTTTGTTTAAAATAATTATAAATACGATAAATATTATTAAAATTGACTACTAGAGTTAATAAATAAATTACGATTTTAAAGTGTCTATGTAACGTTTATTTTAAATAGTATATAAGGTTTACATTTATATATATTGTTAAAAGTAAATATACTGATATTAAGCATGTATTAAAATATAATTTTCGTATAATAATAATTATTGTATTCGCTATATTCATATTCTATTAATTATAAATCGCATTTAAAATGAATTTATTTTAAAATTTAGATTATTTTATCTATTTTACGTATTATAAACTACTGTTGAATAATATAAAACTAACCAGTTTATTCATAATATCCAAATTTGTAAATTAGTGATGATATCAAATAACTATTGAATTTATAAATAATATATTTAAATAATTTCAAATTAAAAAAAATAAAAATAACAAAGACAAACATATTTGCAAGGACATTTTGTCCTTGGTATTTGTTTACGGTACAACTATATGGTGCGTAAATCTACCGATAGGGACCGATATCCTGGACATAATTTTCAATGTATTTAGATATAAGCTTCCTCTCTACCACTTCGTTCTCTATGATTATATATATTATAAGTTATTATATTCTATTATTATTTTATTTTGTTGGATTCCTTTTATACCACCCAGGAACTTAGATGAAGTTTTAACTTATAACCATATGGTTTAATGTCCCTTCGAAGACGCTATCATGTTAAGGCATCCATCCTTTGGTTTAACGAGAGCGGATTATTTATTTATACACATTTATATAAGATCACTTTTAAATAATATGTTAAGACCTATTTAATGGTGCAGACGGGGCTTAAACCCGCGTCGTACTACTATATATATATATATCTATTATATTGTATAATTTATATATAACAATATTCATTATTATTATAATACCAAATGTATTGAGTTTAAATGTACCTAATGGTTTTCAGTGAAAACTTTTCACATGGAAATAATTGGAGACATAATATCAGTGTTCCATATATGTAAAATATTTAGTATATATTTAATAATTACAAATAATGATGATACATAAAAATTGTAATATTGATTTTTTTGAATTGTATAATTATTATATATTATCATCTATGAAAAAACCAAAAAACCATGAAAAATCCATGAATAAACCAAAAAACCTGGAGTCAAAAAAAAAGTTTTTTGCCAACGGGTTGAATAGATAAATTTAAAAAAAATTATTTGAAACTTACATTTGTTGTTATTTATATTTATTATTACTCAGTAATTTACTGGTATAAATTATTATTAATAACTAACACATATAAGGTGATAATATATACATTTAAAGTATATTTCCATCTTGGTGTCCATGTTAAAAATGCTATATCTCCCATGTACAATTTCTATGCAATTATGCTCCGCGCCCAATATATGAATTTCATTTTTTTCGGATTTTACATCTAATGATTATATTTCCATATGTTCAATATAGGCTAATGAGTATGAATATTCTTTACCAAAAAATGCACTATAAATCCGTCTTAACTTACAATTATTCAATGATTCATTGTAACAATGGTTATAATACATTATTAAATAGTCTTAGATTATCTATATATCTATCAAATAAATTTAATATATATATATTCTAAGATTATATAGTATATTACATTAAAATAACCAACATAAATTATTGAATAAATTATTAAATGCATAATATTAGATTGGGATAGTACGGACGGTAGGCAAAAATTAAATAACTATAAATAACAAAGTTTTTATAACTAATTACTTTAAATGACTAATTACTTTGTATGTTATTTATTACTTTCTAGGCTCACTTAAGGATATAAAGTAGCTACAAAAAACTGAAGAATGAAACTAAACTAAATAAATCAAACAACCCAAAAATATCAATCTAAAACAAATATGTATTAAACAATTTAAACGAATAGTCACTATTATTATAATAATTATAATCATTATAATAATGTATACGTATATTTTTTTAAATTTTTAAATAAAGTTCATTATTCCATATATATATATGTTTTCATTTAGATTTTATTTTCGTGTGCTCTAGAGCGTATAATAATTTTCGTAACATATGCCTTGCATACAATGAACTTTGCTATTTATAGTTATTTAATTTCTGCCTTCCGTCCGTATTCCCCTTAGATTGAATCTAGAACATTCTATCAAATTTTTATAAATCTTAATGCTAATTTATAATAAAAAAATGTATTAAACATTATATAGACTAATTTAATTCGAGTATTCGTGTTTATTTATTAAAATTATAAATAGATTATATTATATTATAGAAGAGTGAAATTATATTTAACAAATAATAAATTGAATGTAATATTAAATTTTTTATTTAATTTTAAATTGTAAATATACTTCCTACCTGAAAATCGTACTGCGATTATATACATCACATTTTTCGTATAATTTTAATAACTGGGTCTTCTTCACCGTCTTCATCTTCACTCGATTTAGGAAGTGTATTATATGTTAGTAAATAACATAATACTAAATTATTATAAAACATATTAGGTAATCTAAAAAATCGTATATACGCGATAAAACCGTAAGAAAAATAGTGCGTAATTAAATAAAACAGGGTTCACGCTTAGCCAATCAAATGCAAGGCAGTAAATTACCCAAACAATATAAGACAGTACATAAAGTGTCAATCAAGTACATGGTAGTAAAATACAAAACTAGACCGTATACAATGTATACTATACATATAAGTAAATATACTTATACATATATATATATATATATATATATATACACACACACACAAATATATATAAATATTTATATAGTATGTTATATAACTCAGAATGTGTAGCGAACTACTAGGTAGAAAAAAAAGTAAGGCTTATCTAGTTCTACACGGTTAATTATTCGAGAATGGAAAATAATAATACAAATATATAATAAAAACAATAGTCAATTTGATAACCTTATACAAAACTAAAAAAGAATTAAAAAGATGTAACCACATTTGAAAAATATAATTTAAATAAAAGAATGAGTGATTCAACAAAATAACTATATTTTCATATATATATATATATATATATATATATATATATATATATATATATACACATACACATATTCACACACATGCACATACATATACATACATATACACATATACTATGGGCGCCGGAACAGGGGGGGTTTGGGGGGTTGCAACCCCCCCTGGCAAAATAATGGGGGGGTTTTGATATCTAAAACCCCCCCTGCCATTTAGGTAAAATGAAGGATTTTTTCTGTATATTATTATAATCACTGTGATGATTATATGTTAGCAGAAATTAATAATGTTATCATAGACATTATATTGAAGCATTATATATCAAATATCTATGCATTTTTCCTATTTATAATCTATTATATTTTATTATTCATTAAAAAATATAATAAAATGTCCTATATATTATAATTAGATTTAATTTATAGTGAAGAAAAATACTCTATTTCGCTATTTGTTAGTTTATACATAAATTGAACTATTTATTTTTGTTTAATTTAAACTTTAAATGAAATTATTAAAAAGGTATAGGATTTATTCATCTAGGATTTTATATATCCTACACCATGGTGTACTTGCAAGTAGGTACTGTCGAAACTATTGCAAATAATCTGAAAAAATCATTATTCGTTTCGGTCTATCCATGTCTAATATACGTCATCAGTGTTATGCTATAAGCTTCAATATGTCAGCTGATATAAAGGAACACAAGCCATGATACAAAAATGACAACCTTTAGCATATTAAGGGAGTATCCCATTACCCGTATTTCTGGAAATTTTTACTAGAAAGTTATAATCTAGCAAGTTAAATACAATTGTAGTGGGATACCCAATTACTTTCCGATAATTTCCCTGTAATATAGTAACTTTAATTGGGGTATCCCACTACAACTTTCTAGAAAATCACTTTCTAGGAAACTTCCCTAACAATATTTTCGGAAATACTGTTAGTGGGATACCCCTTTACACACATTGTAGTTCTCATCGATTATATATTATGTGTGTAACTGTGTTGCTCAATATAAAGATGCATATGCTTCTTTTGTAAAACATCCATAGTGAATGATATTGGTGTTAAAATATGTTTTTAGAAAATCTGGAAAGATATTTATACCAATCTATTGATAATGATAAAACCAGATTCAAACCAATGCTTCCTACAAGGTGGACAGTCAGATTTCAGACTATATTAGCAGTCTTAAATAACTATTTAGATATTATAAGTGCATTAGAACATTTTACAATGGCAAGCGTAAATAGTTCTGAATAAATCGCCAAATCATATTCATATAAGAATACTCCACTAGAAACATATAATTATAGGTTAACCTACATATATTTCATTAAATATAGCATTTGATATATTCACTTTATTAGAAAAATTGGTTAGTTTTACCTATGGTTTATAATAATTATTATTGATTACAGAAATATATATTTATAATTATATTAAAAGTATAAGTTTTAAAATATGTTTCCTTAGATAAATGTAATATGATCAAAGTCTACTTTCAATGAAGATGTTATTTTATTAATATGTTAATCGATATAGTACAGAACAAATGAACAAATTATCACATTTATTTAGAAAATATTTTAAAAGAATCTGGAAGAATAATATCTTATAGATTTATTAATTTAATATTAATTGTTTTTATAGAAACAACAAAATTAATCATATTATTGATGGTACAACCAAGTATGTCAGTGTCCTAGGAGAGAAGCTTTTATATGTTAAGAATATTTAAGATGTGGTTAAGGTCACAAAATAAATACAAATATTGAATATATGCAATGAACATCATGATATATTAGATTATATTGACAACAATACATTGATAAAAGAATTTGCCAAAGAAATAATTTTAGAAGACATTTTATAAGTATAACATAATATATATATACACTATTTTGTGATTTATTCTTGTTATAACATACATATTTCTTTAATCCAGATATTCATTATAATTACCTTTTATTAATTAACTCAGTATAATTATAATTAGATGTTCTAACATTTAAAATAAATCATAATAATTAGTAATGTGAAATCTATTATATATTTTACAATAATTACATATTTCTTAAAACCCCCCCTGGGAAAAACTAGTTCCGGCGGCCTTAACATATACACACATACACATACATACCCATACACATTCATATATATATATACATACACACATGCATTCATATACAAATACATATACACACAGACATGCACAATGTGCATTGCACATACATATATACACGCATACATACATGCATATACACATACATATACACACATATGTATTGGACATTAAATATATCACTATTATCACTATATAAGTTATATGTAATTCATATAAATAAATAGATATTGATATCTATATATATATATATATATATAATATATATATTATATATATATATATATATATATATATATATATATATATATATGTGTGTGTGTGTGTGTGTGTGTGTGTGTGTGTGTGTGTGTGTGTGTGTGTGTGTGTGTGTGTGTGTGTATGTCTATATAACATACTATTTATATATATAGTATACAACTATTATTATGCTATAGCATGTATACATGTATACTATAGTATGTAAACATCTAGATTTATAACATAATTTATCTTAAACTTATTATAAGTAAATACAATAAAATGACATGTATGCAGTTGGTCATTGAATAACTTTTGTATATATTGTATACTGTATGAACACACCTATGTTTGCATAAGGAAGCCGTTGTAATGCATAAGGAAGCCGTACTAATTACGTAATTGACTGTGTTGTGTTAGATAAATACATATGTATTATTCATAGTGAAATTATAATAACCTATGATATATACATGCAATATTATATATATATATATATATATATATATATATATATAAATGAATTATGTATACTATTTAGGTGTGTTACAAATATTCACACTATTCCTAACACACACATATACTAGTATATTATATACTTGATTATCACAGTTTAGGTGAGTATATGTCGTTAACTTCGACAGTGGAATGTTCATCTGTTAGGCCAGGCTGGACCCTACTTACGGGCTTATGCTGGTCAATAGTCACCAGTATTTTTAGTACAACACCCGGCCTCCACTAGTACCTACATCCCGCATATTATCAAGACCTACTATAAACTCGGTGGTTATAGGAGGTATTGATATTGTGACCGCTACCTTGGTGAATACTTTAGCTATTATTAACAGGATTTGTGGGCGGATGAGTAGGTCATCCAACATGTCATTCTTAATTCTGGCCAATTAAATGTAATATATTTTTGCTATAAAAGAAAAAGTAATTATAATATTACTTAATGCTAATCGTTAATTATGGATTATATGTGTCTATATTGTTCTATTGAAGTTTTATATTTATATAAAAAATAATGGGGATATCAAACACGTATTTAGTCAATACAGAAATGATATTGTTACTTACGGAATATTACCTACTGATATATTTCTATTGCGTATTAGCTACTTAATAAATCCCTCGCACGACTTCAATATTGTAACGACAATAGCAGTACTAATAATGCTAGTGCTAGTGATAGTTCTAGTGATTAACTTAATGTATATATTTGTTTTTATATATTTTATGTTGTTCATTAATACAATTTTTATATAAATATTAGAACACTCTTATTTTTATCACATAAACATATATATATATAAACATATATATATATATATATATATATATATATATATATATATATATATAGTGAAAGCCGCTTACATCGACATGGTTGTGTAAGCTCCAAAAATGTCGATATAGGCGGATAGGGGCGTAGCCCTAATGATGTATAACGCATTAGTTTATATATAATTAATTGTATGTAATAATATAATATATGCATATAATATAATAACAAAAAAGGTTTAATTACATTTTTATTAAATAATATTAATATTATTAATATTTAATAACTAATTATTTACACACCCATCGAAATTCAATCAAAGAATATATTAAAAAGTATTACTTAAATGTATATAGTATATTATAGTATAGTAGAGTATATAATATATAGTATAGTTTACTATATAGTATATATTATACTTAACTATAAAGTATAGGTTATAATTAACCTATATAGTATACAGTATAGTCAGTGATGGACATGATCGCGATAATTTATCGGCTTATTTGATTCACGATCTTTATATTTATAAGAATATTTTTCTATTTTATTATTTATGTTTTTGATATTTTTTGTTATATAGTTATATAGTTATATCTTATTTTTAAATTATTGCATGTATGTATATATATGCACACTATAGTATACTATTAGTTTATATATTCGAAATACAATGATGTATAATAGATAATATGATGATATTTAGACATATAGTATAATATTGAATTACTTTATTAAATATAACATAGGTATAGAACAAATAAAAAAACATAATGGAAAGTAATGACGTAACAATTCGTGATGCGACATGTTAGCAAGTTGCGCTCATACCTTTGATATTATTGATATTATAACCAAAATCTACTCTAAGAATTGTCAATTACAATTGAGCTCATATACCTGCATCTGGTGATGCAATGCACCACCGACTTGTACTCGATAAAGAGAGTTGATCCATGCCATGTACTTGTATATCATATAATAGTTTATTGTATTACCGTGCCATATGGTACTATAATACAATATATTTAACTATATATATATAGTATTACTTATAATGGATAATATGATAACATGATATTTAGATATAAATTAAATATAAATATATACCTACACAATGAGTCATAGGTGTTAGTACGTAATAGTGACGCCAGTAATTAAGGGTACTATATACTATAATGTATAGTAGGTACCTATACTGACACAATAATATATATATATATATATATTATAGTCATATATGACTACGGATTATATAGTTCATTGTTACTTTCCTACTTTTTACTTATGTTAATGTTTTTATATTTGTATATGATAAAAACTATATCAACAACTGAGTACAAACTTTGTATCTCTCGCGTACTTTAGTATTATAAAACTATAATATTATAATTCATTTTATTTAACATAAATATAAATTAGTATTAATACTGATATACAAGTAGTGTATAATATACAATATGCAATATGTTTATATAATATGATATAATATATTATAGCATATTATATTATATATGAAACATATTTGTAGTCGTATCTAAATATTGACCAATTACATAAGGATATTAAAGATCAAGTTATTTATAGATATACTGACGGTATTGAGTAGTATGGGGAATAGCAATGAATACTATGGGAATAATTTTCATACAAATTACAATTTTTAAATAATTTGTTTTATAACCAAATTTGTCGATATAAGTGGATTAAATTCCAAATATTACCTTATAAATATGTCGATAGTGCCGAATTATCGATATAAGTGGATTTTCGATGTACGCGGATTAATTTACATGTAAATAGGTGTAAATCCAACAAAAATATCTCGAAATGTCGATGTTCCCGAATTATCGATGTACGTGGCTGTCGAAGTAAGCGGCTTTCACTGTATATATATATATATAGTATATATATATATATATATATATATATATATATATATATATATGTGTGTGCGTGTGGGTGTATGTATGTGTGGGTTTGTGCATACATGTATGTGTATAAAATATATTATGTATTGATATATAATATACTATATATATATATATATATATATATATATATATATATATATATATGTGTGTGTGTGTGCCTGTGTGTGTGTGAGTGTGAGTGTGTGTGTTTGTGTATGTTTGTGTGTGTATATATATACAAGACCTCCTATAACCTCGAGGTTATATGAGGTCTTGATATATATGTCCAAGTATATATACGGTCTAGTTTTGTATTTTGGAACTACTTTCGTATATAATATGTGCGTATGAATATAACTAGTAAATACGGTCTTATTTTGAATTCCACAACATTGCACCTGATTGGCGCTGTCTGACCCTTGTATTATTTACTTTTGTTTGTTTATTTTCTTGCGGTCTTATCGCGTATAATCATAGATATAGAGTGAGCCTCACTCTAATGTCTATGCGTATAATCCCTAAAAAATTACAACTTTGTTTTACAAAGATAGTATAACCAAAGCCCTGGTCCAAAACCCCAAAGCCCTGGTATAACCCTAACGGATTAAATTAATTTATTACTAATAACGATAGCGAGTCGATTCGTCCTAATTAATATAGTCGATTCGCCCGATATATAACAATGATTTTCCTTTGCTTCGCAAAATCTTTGTATATAAGTAGCTTCGCCCGATATATAAGTTATTTAAATTATTACAAAATATAGGTGTTTACTACTATATAAAAATGTGTTTACAAATAATATTGAATTTAAATAATACTTAATTTAAATTGTATATTTATTATTTTATATAAATTTACTTGACATTACTTTTACTTTTTTTGGTTTTAGGACTACAAAGATTTCCCGAAGGTTCGGAAAAGTTTTGCTTCGCAAAATCTTTGAGGACTACTAATTTAATAAATATAATTTTATATTCGTAAAAATATATGTAGGTATATAGTATACTATATATCAATATGTGTACAGTCAAATGACTCCTTCACTACATATGTCTATACATTTGTATATATAATTATATATATTATATATTATATATTATATATATTATTAATATATATATATATTAATGTATCCCTATAGGAATATATCTAAACTTAAGTTAATTAATCCAACCTAGTGATCGCATTAAAGTTGATATAAAAACTATTGAGGCATGATTTTGTTTATATAATATCAACAATTTTACGAAAGATGCTTAGCAGATTCGAATCTTTGAAACTACACGTTGAACACGACGTTGAATACGTCAGGTTTAAGGATAAATTACATAATAATGAACAGCGATAGATAAGTCTATAGACTAACGTATATATATATATATATATATATATACTGAATAATAGTAAGTGAATTAAAAACATTTAATCATGACATAAGTAAGTATATAATCATATTTTCTAATAGTATGCTATATATAAGCTAGTAGTACATACTTATAAAATAGTTTGCAGCCCAGTTAACATTAACATCCTCATAACAGCATCATAAAAACAGCCTTATGTGTAGACAGATGCTATCATATGAGGCAGTTATGAGATATTATGAGGCTGTTGTGAGGCTACTTTGATAATGTTATTAGGCTGTTATATGATTATGTTATATATGAGACTGTAATTAGGCTGTTATATGAGGGAGTTATGAGGATATAACATTCAGATTACACTATAGTGCATATCATATATGTGTGGAGAGTAGTTTATATGATAGGTTATAGTGAAACCAATGGTAGTTATTGATTGATGAGTAGGAAGAGATAGTAGAAAAGGGTGAGTGATTGATATGAGAACTGGGTCTAAAATATGATACCAGTTTTAGTCATATTTAAGGAAAGAGAGTTGTGAGAGGACCATTTAGTGATAACAGCAATACAATTAAAAATATACCTTTGAATTAGATAATAATATCTAAAACTATGAAATTAAGTATATATATATCACTTCCTGATTATAAATACAACAACAACAACATATAATTTATCACAACAATAAATCACTATTTATCTACTTTATGATTAGTATCACACTTTATATTTTATATTAATGTTATTATAAATATCATCTACTTGTAGATTTATATTTATTTAATATATTTATTCAATATTTGAGTGTTAATTTGAAGTATTGAATTCATTTCTTATTATTTCTTTTTACGCTTCATTGATTTCACAAATAAACAATACATTATATTATAAATTCACATGCATACAATTTGTATTCATCTAGTAATGTTCAATATCTAGAACATTTAAATACACATTTATATTTTCATTCATAAAATTACATTTATAGTGTACTATATTTATATAGATTTCATACACATTATTTATTTATTTTCAATAGATTATACACTTAAGTTGACATTTATAACTTAACCGAACTATAATTGTATTGAAAATACTCTCGGAGACATCCTATGGGACTCTATGCTTGGGCAGTTGGACTACCTACCACTATCCTACGGTGAGATACTGTATATTTTATATTATACGTTTTCCTGCCTCCTATTTCCATATAGATAGATATATACTTTGGTATATTTTATCGGATCTCCGCCGTGCGGATACCTCATTCCTGAGTTGATCGTCTACATCTAAGTTGGTCCGCTGCACCTGAGTCAGAGTATACATTCAAGTGGGCCCTCGTCATCGTCGCTACCTCGGAACTCATCTCGTGATCTCAAATACCCTCTACTCAACGTGGTGCCCCTCTTCTCTATCGACATTTCTACCAAAACTAGTTTTTGTTTATATAAACTCTAATATTATATTATATTTTATTATATTATATTATACTATTATTAAACATGAATTCACATTGTACCCACTGCACTCTTCCTACTATAGAGTATTATCTCACATGTAAAACATGCCAATCTAGTTTCCATTATAGTTGTCTCCATCCTTTATCCATTGTATCTAGATCATGGACTCACTTAAACAACCCCCCTCCTGCTTATGCAATTGCTATTTTTAATTCGACTAATTTCTCATTCTCCTGCCCTAATTGTCTTTCAATCAAACCCCTCACTAGCTCTCACAAACTTCCTACTTCTAATAAAAACACTAAGCCTGCCTCCGTTATCTCCTAATGCAATACCAAACCTATACTACCCCCCCTCACCATTAGCCCTGCTATGTTCCATCTCCCTTACTCCCAAACTACTCAATATTAAAACCTCCCCCCTCGCATATCCGTCAATCCTACAATATATCATAATTCACCCCCTACTATTACTCACCACCAACTACTTTCAACCCCAAATCAATCAAGTTATCTCAACCTATTGCTTATAATTATAAACCATCATCCTCACGGAATCCCTTTCCCTCACACATTCCTTATCATAATAATTATTAATCCACTCTTACGTATTCCCGCGTGTCACAATTTAATAACTTACTCAATTAAAACTCCCTTATAATCATGCATCTAAAATCTACTGAATTAAATACCTAGTTTATAAATACCCTGATTAACCATCTTGACATACCAGATAAATATATAACTAAGGCAACATTTACAAACCATTCTATACAAATCTATCTCATAAATTCCTCTATCGTCAAAATATTTTTCCAAAGATTTTTGATTGCTAGGAAAAACTCAAAATTTGCCCATTTATTTATTCGCAATAATATTCCCTTTCATACGAGAATAAGAGGTAGAATTATCTACCATGCCTACATTAACAAACTTACTCCCCCAAATTATAAACCATACTTCAATAATCTGACTAAAACGCACGAATTAAAAACCCCTAACAAACATAATGGATGGTTCCATTCATCAATACCAATATTACCCTCAGATTTTTCTAAATGGAAGCTATCCTATGAAACTTACTTATCTTCTAAACCCAATACCTCGACTCGATTGAATCCATCCCAAATCACAACCGACCGCTTACCCTCCCAAATCATTACTGACCCCGTATTATCCCAAAACGCTACTGAACCATTACCCTCACAAACCACTACCTACCCTTTATCCTCCCTAATTACTACTGACCTTTTACCCTCTGAATCTATAATTGACCCATTACCCTCCCAAAATACTACTGACCCCTTACTCTCCCATGACACTACTGATCACTTATCCTCACCCTTACAATCTAACAATGGTACATGACTCTCAGTTAGCTTGTCACTAATTAATATTAGGTCCCTTAGATCTAATTCACTATTACTATTATCCTACCTGAAATATTCTAAAATTAAATTAGTTGCTATTACTGAAACATGGATATCGCCAGATGACTCCGATATATTCTCTCTCTTCCATGATATTGGATACTCTCTATTTATTTCACCTCGTATTAAAGGCCGAGGTGGAGGAGTTGGTATATTAGTTCACTCTGACCCACCATCTCCTACTATTATCTACCCTTCCTTCTCTTATAGTGATTGCTTGACAGCCTCTTTACATTTTATGAATACTGTCTACTCCTTTACTATAATGTATCGACCTCCAACACAAGACTATACCACCTTCCATAATGAATTGTATGACTATATAACTGATACTCCACTATCTAACAATAATTATAAATTTATTCTAGGTGACTTTAACTACCACTTCGAATCAAATATACATCCCCATTCCACATTCAAAAATATTACTGATTCTCTCTCTCTCTACATCAATTTATAACTTTCCCTACTCATATTGCTGGTCACACACTTGATCTAATTTGTTGTAGATATCATAGTAGTTGTCAGTGTATAATTGATTGTTGTATATATGACTTAATTACCGATCATTTTCTAATAACTTGTCGATTAGTTCTTCATTACTCTATCTCTATAGAAAAAAAATCAATCACATACAGAAACTACAGATATCTTGATTATGATTGTTATGCCTCGAAACTTAAATTAATCCTCCTTTCATTGCCGTGTTCCATTGATTCACTCAATTATGTTCTATCTTACTTGATTGATAAATTTGCCCCTCTAAAAACTCGAACTATTAATATCCATTCAAACTCTCCATGGTTTTCCTCCGAACTTGTTTCTTTCAAACGCAACCTACGTAAACTCGAACGAATCTTCCACAGTAACCCCTCTTCTAGTAACCTCTGAATATTTGCTACATATCGCAAGTTCTATAACTCTGAAATCTCTAAAGCCAAGTCTGCTTTTTATATTAGTAAAATAAATAACCTCACATCCAACCCCCGTGCTTCTTTCGCCCTTTCTCGTAAGCTCCTCTCCCCTACAATGCCTATCAATATACCTCATATACCTAATATTGCAAAAAATGAATTATGTTATGAATTCGCTAATCATTTTACTGATAAAATTCAACGCACCTGCACTTCTATTTCATCTCTCCTACCAATTAGCTCTATTCCGTGCATCTGTATTAGTAAACCAATCCCATACTATTTTTCTAAATTCTATATTCCTTCTATTTTCACAATATCTAATCTTATTTCTAAGTCTTCCTCTTCTCATTATTCTGACCAAATTAACCTAGCCGCCTTAAAAAACTAAATTATACTCTATCCCCCTATATTCTTGATATTATAATTATTTCCCTAAATGATGGTATTTGTCCAACTTCCTTTAAGCATGCTATAATAACACCTATACTAAAAAAAACCTTTACTTGATCCTAATATAATTGCTAACTATCGCCCCATTTCACAACTTCCGTTTATCAGCAAAATTCTGGAACGAATTGTTGCCATACAATTGAATAGATATATAGCTGAAAATAAATGATATGATATATTTCAGAGTGCATTTAGACGAGGACACTCAACTGAAACTGCACTACAACAAATACTTAATAATATATACTCTACAGTATCTCCATCTATATCCTGCCAACTTATATTATTAGACCTCTCATGTGCCTTCGATTCCTTAAGTCATTCAGTTCTTATCTCAAGATTAGAAATGATTGGTATACGCGGAACCGTACTAAAATGGTTTTCATCCTATATATTAAATCGATCATCATCCGTTAACATTTGCAATTTCTCTACAAAATCTCGTACTCTTCATTATGGTGTTCCCCAGGGATCTGTTCTCGGCCCCCTCCTCTTCTCAATATACATCCTCCCTATACATGATATTATTGGTCAATTTCCAGATGTACACTATCACCAGTGATGGGCACGATCACGATCGTCGATCGTCGATCGTCGATCGCGATCGACGATCGTTTGAAAATGATCGAGTAAAATGATCGACGATCGACGATCGTTAGAAAATGATCGAGTAAAATGATCGACGATCGTCAGCAACTGATCGCGATCAACGATCGTGAAAAAAAAATTAAACATAATTTATATATATTTATATCAAGAAATAATAAAATAGTGGATATAATAATAACTTTTATTTATGAAAATGTTGAAATACGATCAAATTTATAATAAAATAATATTAATATAATAAATTTGATTTCAATAGAACTAACAATGCAAATTTAGTATCATTTAGTTTATTGCGTTTCGGTTTATTTATATTGGTAGCAATACTAAACATTCTTTCCACCGGCGCGGATGATGGGAGTATAGAATTGTATTTTATGAATAACATTTTTATAATAGGATAATTATTTAGCATATATAAATTAGTATTTTTACTATTAATATAATTAAGTATTTCTATTTCTACCGTTGATTTATAAGTGGATGGTCCATTATCATCAATAACATAGAATTCATCTGAATTAGTTTTGCTTTGTTCTGGTGTAGTTATATAAACCTCGTTATCTGTGATATGTCTATTAACATATTTCTTAAATGTAGATAACAACATATCTTTTTCTTCTACGTAATTACTTAACCAATTTAACTTACATTTTGGGTTAGATATTGTTACTATAATGGCACTATTAATAGAATACTCAAATGAAAAATAATCGTTAAACCTACATTTTAATCCTTCCTTAATACATCTAATAATGGTTGACAATAAACTAATTTAGTATCCATTTTTAATAAACGGGATTCTATCGAAAATAGTGTTGGGAATAAATCTCCATAAAAACTGTCTCGCGCGGTAAAATATTACGATTACTTAGTAAAAAAGATACATTGGTATGTATATTTGGTATATTGGTATCTATATTTATATATATATAAATATATTGATATGACGGCGTCAATGCGTGAGTACTCGCTAATACTGCGTGGATCATTAGTGGTTCATGCAGCAGCCCGTAATTCATACGCTTATATAATAATACGATCGAGATCCACGATCGGCGATCGATGATCGAGATCGCGATCGACGATCAACATAATTACACGATCGACGATCGACGATCGTTAAAAAATGATCGAGTAAAAAGATCTACGATCGACGATCGTTAGAAAATGATCGACGAAATTGATCGACGATCGGCGATCGTGAAAATTCGTGATCGTGCCCATCACTGACTATCACATTTACGCTGATGATATTCAACTATATTCCTTCCTACCCAACTCCTCCAATGTACTACCAGATAACTCACAATTATGTAAATGTGCATCAACTATCAGATCATGGCTTCTATCTAACAATCGTCTACTTAACTCTTCAAAATTTGCACTCCTAAATATCCCATCTAACTATCATTATTTTCCTCCTGTTATCATCGACGGTCTCCACATCATCCCTTCATCATCTGTTATAAATCTTGGAATTACTTTGGATACTAACCTATCCCTAAATTCCCATATAGCTAATATATCTAAATCAGCTAACTACCACCTCTTCAAAATTCGTCGTATAAGAAAAGACTTAACCCGCCCTCTTACAACTGTCCTCATAAATGCACTCGTCCTCTCTCGTATCGACTACTGCTCCTCACTACTATATCATCTCCCTAATACTTCATTATCCCCTTTAAATCGTATAATTCGTGCATCTATACGAACCATTTTCTCAATAAATTGATTTGACCATTCCATTACCTACTCCCACCAACTTATATCCAACTGGTTCCCTCAAAAAAAACGTTCCCTCCTACACTTTCTATAACTCGCTCATAAAGCAATATATTATACTTTTCCTCATTATTTGACTTCCCTACTAACTCTAAGACGCCCACTGACTTCCTTACGATAAAATGCTGACATTTCCCTAATTTGCCCTCGTGTCTCATACCTGAAATACCATAAACGCGCCTTCAGTTATATGGTTCCATCCTTATGGAATTCCATCCCTGCCTCTATTAGATCAATCCATTCACACCCGTCCTTTATTACACACCTCAAAGCTTACATATCATCGATGTCATATATTCACTTATTTAATCATACAATATTACTATTTTTATAGATTATATTATTTTATCGTTTTGTTTATTTATTTATCTATGTATTGTTTTCGTTCTATATTGTTATATGCACCTACGAGGGGTGGCCACATCTATGATAAGTGCTAATAAACCTTATCATCATCATCATAATATATATTTATATGTAGATCATCAACATAAAGATGATAGTGAATATTAGGATATTTGATAAAAATTTATTTCATATTGTAATATAGATTAGACACGCCCAATACTATAAGCATACACGCCCACTATATTATACTTAACAAGGCACTCTTTGCTTAGCTATCAGACTTAACACATTATAACTATACATATAACTATTACTAAACTAACTGAATACTTGCGGAACGGAGTCGACTCCCAGAAGATCTACAGACACATAAGGTACTATATACATACTGTTAATATTACACATATGAAGAATTTAAATAGATTTTTAAATCGATAAAGATTATAATGGATATCTTTGCTATTCCAGATTGTAGTTAGTCTTACCATAGCCGATATAGTTGGTACTAATCTTATTTATATCTCAGAGTCGCTTGAGCCATCTTTTGTAATTGTAGCACCTAGATGTTTAAACAGGTCTACTTCTTATAGTTTTCTTAATATAATTGGATGTTGAAATGAAGATTTATGTTGTTACTGTTAATCATTATATTGCTATTTTCTTCACTAATTTGCATTCCATACTGGCTAACACTATTTGATAACTTGTTTGTGGGTGTTTGCAGTTTATCATTTGATTTAGTTATCAAGTCTATGTCATCTGAGAATCTGATATTCGATAGATTTCGTTCACCAATTGATATTGTGGATATATGTTCATCTTGAATTCCAGCCATAATCTCTTCAAGAAATAAACTGAATAGCATAGGAGAGAGAAGACATCCATGTCTCACACCAACAGTTGTATTGAACATCTGATATTGGATATTAGTAAAAAATCATTGCACTTTTGGAATTATGATATAATGATTTTATCATTAAAGTTATATTAGAGTCGATGACATATTTATTGAGAGTAGACCAGAATACATCATTCCATACTATATCAAAAGCTTTTTAAAGTCTATGAAATTAGGATATACGTTATTTTAGAATTCCAAGTATTTTATAATTAGATTTCTACAATTGAATATCTGCTAAGTTGTGCTTATTTCTTTCCTAAAACCAGCTTGTTCTTCCGAGAGTACTTCTTCAGCTTATGAGGTTAATCTATACAATATAATTATCGATATAATTTTGAGTGGCATATTTAGGCTCAGAGTTCTATAATTATCACACTTTATGAGATTGCCTTTTTTTTAATTAGTACTATTAGGGCATTGTTTGCATCCATTGTTTTGGCCATTATTTGTGTGACTATTATATTTGACATAATTCTGTGATCGCATGGGCTTTATCATAATTTTTAAATTGGCACAATTTATGAATGTTTCATAGTGTGGAACTGTAGATGATCGAAGGTATCTATGAATGATTTCAGTGATGAGTCCAATTAAATATGGTGATAATAAACTAAGTATATTTAGTGGAATAGAATCGGATGGTAAATTGATTTTTAAGGATGTCATCAGATATATATGTATATATATATATTTTAAGAAACATCTTTATTTACAGTCCAATGTAAACATACAATTAAAACGTTGAATGTTTAATGTAAAAATAAAAAATAGTGCATAATATATATGCACTGCATATACACCAATCTCCACATATGAATAAAACATTTTTATGAATACCCAAAATAAAAAATAGTGCATATACACCAATCTCCAACTATAAATACAACTTATTTAATATACACCAACAATAAAAAGAGTGCATATTAGTGATGTAAATGATGCTCAAATTTAAAGCATCGATGAAGTCTCAGTCTCGGTTACCTAAAGCATCAATGTAGTCCTAGTCTCAATACCTAAAGCATCGATGCAGTCTCAATGTCAAAATCATCGTTTAAGTCCCAGAATAGGTTACCTACACCGTCAATAATGTCTCATACCCTATAAAATGCATTGCTATTAAAGCATGCTTATTAAAGGCATCATTTAAGATTATTGATATGGATAAATACATATTCTGTATATAATATTTTTAAAATGTAACTTCAAAAAAGCATAATTTAGGCTCGCTTATGTTTTGTAAAAGTTACATTTCGGCTCAGGTTCATTTGACTATAGTCTCATATCATATCGGGCTCGTTTGGTTAGAGTATCGGCTCGGATCGTGTTCGGGCTCGTTTGGCTAGAGTCTCGGCTCTAGCTCGTTTTTTTTTACCGAAAATGAAAGTCTCAGCTCGGCATCATTTACATCATTAGTGCATATGCACCAATCACTACCTATAAATACAACTTTTCTAGTATACACCCATAATAAGAATAATGCATAATACACCCAAAATAAAAAATAGTGTATACATCAACCATTTGTATTTTCTAAATTATAAATATAATTATGATTATAATTGTTGTTCAGGGTGAAACTTGAATAAAATAATTGTGATTTTATAAAATACTATTATGATTATTCAATAAAATATGAATTTATAAGTTTTTTTTAGTGTACTTACAACGTATTACACATATTCAAATATAAATGGTGTATTTACACTATATTAGACCTATTTTTAATGTCTTGTAAAAATCCGGGTAAAAATAACCCAGATACAAATTTATTATTATATTATGTATTTATTACAATACAAACATAAAATGTATGTATGTATTTAATAATAATATTAATTTTATTTTAAAAAGGTGAATTAATTAATTTAGTAAACATTTAATATTTTTTTAATAATATATTTCATTTTTCGTAATTAAAATTCATAATAATAAATTAATTTAATCAATCAATTTTTAAATCAATTACATATTATTTTATATAGCTAATATTAAGTTAACTTAATTATAGAACTCCATCTATTATGTTTAATATACTATATTAATATTTCTTGTATAAAATAATATAAATTATCAAATCACCTACATATCTAGTAGTTTAAAATTATATCCCCATAATATTGTCTAAAAAACGTATTTTTCTAATTAATAAAATAAATTACATTCTAAATATATTAAAATATATATATATTTTAATGTAAGATAAAATCTATATCTCGGCTAATAATAATATCAGTGATAACACTTTCAGTTTCATTAGTAGTGATTAGTATGAATTTCAGAAACACATATAGTAATACACCCTATATTTAAATGAACATTTTATTTTGTTATAACAAATACAAATAAATGAAATAATAATGTTTATATCTATTATTTCTTATTATTACTATTTTTAAAAATAAATGTGTTTAGATAATTTCATATGTATTCTTTACAATATATAAATTACGAATTTCAATTACTTAATATACTAGAATAGATATTATTACATTGTTTAATATAATCTGTGTAACCCCTTAAATACATATGAAGGTATAGGTACCATTGAACTAACTCTCGATACATAGGCTAGTAATGTCACCCCGTTACATAACTGGGCTAGAGAACATCTGTTAATGTTCCTGTTCACGATATACCACCATGAAGGTCATACGAGTGAACAACCCCTTCCTGTTCCATCGATGGCATCCGAATACCTGCTACTCCACCGATATGAACCGGCCATAGTTCTACGTGGGCCAAAGGTCGCAGGGAACAAGTGCAACTGGCAAAGATGTTTCTGGATTTGAAGGCGGCACGTAGATCAATAACCGAACGTAGAGTATCGATCTCGTATAAGTTACACACCATAGGTTCATTATTACTATCATTACATCACACACACAAGCACACGTATTGCATCTGACACTACACGATACCTACTATCGTTCCATAGGTTACACATTATTTCTAAAGTTACTAATTAATATTTTGTATGACTATGGTTACTACTACAGTTCAGGTATTTAGTCGGCGGTGACATTCCATTATTGATCTGGATCACCATACATTATTATTTAATATTATATAACCACATTGTTAGCATTCCACCGTTACTTTATTATTCGTTAGTGATATTTTATGATGTTCATTTGTTCATTAGCTATAATGCTACAATGCTATATACAACTTAGCTATATTATTACCATAATATTTGTTCTATTTTTATAAATCTTATATCCCATATTATTCCGATACTGGTATTTTATATATAAAAACTTTTATAAAATCAGTATTTGTTTTTAAGGGGTATTTAATTAAAAACAATATAATAATAATACGTGTAATAACAGTAGAATGATTAAACATTCAGTAATAGGTAACGAGGTAACACATTATTTAGCGTTTCGTTTCGAATGATCCATCATGCACCTCCTGAAGGTTAGAACTTGATCTTGACATTGTCTCCAGTCTTTACTCGTCACAATGCATTCCTGTTGTATTGTTATCAAATGTAGTAAATTAGTTTATAACATATTAATATATTCATATTTTATTTTATATTATATTTATATAAATTAATAAGATTATAATCCCGTACATCTATTTTTATTATTTTTTATTTTAAAGTTAAAGAGCTGATAAGTCAGTGTTTTACATGTATAAAAGATAGGGAAAATTCTATTTTTTAAAAGCTGAAAAATCTTTATCATTGGTTATTTTAATAATGTTTTGGTAATAAATCACTATGTATTGTACATTTATATATATATGTATATATGTATACATTTTAAATGTAATATGCTGAATACTCAATGCCAGCTTAATTTTAAAATAAAAAACACTAAACATATGTATGGGATTTAATCATTTATATAAATTTAATATAAAATAATATATGAATATATTAATATTTTATAAACTAATTTACTACATTTTGTTAGAAAGTATATGCTATTTAATATTAAATTCATATAGAGGATAGAAGGGAGTAGTCAATACCTCCTATAACCTCAGTCCCGAACACTGAATTTACATGGTGTATAAAGAGGCCATCGATTTGTAAAATGAACTGGCCTATTTAAAGTAAATAAACAAAATATTAACAAAATATTATAATAGATTATAATTTATGGATTAACATTGTGGATATCGCTAAAAATATGTAAATTAAATAATACATCTATTTTTATTATTTTTTATTTTAAAGTTAAAGAGCCTGATTAGTCAGTGTTTTACATGTATAACAGATAGGGGAAAGGTGTATAGTAGTGACAGTTTTGAATATATTGCAATAATTCTTAAACTATTGATCCTCTATAGGGGATAGAAGGGAGTAGCAGAAGAGAAGGGAGTAGTGGTAATTTACATTTACGCGAAAATGGTCATAGATACAAAAAAAAGTTTATTATTTTCTATTATTTGTTGATCGAGATATATTTTATTTTTGTTATTATTTATTAATCGAGATATATTTTATTTTTGTAGTTCTGAAGAACGTTTAAGTGCCTATCGTGAGTCCTCAAACTCTATGACAAATCTGGACCCGTCACGGTTATTATATAATAATAGTTTTATTAAGTTTAGCTGCTATTATTTGTTATCGAGATATATTTTATTTTTGTAGTTCTGGAATACGTTTAAATCCCTCTGTGACACTGTTAACGTCAAGATCAAACGGGAACCAGTCACAGTTATTATATAATATTTTTATTTATTTTAGCTAGCATATATGTATATGTTAGTTTTATATAGCCTTTTATATAATATAATGTAGATTATATAAGTATAAATAATAATAATGCCCTGAAACCTATAATGAACACTGGTATATGTATATGTATACAATATTAGAAAATTAATAATGTACTGATATTATTTAAGTTAAATATATAATATTAATATATAGTACTATTGATGAGTAATAATTATTAATAATATATAACATTTATAGATTGATGAATTATAAATTTCCCGCTGATCAACTAGATGATGAATTTATTATGAAATTAAAATCGAAAGATTATAAATTATAAATATTCATCAAGTGACGTAACAAAATTATTAAGAATAATTTATACAGATGTTTCTTTCTCTATTTTGTTAGTAAGATATGTTAAGACAACAACATATATTAAGTACGATTATTTCATATAATATATATTTACATTTTTTAATTAGTTTTCATAATATTAATTTTATTGTATTATTATACATAAATATTCAATTATTATTCAGATATCCGACATCATTTGAATATGATATAATTTCAAAAGGATTATTATTGGAATTTCCTTTTCTAATTGAAAGTGAGAGATATGGTGAAAATGCATCTATTTTGGCCATGGTTAATATCTAGGCTATAATTAGTATATATTAACTATAGTTACAATATATACTAATTATTTTATTCAATATACAGAAAAGATATCATCGAATAATCGTGGAATGTTTCCATAACTACCGGAAAAGGAAGGACAGGGGGAAAATGAATTCTCCATGCAGAAAACGGAAAAGATCGGAAAATTCAAATAAACCAAACATATACGGTTTAACGAATTATTCTCCAAATATACCTATTGGAGATACTGTGGATGCCTTATAGATATTTCGCGATTGGCTCTGTACACACTACACCCAAACTAATCAAAATGTTGATAAAATACAAGCATGATTAAAACATTCTATTTGAGACGAAAAATCATCTTGGATTACGGGATGGTGAAAGATGTTCTACAATACTATCCATACTTGAAAAATAATATATATATGTTAGTTTTAATATAATTATTAGTGTAATTACTAATTACTAATTAGTATAATCACTAAAAAATTTAAGAAAAATATATAATCTCAAATCATCAAAATCAATAAAATAATTGTGATAAAATATTTAAATATTTAATATTACAAAATAAGTTGATCTCAAACTATTATATATCACACTAGTATAAAATCATTGTCTCAACATTTAAAATCATTCTTACTTTTTTTTAGAAAACAGCATAAGATAACTTATGTATTATATTAAAAAAATATAACATAAATTATTTAAAATGGTTGGATAATTTTAATAAACATGCTATAACGTACTATTTTTGAAATTATGTAATGATTTGATGATTGTAATGATCCGAGAGTGTCCGACGGACACTGTCCGTGTCCGTATTCAGTTAATTTCCTCTATGTCAATTATATAGAGTTTTATTTTAAATTTAACCATTAAATTGTAATCAAAATAAATGGGGCTATGTTCGATACACACCATAAAGGTGGTTGTATCGAAGTTAACCGTACCGATAATTGTAATATGTAATACAGGCTTTGCTAAATATTCGAAGATAAATATATACTTAAAAATAAATATATTACATTATATAAAGATAATATTATTTCAAATGTCTAAAATATTATATAATTTAAAAATATAATGATCCAGATATACCAAGAATATTATAATCTTAGTGGAATGGATCCAGAAATGGAGTTTAAGCGAAGTTCGAGGAGTATATTATATAAGAAATTATATAATATATGCAAGAATGCAAAATGTAGCTGTGAAGATTGGAAATTAATTAATCTTTACAGTCAACATATTAAAAATTATGGAGAAGGTTAGCTACAATTATTCCAGCTTATTAATATATAGTTATTTTAAATTTATTATATAATAACTCCATTTTTAATATAAATCTATTGTATACAATATTTTCAGAAATATTACAGTCTCTTTTATATTTATCAACTATATTTTCTGAGAAAGGAAACATTTTTTATATGGACATTCAACTCAATAATAATATATATATATATATATATATATATATATATATATATATATATATTATTTAATAAAGAAGAAAGAATGTTTAAATTATATGTTGAAAATCAACATATATTATCACATGACGATTTTCGTGTTATATTTATATCGTTTTATTGTAGTTTTTATATATATAATATTAGTTATCCTAATAATATTAAATTAACGTTATATTTTATACAAAAAATATTATTTGATTTGCAAGATGATGATATATATATATATATATATATATATATATATTATATATATATATTATGCATATTTTTATTTAAACTTTTAATGCATCTTAAGTGATTTGATATATTTTTTATAATAAAATATGATATAAATATCCACATCATTTCTTAATCATTATTTATTTATATATTCAATACTATAATTTTTAAATTTAATATAATATAGTTTATGAAATTTCATGTTTCATTTATATTAGTAACATTCTTATTAAATAATTTTATTTTCAATAAATAATACTTGTTTATAGGTGTGCCAATAAATTAATATTCAACAAGTAATAAAGTGAATATATTGTAACTACTAGATTTAAATAAAAAAACTATTTAATATGAATGACTAGCTATAAATTATCAAATAAATAACCGAGTCATTAGATGACTCGCTTTCAATTATCAAATAAATAACTGAGTCAGTGGATGACTGGCTTTCAATTATCAAATAAATAACCTAGTCATTAGATTACTAGGTTTGATAAATGTATAAATGTAACCGAGTCGTTTTAGACCAAATAATAATGACTAGCTTTCGGCCTATAATGAGCTTATTTTTCTGAGTGTGTGTATATATATATATATATATATATATATGCATACACATACATAAGCACACACACACAAACGAATATACTATTATAACATACATATATAATCTACACACGAATATACTATTACATTTAATTAATTATACAATAAATTAATTACTATATTAAAGATTAATTGATTTTAATTTATAACAATCTATTATTCTATTTATTTACTTTATTTCTATTTTTATAGTGATTTTGCCGGACGTAAATTGGGACTTTCTCCAGTACTTCCTAGAGAACTGGAAATGCAGTTAAAGAATTATATTCTTGAAACTGAAGCGTGCCTTTTCGGAATTACGAACGAAGATGCGTGCAAATTAGCGTTTTATCTGGGTGAAAAAATAAGATACCGCATAAATTTAACGTACACCGAAGAACTGCTGGTAAAGATTGGCTACGTGGGTTTAAAAATAGAAATCCAGAAATATGTCTATAGACGTCTACGAACACCAGAAGCAACAGAAATTACAATATTATGTATATGTATATAAGTAATTATATTGTAATCCTGATATGTCTTAATAGTATTAAGTAATTTTAATTAAAGTATTAAGTTAATACTATAGTAGGAAAATATGTAATACTATTATTATTATTACCAGATTTAGGTTTACACCCGGGTTTTTGAGAGCATATGTAGACTTGTACTCTCGACATGGGTACTCTCCATCTAATATTTATAATATGGATGAAACCAGCATTTCCACGGTACAAAGCAAATGCCGAAAAATACTTGCGTGTAAGGGAAAGCGTCAGGTGTGTACATTATTATTCTTATAATGTGATTTGGAAATATTTAGTTTGTTACATATAAATATGTTTATTGATATTATAATATGAAACGACAGCATAATTTAAAATTTACTCGAATGGGTTATATATGTATGTTAATTTATATTAACTATTATATTTATTTATTATATATTTACAGGTTGATTGCAGAACAAGCGCCAATAGGGGGGAGTGCATGACGGCAGTACTGTGCATGAATCCGAAGGGGTATTTTATACCTCCTATGCTGATTTTTCCTAGTCCGGGAAAACTTAACCTTATTAAATGGTGCACCTGAGGGCTCTCTAGCCGGTTTTAACAAAACCGGCTATATGACAAAGGAGTTATTCATAACATGGATCAAACACTTCGTCGCACATGCCTGTCGTCACTCGAATGCGAGAACACTGCTAATATTGGACGGTCATTCCACACATATTAAGAATATCGAGGCTATAGACTTTGCCAGAGATACTAACCTCGATATTCTTTGTCTACCTCCCCATACCAGCCATAAGTTGCAGCCTCTAGATGTGTCCTTTATGAACCCCCTCAAACGATACTGCAACGACGAAATAACGCGAATCGTACGTGTACGGCAATTTGTTAGTTTACGTGACCTTTCAACAGTATTTAGTGCTGGATACATAAGAGCATGCAACACTTTAACTGCGGCAAGTGGGTTTAGACGCACTGGAATATACTCACTAGACGATGTGTTCGGAAGTGCAGTCTTCGAACCTTCATTCATCAATAATATTGAAATAGAAAATGATGAATCAGGTCAATTATAATTTATAATATGATAAATAATATATATATATATATTATATAATTAACAGTTATTATTAAATATTTTTTATGTACGTTTTATATAATACTAATATGCATAATTATATAATACTTATAAATATAAAAATAGTAATAATTAAATATAGATACAGATAACCCGGTGAGAAGGGACGTATACAACGAAGAGGCTCGTTCATCTCGTATGATTGGTTATTATATACATATATATTTGTAATTAACAGTTTTTATTAAATATTTTTTATGTACGTTTTCCATAGATAACAGATAGAATAGTAATTTCTCATCATAAATACAAAAGTTATTTGATATCATATAAAGTGGCCCTTATTAGACACAATTCCCATATATAGTTAGTCATCCTCATATTTTAGTATATATGATTATATTTTATATTCTAGATAACTTGAGGGAGGCTAAATCCCATATGAATTCGCTATTAATGAATTCGGAAAATGAAGATGGTACGGTGAATAGAGGTAATATTTTATATTAATTATATAATTACATTACTATATTAAATAAATTAGTATTTAGAGATATTTTATAATAGGTTATATTATAAGTAAGTTATGTTATATTATAATAGGTTATAAGCCTCAATATTTATACAGTTGCAAAGAAGGCTAAAGTCATGCACAAGTATACGTCATATACCTGATTTTTTATTAATACATTTATTAAAAATAATTATATTGACTAACTGGAATCTATATTTTCATTTTTTTAATTAGTTGTAACTTTTATTATAGATATTAAATTATAATGTTGACATATTTTCTAATAATAGCGTATATTATTGAAATAAAAAATATAAAAAATATAGAATTTAAAATTATAGTTACCGTGATATTTGATAACATTTTATTGTATTTAATTTTTCAGAGATACTTACAAATAAGTATAACTATGTTATTATATATATATATATATATATATATAATATTTATTAACTTTAAATTAACATTTATTATAACACAGGACGTCGGTGATATTTCTAGTGAATCTGAGCATATCACTACTCGAGATGTCCTGGGAGGAAGACGCAGAGCCATAGTAGGGACAGCTAGGGGCAGAGTAATGAGTTAGAAAACTAATATACATGTATACGTCATTTACCTGATTTGTTATACATTTATTTAAAATAATTATATTGACTAACAGGAATCTATATTTTCATTTTTTCTATAATTAATCTATAATTATTTTTATTTTAGATATTAAATTATAATGTTGACATATTTTCTAATAATAGCGTAGGTTATTGAAATAAACAATTTACAAGATATAGAATTTAAAATTATAGTTACAGTAATATTTGATAACATTTTTTTTGTATTTAATTTTTCAGGGATACTTGCATTAATATAATATATTAATTATATTAATTAATATTTTAAACATATTATTTATAGTTATTCATTTTCAAAAACTTATAATATGTCCTTATATAAACTGTTTACAAAATTATATTAATCCCTATTCTCTAAAAAAAATCTATAAATCGTAGGTATTATTATGAAAATCGTCAAACAAAATAATATTAATTCTATCGTAATTTACACAAGTTTACTATTTTGTTCTTGCTACTTTGCATACAATCAGTTTATAATTATACTTAACTACATTTAATCCTTTGTTAATTTTTGTTAATACTTTATATATAATATTATTTATGTGTAATATATAAATATATATTTATATTACATTTTATTTTAGGATCAAATCGCCCCTACACCAGTTATCATATTTAATGAAAGGTTCACAGAAGGAAAGATAATGATGGACGGGTCGGTCATTATTAATATTATGAATACTACAATAGCAGGAATGCTCTCTTTATTATGTTCGATATACTATATTTTTAATATTTGCCTTATAAATTAAAATTAAGTTTTATGATATTTATGTCTTTAATATATGATTATAAAATTGTTCTGTCAAATACGGCAAAGCATTTATTAAACAAATAAAAATGTAACTAATTTTTAATATATATATATATACATATTATAAGTATAATAATAATGAAATTATATACATAATCCATTCAAGGTATTGTCCAACGTTCTGATAATAGAATACTGGCTACAAATGAAACCACCTCTCGTGATTTTGGTTTTTATAAATATATAACATACATTTATATATACATTTATTTATATTAAAATGATTATATACCGGCCAGTTATAGTATTTAAATATTGCACGATTAGATAGTGAGTGAACAATCTTTATTAATAATGCCATATTTGATAATATTTTTACTATATATAGTATATTTATATATATAATTTAAATTTTATTACACTAATGTATTATACAAATACTACTTATATACTAATAATATAACATTTCCATCAGTACAAGTCACTTATACAACATGGAAGGTCATCCTCGCTAATTATGACGATGAAGAGGATGGCCTACATGCTTGCTGACCAATCGGTTTGGAGATGTAGCAAAGCGGGACAGCGGGGGAATATTAGAATAAAAGATTATGCGATATATGAAATTTTAATTAGTTAGTGTGTATATATTTATAATTATATAAAATATTATAGCTAATATATCACATATATATAATAATAGGTATATTACTATACCAAATATTTAAACTAAGTGTGATCATCTATATATATATATTTCAATTTAACAATATACAATATTAATTAATATTATACGTTAGGAATAAAAAAACTTAGAGGAGCTTCCAAACACTGTATAAAAGAAAATTCAATCTCCGAAGAGGGTCATCCCCCATGAGTGGTTCTCGAGCTGATGAAGTTATAATTCCTCCATCACATAAACCTTGGATCTATTTTGATCATATGTCCTTTATGGATGCAACTCTAATAAATAGGAAGGGAATATCAGTAGAACCGGATTCAGATTCGGATACAAAATGCATGTCGTCCCCACTGATAACTAGAGTACTATTGAAAAAAGATCGCAGGTGCCGTTAACTTTATAAGTTAATAAAAACGCAATAGTAAAATCTGGTATTTTGTCTGGTATTTAAATAGAGGGTAAAATTAGGGAAAATAAATTGAAAAAAGAAATAATAATTGAGAATGTAAAAACGCATTAGAAAAGGAACTTCGTAAAGGAACTCTCATCGGAGAGGTCGTCGAACCAACTCGTAAGAGAGCCAGATATGATGAAGAGAAGGAGTTTACATGGAATAATAATTGGAAGAAAGCAGGGTTCCATTATTTTTGGTAAAAACCTGTTTTTAAGGGGCAAACATGGCGAAAAGCGGTAAAAACTTATCTCTACCAAAAATAATGGAACCCGGATTTTATTGTATTTTGGTCTGAAGACGAAAAATATCCTCCGGATTATCTGCCGGATAAACTTGGAACTCATTCTAAAATAGTCTGCAGTTTGATGGATATCTGTGAACTTTTAACCTATGATTTGTTAGAATTTTTTGAATTATTTTTAATTATATCATTCACAAACGTCGATAACAAATTCTTCTGTATACATGTTGATACTTAGGTGATGCTCGACATCAGCCCCTCACCTATGCGTACAGTAAACCCTTACTCTAATAAAAACACACCTGTTCGAAATCGCGTATAAATAACTCCGAAAACACGGCCGAAAACTCACACGATGTTGATGGCAGTGTATAAACCATCAGGTTACAAGGTTACTATATCTTCTTCTATCCACCAATGTAGTCTGATCGTCTAGCTACTAGGGAAGATAGCGACAAGGAGAATATGGAGGTTGACGAAGATCAGCCATCTTGTAGTGAGAGTAAAGATGCGCAATCTCTGAGCGAGGCCCTAGCTTTAATTTAACAAGAGTTAAATCTACAGAATTTTTAGGTATAATAATTTACGAGAATTTAGATTGGAAACTACACATAATATATCTAAAAAATAAATTAAAAAAAATAATTTGGATAACTAATATAATTTCTAAATTTTTAAACCAAAAGGCCTTACTACATGTATATAATTCAATTTTTACCACATATTAATTATTGTATAATATTGTGGGGTAATACTTATAAGACTAACACATTATGCATCAATATTTTACAAAAAAGAATTATTCGTATTATACATAATAAACCTTATCTTTATCATACTAAGGATTTATTTAAATTCAACAATATATTTTGGAAACAGCCAGTGGGGTATATTTTCACTTCTGGTGAGATGCCAGCTGATTTAATTATTATCAAGCTAAAACAGTGTATAGGTAGAATTATTAATTGTGGACTTATACCTAAATTAATGATTTTTCATCAGGGACCTAGTAATAGGGGTTGCGTTACTAAATTAGGTATAACAATCAATAAACCATTTATTGTATATACAAATATGAACAATTTCTTTATATATAATCCACCACACTTAATAAAGAGTATCAGAAATAGTTTGTCTAAATGTTTTATGTTTGAAAATAATACTCAACTCGTAAGAGAGCCAGGCGTGATGAAGAGGAGGAGTTTACTAGTAAAATTATTGTGGATATCGTTTTAACGAAATGCAAAAAATGTATGCATTATCTCTATGGCATTCGAGCCCTAAATGCTATTTAATATTGGATAAAACTTTAACACTACCAAACATAAGTACATTAAGAAAAACTATGAATATTATAAAATTAATGCCTGGATTTCATGATATTATGTTTGATGCATTAAAAGATAAATGTGAAAAGTAAAGCATTAAAGATAAACTTATATTAATTGTATTTGACGAAATGTCATTGAAAATCGATCTTAAATATAACGTTAAATATGATTTATTAGATGGCTTACACAATACAGGAGATGGAGATATTAGTAAATATATTGCTAATTACGTTACAGTATTCATGATAAAAAGTTTATCTGGGACTTGAAAACAGCCAGTGGGGTATTTTTTCACTTCTGGTGTGATGCCATCTGATTTAATTATTATCAAGCTAAAACAGTGTATAGGTAGACTTATTAATTGTGGACTTATACCTAAATTAATGATTTTTGATATGGGCCCTAGTAATAGGGGTTGCATTTCTAAATTAGGTATAACAATCAATAAACCATTTTTTGTATATAGAAATATGAAAAATGTCTTTATGTATAATCCACCACACTTAATAAAGAGTATCAGAAATAGTTTTATGTTTGAAAATAATAAGATATCAATGGAAGTTATTAAAAATTGTAAGATATAAAATCAAATTCAAAACTTCCTTTAGCGTCTAAATTAAATATAAAGCATGTACAACTAAAACCATTTTCTAAAATCTAGCTTACGAACTCTTAAGCAACAGTGTTGCATTAGGAATTGAGACGTCAGTTATTGTTAAATTAATTGAAGGTGGTGCATTATATACTAGTCATTTTTGAAAAATTTGTAATAATCTTTTTGTTATATTTAATATTTCTTTATATAATACAAATATTGTATATAAAAATCCTCCGAGACGCCCTCGTCGTCAACATCGACCTCCGTGATGCCCTCGTCGTCAACATCGATATCCGTTATCCCACAACCACTACATACTATTCAAGTGATGCACTCGCCATCACCATTATACTATGCGACACCAACCCCATCACCCGATACATCTATAATACACTCGCCTATGCCTACTCATAGAATAGATACCCCACCACCTCCTCTATATATGAAATCCACTGCGATTCCACCCCCATGGCCATCTCCAACATGCTACCCACACATCCCGTATATCTCGCCCGCCTGTCTGTTATCAATATAATTGTTGAGAAGGGGGGATGTTATATATACTCGATTTTTGTGTTATTATGAGAAGGGGAGATGTTGTATGTCTATATGTTATATGTCTATATGTCTCGAATAGATGCTATCAATGTATAATTAATGAACCAGATAATGGACAAACTGGTATGTATTGTATTGTTTTCGTATAACTAATTCGTTAGACTGGCACAAATGGTGGCGTGCATCTCATACATATGTCACTGTATGATAACCGCTTAGTCACATAGATAACCTCGGCAACGTAAGCCGCATTAACGTAGTATGACACTGTACGCCGTATATATACTAATAAATATGCCTAACACCTTCCATTTGTTATTCACTTCCATAACCACATAACATCTCTGAGTCGACATTAGATTCAGATAAGGTATTATCAATTTTGTTAAATTATATATATATATATATAATATTATTATAAATATTTCAGAGCAACGAATCAATATATATTGGCAGTAATTTACAGCCTATTTCTGAGTCGACATTAGATTCGGATAAGGTATTTAATTTTATAAATTTTTTTAAATTATATAAATCTATATATACCTATATATATTATTATGTGGTTATATATATATATATATAATTATAATATTATCAATATAGCAGATACTTTTTGTAATTACGTTACCTGTGAGTAATATATATATATATTTTGTATCCATTAGTAATATTTTATCAATTTTATTTAATAAATGCATTGAAAATGATGTTTACCATGATGTACTTAAAAAATCTAAAGTTATATAATTTTATATAAAAAAGGAAATAAAAATGATTGCTCGAATTATAGGCCAATATCATTAACATCACAATTTTGAAAAAATTTTGAAAAAGGGAATCTTCTGTATGGATGCGGACAGTTCTGTATGTAACACCGCATTTCATTCATTTCTCAAAACCTGTTTTTATTTATTAAATTTTTATTAGCTTTAATTCATTCATTTCTCAAAACCTGGCCCAAACAATAGGGTTTTATTGCTTTTGGATGGCCATTCGACCCATATAATAAATCTAGATACAGCATCCGTACAATTTACGCCGTACACATAATTACACGTCGATGTAATAGAGTACGTATGTTATTGAAACGTGCATTTTATTACATATTAAACTGCTCGATTTCAATTGGTCGTAAAACGGACATACGCAATAATTCTATGAATCGGTTTCAGATGAAATATAGCATTCGTCAGTACACAACGCGTTCGTAAGGACGTAACATGTGACACATAACTACAGATACGAGACACTCTGCGACATGGGAGATGGAACAACTCAGTATTACGACCACGACGAGGATTGCGTGGTAACTCTGCCCGATAGGTTATCGGTATACACGCCGAGAAGGAAACCCTCCAGAGGGGTGAAGATGCGGAGATTGGAGGCTAGGGGAATGGGCAACTAGTGGAGATAAAGCAGGAGCAGGAGACGGTGGCCACTGATTCTAAAAAGAGAACACGCATAAAAACCGAAGCCCCGGTGACCCCTAACAGTACCGGTAGCGCTAACAGCGGCATATTCACCATGGTGACGAGGTCAGCTACTAAGCGAAAGCTAGACGAGATGAGTCAGGATGATTGGGTAACTAAGTGCAGCGTTACTAGTGATAGTACCAGTCCGCAGCGGGATGAATTGAAGAGAATTTACGGGTTATACCATATATATATATATATATATATATATATATAATAAATTATTAATAATAATTAATAACATTCAGTATATACACATTATTTAAATACTATATTATATAGTATATATATATTATTATATATATTATATATATTATTATATATTAGTATACTCAATGTAATACTGTTTATTAAAAATATGTTTTTATTAAAGACTATTATTAAATAATATTAATTATTATAACTTAGAACTGATATATAGTTGTATAATACCAGGAACTGATCCCTGATAATACTATTATAATCAAGATATTTATAATGTAGATTCTACATTAACAGAATTACATATAAAATATAATTGGTATATTATATACACAACACATACGTATATATATATATATATATATATAATGTTCTAGAAAAAATATTCTAGAAAAATTGTTTTATTTATAAAATACATTGTTAATATTAATCAAAGGTGACATTTGCAAAATCAAATTAGAGTTTGCAGACATATTTCTCCAGATATAAAAAGAATATCGAGAACGAATTACAATTGCAACAAAAAGTGGTGCAGCTACGAGAGATGTAAGTATATCCCGTAATATAACCCGTAGTAGCAGTAAATAACTTGTATAAATACATAATAAATACTAACAGATGATATTTGTAATGAATTAAGGAAATACTCGAACAGTGTTGGAAATATATATATATATAAAGAAAAGCAATCCATATTATTAATTATTTATATTTTAATGTATTTAATGTTGTCCTATATAATTACAATTACATAGGAGAAAGAGCTAGATGATTCTGTAAGGATGTAGTTCATTAATTGTTGGTACTTTAAAGACACTAATGGACAAGCATTAATATACACCGAATCAGATATATAATGTTGACGAAACCAATATAACAACAGTACCGAGTAGACATGTGAAAGTGTTATCTCAGAAAGGAAAGTGTCAAATTTGTATTTATTTAATATTATAAATAAATTATAATTAGTAATTAGAAAATGATATACGCAATTATTACATCGTCTCCATTTCGTGAAAATAATAGCAAAGTAAAATAAATTATACTTTTAATATTTTAATAATAATTCATAACAAATTATAATATAATATAGATAAAATAGATAATATTTTTATATATATATATATATATAATTTTACAGATTTGCCAGAATGTAGAAGATGTGATATCTCTACATTCACTACGATAATCACTGTGATCTCAATCAACGTAGCCAACTTTCTCAACAATAATACCAGAATATACAATGGATGGTGCATCGACTAGTACCGTGTATCAACGTCGATACAAGTTTAACTTCTATTGTTCAGATCAAAAGAAGGTTTACTATAATGTAATACATTTAAATATGTTAATTTTTTATAATTTATAGGAAATTCAATGATGAATTGGTTAAAGGAAAATTAAACAAAACTATCGCTATTTTTGAGATGGTGCGAGTAATCGAAAGGCCAGAAAAAAAAAGTGGTATAGATCTCCTGTGCAATTCACTTGCAGAAAATATGAAAGGTATTTTATTAGTCTTAATATATGATTTTTTTGACGAATACATATAAAAACCTCATTTGGTTTATATATTGAAATCAATAAAAGTATAAATTTTAAACTCATAAATATTATTCCTCATTTTGAAATTATCGAAAGATGATGATTTAAAAGAGATAACAAATATTTTTCTAGAGATATAATACTTGCGTGAAAATGTGTAATTCTGTATAAAAAACATATTGTGTACGTACGAATATGCAACTACAAAACGGAGCGCCTACATATTCGAGTATAATAAGAGTGGATGGTTGACAAAGGAAATCTTTTCTGTATGGATGCGGCATTTCATTCATTTCTCAAAACCTGGCCCAAACAATAGGGTTTTATTGCTTTTGGATGGCCATTCGACCCATATAAAAAATCTAGACAATTATAAATATGGCGAGAAAAATTATATTGATATTGTATATTTTCCTCCCCATACCACATACAAGCTACAGCCGTTAGATGTCGGTTATATGGGACAGTTAAAGATATATATTAATAAAATACTAGAATATCACATGAGAATTAAAGGTAACATCCGATTACACGACTTGGTAGGGATATATAATCTTGCGACCATTGAAATTAATTCAATAACGGTGGCAATATTCATTTAAAAGAACAGGAATAATTCCGATTAATGAGGCTAGCTGGAATGGGCAACTAGTGGAGATAAAGCAGGAGCAGGAGACTGCACCTAAAAAGAGAACACGCGTAAAAACCGAAGCCCCGGTGACCCCTAACAGTACCGGTAGCGCTAACAGCGGCATATTCACCATGGTGACAAGGTCAGCTACTAAGCGAAAGCTAGACGAGATGAGTCAGGATGATTGGGTAACTAAGTGCAGCGTTACTAGTGATAGTACCAGTCCGCAGCGGGATGAATTGAAGAGAATTTACGGGTTATACCATATATATATATATATATATATATATATATATATATATATATATAATAATAATTAATAACATTCAGTATATACACATTATTTAAATACTATATTATATAGTATATATATATTATTATATATATTATATATATTATTATATATTAGTATACTCAATGTAATACTGTTTATTAAAAATATGTTTTTATTAAAGACTATTATTAAATAATATTAATTATTATAACTTAGAACTGATATATAGTTGTATAATACCAGGAACTGATCCCTGATAATACTATTATAATCAAGATATTTATAATGTAGATTCTACATTAACAGAATTACATATAAAATATAATTGGTATATTATATACACAACACATACGTATATATATATATATATATATATATATAATGTTCTAGAAAAAATATTCTAGAAAAATTCTTTTATTTATAAAATACATTGTTAAGATTAATCAAAGGTGACATTTGCAAAATCAAATTAGAGTTTGCAGACATCTTTCTCCAGATATAAAAAGAATATCGAGAACGAATTACAATTGCAACAAAAAGTGGTGCAGCTACGAGAGATGTAAGTATATCCCGTAATATAACCCGTAGTAGCAGTAAATAACTTGTATAAATACATAATAAATACTAACAGATGATATTTGTAATGAATTAAGGAAATACTCGAACAGTGTTGGAAATATATATATATATAAAGAAAAGCAATCCATATTATTAATTATTTATATTTTAATGTATTTAATGTTGTCCTATATAATTACAATTACATAGGAGAAAGAGCTAGATGATTCTGTAAGGATGTAGTTCATTAATTGTTGGTACTTTAAAGACACTAATGGACAAGCATTAATATACACCGAATCAGATATATAATGTTGACGAAACCAATATAACAACAGTACCGAGTAGACATGTGAAAGTGTTATCTCAGAAAGGAAAGTGTCAAATTTGTATTTATTTAATATTATAAATAAATTATAATTAGTAATTAGAAAATGATATACGCAATTATTACATCGTCTCCATTTCGTGAAAATATTAGCAAAGTAAAATAAATTATACTTTTAATATTTTAATAATAATTCATAACAAATTATAATATAATATAGATAAAATAGATAATATTTTTATATATATATATATATATAATTTTACAGATTTTCCAGAATGTAGAAGATGTGATATCTCTACATTCACTACGATAATAACTGTGATCTCAATCAACGTAGCCAACTTTCTCAACAATAATACCAGAATATACAATGGATGGTGCATCGACTAGTACCGTGTATCAACGTCGATACAAGTTTAACTTCTATTGTTCAGATCAAAAGAAGGTTTACTATAATGTAATACATTTAAATATGTTAATTTTTTATAATATATAGGAAATTCAATGATGAATTGGTTAAGGAAAAGGAAAATTAAAGGAAAATTAAACAAAACTATCGCTATTTTTGAGATGGTGCGAGTGATCGAAAGGCCAGAAAAAAAAAGTGGTATAGATCTCCTGTGCAATTCACTTGCAGAAAATATGAAAGGTATTTTATTAGTCTTAATATATGATTTTTTTGACGAATACATATAAAAACCTCATTTGGTTTATATATTGAAATCAATAAAAGTATAAATTTTAAACTCATAAATATTATTCATCATTTTGAAATTATCGAAAGATGATGTTTTAAAGAGATAACAAATATTTTTCTAGAGATATAATACTTACGTGAAAATGTGTAATTCTGTATACAAAACACCTTGTGTACGTACGAATATGCAACTACAAAACGGAGCGCCTACATATTCGAGTATAATAAGAGTGGATGAATGACAAAGGAAATCTTTTCTGTATAGATGCGGCATTTCATTCATTTCTCAAATACTGGCCCAAAAAATAGGGTTTTATTGCTTTTGGATGGCCATTCGACCCATATAAACAATCTAGATATTATAAATATGGCGAGAAAATTTGATTGTTATATTGGGACCGTTAAAGACATATATTAATAAAATACTAGAATATCACATGAGAACTAGAGATATCATCCGATGAAGAGGAATATAATCACTGAAAGTGAATTTTTAGTTTTATTCAACGTAGAATGCTGCTTAGTGATGAACATCTCTCTTGTGAAATTTATTTATATATATAAAATAATATATATATATATATATATATATATATATATATATATATATATATATACATATTATAAGTATAATAATAATGAAATTATATACATAATCCATTCAAGGTATAATCCAACGTTCTGATAATAGTATACTGGCTACAAATGAAACCCCCTCTCGTGATTTTGCTAATAAATATATAACATACATTTATTTATATTATAATGATTATATACCGGCCAGTTATATTATTTTTAAATGTTGCACGATTAGATAGTGAGTGAACAATATTTATTAATAATGCCATATTTGATAATATTCTTACTATATATAGTATATTTATATATAATTTACATTTTATTACACTAATGTATTATACAAATACTACTAATATACTAATAATATAACATTTCCATCAGTACAAGTCACTTATACAACATGGAAGGTCATCCTCGCTAATTATGACGATGAAGAGGATGGCCTACATGCTGGCTGACCAATAGGTTTGGAGATGTAGCAAAGCGGGACAGCGGGGGAATATTAGAATAAAAGATTATGCGATATATGAAATTTTAATTAGTTAGTGTGTATATATTTATAATTATATAAAATATTACAGCTAATATATCACATATATATATAATAATAGGTATATTATTATACCAAATATTTAAACTAAGTGTGATCATCTATATATATATATATATATATATATATATATATATATATATTTCAATTTAACAATATACAATATTAATTAATATTATACGTTAGGAATAAAAAAACTTGGAGGAGCTTCCAAACACTGTATAAAAGAAAATTCAATCTCCGAAGAGGGTCATCCCCCATGAGTGGTTCTCGAGCTGATGAAGTTATAATTCCTCCATCACATAAACCTTGGATCTATTTTGATCATATGTCCTTTATGAATGCAACTCTAATAAATAGGAAGGGAATATCAGTAGACCCGGATTCAGATTCGGATAAAAAATTCATGTCGTCCCCACTGATAACTAGAGTACTATTGAAAAAAGACCGCAGGTGCCGTTAACTTTATAAGTTAATAAAAACGCAATAGTAAAATCTGGTAAAATTAGGAGGGTAAAATTAGGGAAAATAAATTGAAAAAATAAATAATAATTGAGAATGTAAAAACGCATTAGAAAAGGAACTTCGTAAAGAAACTCTCGTCGGAGAGATCGTCGAACCAACTCGTAAGAGAGCCAGATATGATGAAGAGAAGGAGTTTACATGGAATAATAATTGGAAGAAAACAGGGTTCCATTATTTTTGGTAAAAACCTGTTTTTAAGGGGCAAACATGGCGAAAAGCGGTAAAAACTTATCTCTACCAAAAATAATGGAACCCGGATTTTATTGTATTTTGGTCTGAAGACGAAAAATATCCTCCGGATTATCTGCCGGATAAACTTGGAACTCATTCTAAAATAGTCTGCAGTTTGATGGATATCTGTGAACTTTTAACCTATGATTTGTTAGAATTTTTTGAATTATTTTTAATTATATCATTCACAAACGTCGATAACAAATTCTTCTGTATACATGTTGATACTTAGGTGATGCTCGACATCAGCCCCTCACCTATGCGTACAGTAAACCCTTACTCTACTATATCTTCTTCTATCCACCAATGTAGTCTGATCGTCTAGCTATTAGGGAAGATAGCGACAAGGAGAATATGGAGGTTGACAAGGATCAGCCGTCTTGTAGTGAGCGTAAAGATGCAAAATCTCTGAGCGAGGCCCTAGCTTTAATTTAACAAGAGTTAAATCTACAGAATTTTTAGGTATAATAATTTACGAGAATTTAGATTGGAAACACATATTATATCTAAAAAATAAATTAAAAAAAATAATTTGGATAACTAATAACTTAAATTATATAAATCTATATATACCTATATATATTATTATGTGGTTATATATATATATAATTATAATATTATCAATATAGCAGATACTTTTTGTAATTACGTTACCTGTGAGTAATATATATATATATTTTTGATTTTGATTTTAACTTTTTTTTAATACGTAACATTATTTTATCCATTAGTAATATTTTATCAATTTTATTTAATAAATGCATTGAAAATGATGTTTACCCTGATGTACTTAAAAAATCTAAAGTTATATAATTTTATATAAAAAAGGAAATAAAAATGATTGCTCGAATTATAGGCCAATATCATTAACATCACAATTTTGAAAAATTTTTGAAAAAAGGAAATCTTCTGTATGGATGCGGACAGTTCTGTATGTAACACCGCATTTCATTCATTTCTCAAAACCTGGCCCAAACAATAGGGTTTTATTGCTTTTGGATGGCCATTCGACCCATATAATAAATCTAGATACAGCATCCGTACAATGTACGCCGTAAACATCATTACACGTCGATGTAATAGAGTACGTATGTTATTGAAACGTGGCATTTTATTACACATTAAACTGCTCGATTTCAATTGGTAGTAAAACGGACATACGCAATAATTCTATGAATCGGTTGCAGTTGAAATATAACATTCGTCAGTACACAACGCGTTCGTAAGGACATGTCGACACATAACTACAGATACGAGATACTCTGCGACGTGGGAGATGGAACAACTCAGTATTACGACCATAACGAAGATTGCGTGGTAACTCTGCCCGATAGGTTATCGGTATACACGCCGAGAAGGCAACCCTCCAGAGGGGTGAAGATGCGGAGATTGGAGGCTAGCGGGAATGGGCAACTAGTGGAGATAAAGCAGGAGCAGGAGACGATGGCCACTGCATCTAAAAAGAGAACACGTATAAAAACCGAAGCCCCGGTGATCCCTAACAGTACCGGTAGCGCTAACAGCGGCGTATTCACCATCGTGACGAGGTCAGCAACTAAGCGAAATCTAGACGAGTCAGCATGATTGGGTAACTAAGTTCAGCGTTACTAGTGATAGTGACAGTCCGCAGCGGGATGAATTGAAGAGAATTTACGGGTTATACCGTATATATATATACCATATATATATATATATATATTATAAAATTTTTAAATATTTTATTACGTGTATAATAATATTGGTAAATATATATAATAATATATCGTAATTTTTTTTTAAATTTGTATAATTTTTTAAAATGTTCTCTATTTTTTAAAATGTTCTCTATTTTTTAAAATAATTTTCTATATTTCAAGCTCCATAACTTTTTGACTACTTATTAAAACTACATGGAATTTTCAAAGTTTATATATAATATAGTATTATTTATATATAACAAAAATGCTACCATATATTGTATTACTACATATAATAAAGTTAACATTTATGGACAATTTCTGGAATTTTTATTTTTTTATAAAGGGTAACATGTAGGTCCCATTATCTTGATCTTATAGTTATCATACAATTTTAAATGTTTATTATATATATATAGTTATAAATATAATATACAAGATAAAAAAGATTAGCTTATTATTTTATGTATTTCTAGAGTTATGGTGCTTTTAGTAAATCATACATCTCCTATGTTCACCATGTAAACATTGATAACTGGCGCCTTCCCTTAAATCAGTAATATTAGGTTTAAAAATCTTTAAAAATAATTTAAATTTCAATATTATTATTTCTATATTATTACCAATATACACACAATAATAGTTTACTAGTTTATTATAATTTAATAGTATTTTAATAATCATTATATTTATAAATTTATGTTACTAAATATAATATGAATGTATTGTGTATTCTAGCCATCTATCGTGAGTAGTGAACGTATGTATTGCGCGCTTCCTGCCTACACCTTCTAGTGCGCTACACACACACACACACACACACACACACAGATACACACACACATACATACACACACATACACATACAAAACACACACAATGCACGGCACATACACACATATATATATATACTCTCAAATATATATTTTATTGATATTTTAATAATGGCCATAAATTTCCTGGAATGATATTACTGATATTCTCTATTTTCTCCTATATAATAATATTTGTACCCTCATTCTGGGGGTTTTTATTTATTATTATTTATTATTATTTATTCATTATTAAGTATGGATTTTTCTTGTATAATATGTGAATTAGATATCTCTAATAGCGACATTGCTATAGACTGTGATGAATGCCACAGATGGAATCATCTTTCCTGTGGTACAGGTATTTCTCTATTAGAGTATAGGGAAATGATGAATGGCAATTTAAATCTAGGATGGAAATGTAGAAATTGCAATATTATTAATTCACGTCCTTCAAGTTTTTTTGGTGAAATTAATCAAGTTGGTGATATAAATGAAAATAACCATGAACCTTCAATTCAACCAGTAAATAACATTGATATTGATGAAGTAACATTAATAGAAGGAGGAAACCAGAATAATGGAGTAAGTATTAATTTAAAGTATTTATTTATATTATATTTATTTCATACTAACGAATTTATGAGTTATTTTATGTATATTTATAGTGAACTAATTTATTATTATTTTTATATTCATCAGGATATGTTAACTGATAAATATGGGTATTCATATACCATTAAAAAAGATAGTAGAAGAACTGCAATAAATTGGATGTGCAGTAAAAGATGCAAGCCATCTTTTTGTAAAGCGGCATATAAATATATTGATGGAAATTATATAAGAAATAATATCTATCATATTTGTGTAATGCAAAATAGTAAGTAATTAATATTATTTAATTATAATTTATAATATATATTAAATAATGCTTATTGTAACTAGGAATTTCAGATCTTATTATTTAAAAAAAACAATTACAGAAATTGGAATAAAAAGATCATATGCATCTGCAAGTGGTATTTTAAATGATGTAAGTATGCATTAATTACTAATACATTACATAATATTAATTTTTTAATTACAGGAACTTTTAAATGATAAATCATTGGTTCATGTGATACCCAAAAAACAAAACTTAATAGATTGCATAAACTATAATAGAAGGAAAGGGAGGCCAACGGATTTAAAAACAATTAATTTTGTTATAAATTTTGAAAAAATTCAACAACACTTTTTTAGATCAATCAATCAATCAAAACATATAATTTTGATGTCTGAAGAAATGATCATTAACTTAGAAAAGTGTAGAGTAGGGTATATTGATGGTACATTTAGGATTATCAATAAACCATTTAAGCAGCTTCTAGGGATACATTATTTCTCATGGTTATTAAATATTTATTATCAATATGTAATTTTACTATATTTATTTAATATTTAGGATCATGTACAAAACAATTCTGCTTTTCCTATATACTGATGAGTTCTAGAACAATAATTGACTATGTTGAAGTTTTCTCTAAAATAAAGGAGCTGATACCTAACCATTGTATGCGGAGAGTTGTTATGGACTACGAGAAAGGTGCATGGAATGCAGTAGGTGCGGTGTTTCCCGAAGCGGAAATAAAGGGATGTTTATTCCATTACTGTAAGGTTAATTTAAATATATTTATAAGTTATAAAAACAAATAATCAATATTTTAATATTTTAGTCAATTATAAAAAATATCTCAAAAATGGGATTAATGGTTAGGTATAAAGATGAAATTTATACAAAAGATCTGTTAAAGAAAATGATTTGTCTGCCATTCCTCCCTCATAATCACATCAGGACTAATTTCGACAGAATTGCTTCGACAATTAGTCCTGATGATGACATATTAATCAAATTTAAAAACTATATGTTAAGACAATGGATATGTTCTAATATACATCCGTTATCTTTATATACATCCGTTATCATTACAATTATTAAAATCATTACAATATAATACCAATTATAATACAATACATGTAGTTTTTTTTAATAGTATAATTTATAAATAATATATATTTATATTATATATTTATTTTTTACATTAAATTACATAATTACTAATATATAATTTCAAACTATTCGCTTATAGCTCCTTATGGAAGAGACCTAAATAGTCAACATATGGCACACAGCTCTGAAACTTTAAGTCAAGGTTAATAATAAATATTATTGCAAAGATATTGCACTCCCTATCTATCTCTAGTACCTCAAAATTTAATATAATCAAACTATTAACACTAGATAGCGATATATTATATGAAATGTTATATCATGTATTGTTATATAAATTTCTTGTTTTCTATTTATATACATACATTTAAATCATTAAAATCATTAAATCATTACAATTATTAAAATCATTACAATATAATACCAATTATAATACAATACATGTAGTTTTTTTTAATAGTATAATTTATAAATAATATATATTTATATTATATATTTATTTTTTACATTAAATTACATAATTACTAATATATAATTTCAAACTATTCGCTTATAGCTCCTTATGGAAGAGACCTAAATAGTCAACATATGGCACACAGCTCTGAAACTTTAAGTCAAGGTTAATAATAAATATTATTGCAAAGATATTGCACTCCCTATCTATCTCTAGTACCTCAAAATTTAATATAATCAAACTATTAACACTAGATAGCGATATATTATATGAAATGTTATATCATGTATTGTTATATAAATTTCTTGTTTTCTATTTATACATACATTTAAATCATTAAAATCATTAAATCATTACAATTATTAAAATCATTACAATATAATACCAATTATAATACAATACATGTAGTTTTTTTTAATAGTATAATTTATAAATAATATATATTTATATTATATATTTATTGTTTACATTAAATTACATAATTACTAATATATAATTTCAAACTATTCGCTTATAGCTCCTTATGGAAGAGACCTAAATAGTCAACATATGGCACACAGCTCTGAAACTTTAAGTCAAGGTTAATAATAAATATTATTGCAAAGATATTGCACTCCCTATCTATCTCTAGTACCTCAAAATTTAATATAATCAAACTATTAACACTAGATAGCGATATATTATATGAAATGTTATATCATGTATTGTTATATAAATTTCTTGTTTTCTATTTATATACATACATTTAAATCATTAAAATCATTAAATCATTACAATTATTAAAATCATTACAATATAATACCAATTATAATACAATACATGTAGTTTTTTTTAATAGTATAATTTATAAATAATATATATTTATATTATATATTTATTTTTTACATTAAATTACATAATTACTAATATATAATTTCAAACTATTCACTTATAGCTCCTTATGGAAGAGACCTAAATAGTCAACATATGGCACACAGCTCTTCAACTTTAAGTCAAGGTTAATAATAAATATTATTGCAAAGATATTGCACTCCCTATCTATCTCTAGTACCTCAAAATTTAATATAATCAAACTATTAACACTAGATAGCGATATATTATATGAAATGTTATATCATGTATTGTTATATAAATTTCTTGTTTTCTATTTATATACATACATTTAAATCATTAAAATCATTAAATCATTACAATTATTAAAATCATTACAATATAATACCTATTATAATACAATACATGTAGTTTTTTTTAATAGTATAATTTATAAATAATATATATTTATATTATATATTTATTGTTTACATTAAATTACATAATTACTAATATATAATTTCAAACTATTCGCTTATAGCTCCTTATGGAAGAGACCTAAATAGTCAACATATGGCACACAGCTCTGAAACTTTAAGTCAAGGTTAATAATAAATATTATTGCAAAGATATTGCACTCCCTATCTATCTCTAGTACCTCAAAATTTAATATAACCAAACTATTAACACTAGATAGCGATATATTATATGAAATGTTATATCATGTATTGTTATATAAATTTCTTGTTTTCTATTTATATACATACATTTAAATCATTAAAATCATTAAATTATTACAATTATTAAAATCATTACAATATAATACCAATTATAATACAATACATGTAGTTTTTTTTAATAGTATAATTTATAAATAATATATATTTATATTATATATTTATTGTTTACATTAAATTACATAATTACTAATTAGTTTAAGTTATTGTTTTATAATTATATACATTTTAAAGTTTAAATTCCTAACAATACAATACATGTTATTTTTACTATTATGATTTATAACAATATATTTATAACTATATAATTATATTATCATTTTAAAATCATGTCAATACATATTATAATACAATATACATGTATATTGTATATAATATATTATTTACAATTACAATAAATATAAAAATTATTATTATAAAACTATTAACACTAGATGGCTATATTAAATTAGTAGGTTACACAAATTTACACAAGTGCAATATCTTTCCCTTTCCCGAAAATCTGTGAGTATACTCACAAATGCTCTAGTTATTTAGTTGATAAATTTAGAATTAATATTTATATGTGATTTATTAAAAAAAACAATATGCTAATTAATTATATAATTTCAAACTATTCACTTATAGCACCTTATGGAAGAGATCTTCATCATGATACACAAAACTCGGCGCATTTACTAAGTCAAGGTTAATAATAAATATTATTGTAGATAATAGTTTGTAGTATACACGTATATATATGTATATATATTTTAGGATATCATGATTTTACTCAGAAGTTCTCTAGTTATTTTAGTTGATAAATTTAGAATTAATAGTTATATTAGTGATTTATTAAAAAAAACAATATTTATTAACAAAAATTAATATAATATGTTAACATTTGTGTTAAACAATTATTATCTAGTATAATATACATAGTTGTACCGATTGGATTAATCATTTTTTTAATTTTGTCGTTATTGAAACGGAATACTAATTATAAGTACATAATCTTTAATATATAATATATGTATTTATTTATTTTTAGTAATTCAAGATGTACGACAATTAAAAACCAATGAAAATTTATATATTAAAAGAATTCAAGAGTGTTAGTATTAATTAATATTTTTTTTATCTAAACTATTATTTAATTAATAAAAGTACAATCAAATTATTATATTATATTTATAAATATAATTCATTACATAATAATTTTATTTTATACAGTAGAACAAGACGTCTCGAGATTGCAAGCTAGGCAACAAAATATTATCGAAAATATAACGAATAATGTTAATTCGGGAGATAGGGCTAACATCGATATTGCAAAACTGAGTGAACATGAAATAGTTAGTACATTGAATTCAGCCAATATGTAAATAAAGGCGATATTACGATAATATTATATTTATAAGATAATTTGATATTATATTATGACTATGTATTTATAAACCTATTTTATTGCTATATCCTGTATTACTACGATTTCTATTTAAACAGTTATTTTGTAATTTTTAGATTGAAATATTTACCCTCATCGGTGGGAAAACACCTCGGAAAATGACACGTAATATTTTACGTCAAATACATACTCCTGAATATTGGCAGGGATTGTCGTATACGACGAGGCCGAGGAGAATTGGAGAAGCTAAAAAAGAATCATTTTATAAAACATCACTATGGAGAAATGTGATTGGTTAGTTTTATTAGCTATATTAACAATATAAACACTTGTATAAATCTATTAGCATTCTATCCACAGAAAATAATGTATTTTTATTCAACATTGTACATACGAAATAAACTATTAATTGAATGCTACTATAATATTTACCTGGATATGATACTAGGGTATTGCATTCATACATATTAATTTCTAATCTTAATGCAAAATTAGTACATGTTAAATATATTTTATCTCAATAATTATTAGTCTAATTATTAAATATTTGTTTTTATAGGAGCTTTAAGAATAACATTTAAAGATGAGTCGGACTGCGTGCTTAAAAATGAACTACATATGGGTTTTAAGGCCGTCAAATATAAGGTTTGTAATACTACTAATTTCTTTAATTAAGTTATAAAAATCTATTTATTATTATTTCTTAAGATTATGTTTAATATTAATATTAATATGTATATATATATATATATATATATATAAAATAATAAAATTATGTGTGTATTCACAGTTGCAAGCATTATTATAAAATCAAATAATCATATTAGAATTTCCTTTGTATATAATATTTATTATAATATGTAAATAATAATATTTAATAACATAATTTTTTGGAAAAACATGTTTTTATTGAAATCAATATATTTAATAATATGCATACATATAAAATATATATATTAACACAACAATAATGCATTTATTATATTTTAGCGAAAAGATGAATCACTTAAAAAAGATGATATAGAGAATGATGTTCTATCTGATGTATCATCTGTTTGTTAACATTTGTATTTAATAAACAATTTTTAAATAAATTTGTAATATAATCATATTATTTTCTAATTTGTAGTGTTAATTAACATAATAAATATATTTATTATAGTAAAAACAGAGGCTATAGCCTCTATTTATAAATAAAATCTAAATAGATTATAAATAGAGTCTAAATAGAGGCTAAATAGAGGCTAAATATAGTCAAAATTAGAGGCTAAATAGAGTATAAATAGAGTCAAAATAGAGTATAAATAGAGTCAAAATAGAGTCTAAATAGAGTGAAAATAGAGTGAAAACAGAGGCTAAATAGAGTGAAAATAGAGTGAAAATAGAGTGAAAACAGAGGCTAAATAGAGTGAAAATAGAGTGAAAATAGAGTGAAAATAGAGTGAAAATAGAGTGAAAATAGAGTGAAAATAGAGTCTAAATAGAGTGAAAATAGAGTGAAAATAGAGTGAAAATAGAGTCTAAATGTTAACATTTTTAGAGTCTAAAATTAGAGTGAATTCACTCTATTTAGACTCTGTGTGTTTGCTGGGATGGTTGTATACGGACTTATGGAAATTTATTTTACAACAACATTTATAATACATTTTATAATAATTATAATGTTCTATAATTATTATATAAGATTTTGTTTAATAATTATTATTATTATAATAATTATAATAGTGATATATTTATAAACATTTTCTACACACGAATTTAAACTGATTATTCATAAGTTTATCTATTTGAAATTATAAATAAATTATATTCTTGTATATAAGAGTGAAATTATATTTAACAAATAACACTTTAATGCATAGAGCTAGAGAGAAATTCTATATATATATAGAACTATATAGAACTATAGTTCTATGCTTTAATGCGTAGACACAGGCTAGAGGCGCCAAAAAATCTATGATTAATAGTTTAGTCGAAATCGGAGCGCGCGATTTCGGAGTTGAGACGCCCGCCTCTAGATATGGGCGTGTCATACTAGATAAACGCCGCCTCTAGATATACTACGGACAATGTCCGTCGGACATGTATGTCCTTAGTATATATTACGTGTACATGTAATATACATTACAGTGTAGTACACTGTGTATATATATATATATATATATATATATATATATATATATATATATATATATATATATACACACATGCATAATGTGCGTCGCACATATACACATATAGACTATATATATATATATATATATATATATATATATATATATATATATATATATATAAGGTATATATCTCTCTATATATATAAAGTATATATATTCTCTCTCTATATATATATATATATATATAATTATAATATATTTAATATATATAATGGTTATACAATAACCTATATATATATAATACATTATATATTAAATATATATAATAGTTTTACAATTACCTATATATATATATATAGGTTATTATATAGGTTATTATGGAACTATTATATATATTGAATATATATTTAATATATATATATATATATAATATATAATGTATTATATATATAGTTAAATTATATATATATAAATAGTATTTACCTGTTTTTTAACAAAGGAAATATGTATTATTATAGGTATTATGTATCTATAGTAACTGATATATATATATATATATATATATATATAAATGGTATAAACTATAAAAGATAATTTGATAAAAGACAATGTATTATTATAGATATTATGTATCTATATGCATATGTATGTGTGTGTGTGTGTGTGTGTGTGTGTGTGTATGTGTGTGTATGTATGTGTGTGTATGTGTGTGTGTGTGTGTGTATACATTAATTATATGTTTTGAAAGAATATAAAATATAAATGATTATTATATAATTTGATCTGTATTTTAATTAAATCATGTAGATGTGTATACTTAATAAATAAATTAATCTCTAAAATCAAATTTTATGTTTATTAGCACTAAAATTATGTATTATATATATAGGTTATTTTATAACCATTATATATATTAAATATATATTTAATTAAATATATATATATATATATATATATATATATATATATAATATATAATGTATTATATATATATATGTTATTATATAATCATTATATATATTTAATATATGTATATATATATATAATGTATTATATATATATATATATATAATGTATTATATATAGGTTATTTTATAAGCTTTTATAACCATTATATATATATAGGTTATTTTATAACCATTATATATATTAAATATATATTTAATTAAATATATATATATATATATATATATATATATCAGTAATATGTGTACGCGTTGATTTAACAAATACGCATAGCTAAGCTATGACACGCCTATATCTAGAGGCGGGCGTCTCAACTCCGAAATCGCGCGCTCCGATTTCGAATAATCTATTAGTCATAGATTTTTGGCGCCTCTGCCCTGCTATAACCCTTTAATGTGACATTAAATGTGTCATTTATCTTTAAATCATTAATATACTTTTCCTACCTGCACATCGTAGTGTAATTCTAGACATCCAGTTTTTCTAATCATTTTAATAACTGGGTCATCTTCCTCATCTTCATCTTCACTTGGTTTAGGAACAATATTGTGTGTTGGTAAATTAGACATAATACTAAATAATTTTAAAAGTTATTAGGTAATCTAAAAAATGCCGAATTTATTTACAAAGAAAGTATAACCCTAACGGATTAAATTAATACAAGTACTAATAACAATATTGGCCAATCAGCATGGATACATCAGCTGTCACTAAAGAATTTACATATATGAGTATTCTATAGATACTATATATATAATATAGCTAACTCATTAATCATACTTATCGTTGTTCACTTCTTTAAATGAATTTTTTTAAACATTAACTATGCTGTGGATAGTAACGTCGATGCCCTCGAGTAGCGCGATCCAGTAATGAGTCGCGTGCATCATTCACGCGGAGAATCGAGCGCTTCGTCGCGATTTTCAACAACTGACGTTGGTGTAGAATTATCCAAATCGTTCACAGTAGACGACGCATCTTTCACCGCCGATAACCGTACCCGCAAAGACGAAAGTTCCCCGTCGGACAACTACTATAAGCAATGCCTACGCGCCGGTTTCATCGACCTGCGCACCACGTACCAGGAGAACCCCAGCAGATTTTCACCCCATCACCACACGACGCGACCATCTCACCCCCACCATCGCGATCAGCACCATCAGTACCATCGTTACCAGCAGCGCGCCGGCGCCCGCAAACAACGCGAACTATACCGCAGTAACAGTAGCCTAGAACTGGAGTCCAGCTGCGGCGGAACAGGCGCAGCTGGTGCCGATCACCTAGCGGATCCACCTGACAACCGCAACAAGTATAGGGATTACGGCAGCGCTAATTCGCTCGATATTCTTAACGACGACAGTTTCTTCGTATCGTTAGATCAATGCCAAGATTCTCCGTTCCTGATGGCTGAACTACCGATCGTATTACCATCCTCCACTAAAGTTAGCGTTACTGCATATACTGTATAATATTGGTTATTCGATATACTGTATATTATACAAATATTTCAATAATAATTATTATTTATTTATAAGTTTAACAAGATAATCTTCAAAATTATCTTGAAGATGATGATGATCATCTTGAATATGTTTAGTTTTATAATTATTGTAATAATATGCTTGATGAATACATTATGTATTTAATGATTGCATAATAAATAGTGAGTAATACATATTAATAACACATTTTGTATAAGTTATAATTATTATAATAGTATTAAATTTGTATTAATTCGCGAAGCATGCCTTGCGTGCACTTTTCTAATTATAGTTATTTAATTTGTACCTACAATATGTACCATCCAATATGATGAATAGAATGTTAGTTATGCACAATCATGTTTTTATAATATTGTATATCCATGTACAGTACATGATATACTATATATACAATATTACATCAGATATATATATATATATATATATATATATATATATATATATATATATATATATATATATATATATATATATATATATATATATCGTATTATATAGTATTATACTAAGTATAGTATATTATATACTCAGTATAATACTGTATATTATTATAATAATTATATACTATATTCTATGTTCTAGTTTATCTTTATTTTGTAAAACAGATATATATTTATATATATATATATATATATATATATAGTCATATTACATTATATTTTAAATAATTATTTAAATATTATTGACGCATTAATTAAATATACATATATTCACATCTTGTTAGAATATCTTATATCACAATATTAATATTAAAATGTATAATGTTTATTCTATTCTATTCAATATTAAAGGGATAAAATAAATAAATATATATATAACCATTTAGATCATACATTAAATACTAAAATAGTAAACTAATTAAAACTTTACACGAGGTAATCTAAAGTATATGTATATAAATAATATAAACTTTAAAGGTACAATCATATATATATATATATATATCAAGCTACGATAATACCTAATATGGGCATCAATTATAACATAGAAGAGTGCGATTATTATCAATAAGATCCCCGATGACCTTATGCCGAGCGATTTCATGCGCGCCGTAAATTTGTTACCTTACCGGATCGAGATCGTTTCCCGAACACTTTCCTTCCACATCGTCGTCGTTGTTGTTGTTGGCGGCGGCAGGATGGCGTCACATGGACCAAAGTCAATGCGCGAACGCCAGAACAGCCCTCGGGTTTGATACCTGAAGACTGATAGATGGGGTGCCGTCCCCCAAACACACGAATACGTTTCACGGCCGTCGCCGGACACTCTTGAATCCAGTGCTCGAGAGTTTCATGGTCCGTTTCGCAATGAGGGCAGGTTGGCGAGGAGTTTGCGTCCACGACGCTTCTGTAGGCTGCAAGTTTGCGGCAGTGACCGCTGCGGAGCTGCGCAATGAGAACAGCATCGGGTCTGGAAAGAGGGTCAGACCACGTCGTCGTCCTGTCTTTCGTCGCCGTCGTTAATAGTTCTTCGTTCGTCGCGGTGCCGTATATTCGCGCGGCTGTTTTACGTAAGTTTTTCTCAGTCGCCCAGGCGTCCAAATTCTACTAGTTACATTAATACGTATTATCGTTGCGTACGAGATCGCCGGTAGTCACCGATAATTTATCGAACCCCGAAAAATAACACAGTTTATATATATTTTGTTTTTGTACCCTAATCCCGTGACCAGCCGGTCGTAGAAGGGGATTAGAATCGCAGCGAATACACGAGTTATGCACGTTTTTTTTCCATACCTCGCGGTACGATATATTTTCGAGACGATCGCCGATATCACTTCTCGTTTATATTAGTTATGTCAACGATGCCGGGGTTTTTAATGATGCTGAGCCGAGACTTTTAATGATGCTGAGCTGAGACTTTTAATGATACTGACCCGAGCTTTTTAATGTTATTGAGCCGAGCTTTTTAATGATGTTGATCCGAGCTTTTTAATGATACTGAGCCGAGTTTTTTATGATGCTTAGCCGAGACTTTTAATGATACTGAGCCGAGTTTTTAATGATGCTGAGCTGAGATTTTTAATGATACTGAGCCGAGCTTTTTAATAATGCTGAGCCGAGACTTTTGGTTATCGATGCCGAGTCGAGATGTTAACCGAATGAGCCATCGAGTCGAGTTATGACTTCGGGTAACTGAAACTGAGACTACATCGATGCTTTAGACGCGTGCATCATTTACAGCGCTAGTTTATATACATATTATATACGCTACCCGTGAAACGAAATGTAAAATGTTAATCCCCCGCGTACTACGCCAACTTATAATCTAGCAGAATCTAGTGTTATCATGGTAGGTATTTCACTGGGTTCGAACCGGGAACGACCGTATTTTAAATTAAAGTCAATTTATCGTACGATAATATATTCTAGGTGGCAGTAAACCGAACCAATCACCAACCCGTCATACCATCAACAATCGCCAAAGCGGCGCCTATATTGATAATCGGTAAACAGTTCAAACTTGGCAGTATATATGCGCTGTTCATTCCGCTCGCCGCGGCAATGAACGATACCTAAATGTGCACTAGTGGTAGGGGAAAGGTGTATAATAGTGACGGGTATAGTGAAACCCTCGTTATCTCGAGTTTTAACGATTATATTAACGAATAAGTTTATAGCAATTATCTCGCTAATATTAATTCGTATACACTTTAACGACATTTTATATAGAGGAATCAATAGTTGATACTGGTTATTGCAATATATGTCACTGCTCTACATGTCCCTACGCACATTATTATACGTTTCGTAAAATATAGGGTATCGGTCATTGCGTACCGAGTTGATTTGTACAAATTAATTTCGTACCAACAAAAAAGTCCATCCTTACCTGGTATAACAATCAAATTTGATTTTGTGTGGTATGAAATGACTTGTATTCTAAATTTACATATACATATATATATACGATAAATAATTGAAAATCTATAATAATCAATAATTAATAATCTTTTATTTGTTTATATTTTAATATAATACGTCGATATAAATGTTATTACGTTATCATTGAAAAACACATATATATATATATATATATATATATATATAATGCATATTTTGTATAATCGTCATTTATAATATATAAATTATATAATATAATATTGTAAAATGATTGAAAAATCTAGTTTATTCGTAAATTTATATATACATATATATATATATATATATATATATGTGTACGTGTGTGTGATGGTACATCTTTTAATTAAACGTAATGATATTAGATCGTATCGCAAGCTCAGTACGCCTAATATATACGTTCGACGCCGCAGTTACCATAGTTACGGGCCGTAACCGTGGTAACCTAGTACATCACGAGCGTTCATAGGTATTCTAGCCATCTATCGTAAGTAGTGAACGTATGTATTGCGCGCTTCCTGCCTACACCTTCTAGTGCGCTACACACACACTCACACACACACATACACATACACACACGCACACCTCTTTAGGTGTATTTCAACAAGTAGGTTGTATACGAATCTATTGTCTCGAGGGCGTATAGGACGATAACTGGGCCGTAGTACGGACACATATTCTACCCCTTAATAATAAACGACGTTACGATCTATCCCGGGCGATAATATAGAGCTAGATATACGGACGGGAAAGGGAGGGTATGCGGATATCATTTAACTAAATTTACCGACGAAATAACAGCGCACTTGGTCTATAATATATATGTAAATATCAGATAATAACGTGTATATATATATATATAAATATTACGTTATAACGTATACGTTAATCGTACGCGGTAAAATGTGTACGCATCGCATCGTTAGGCGTCATTTGCACGACTATAACACTACATAGCCCCGTTTTAACACCACCCCACCCCGTATTAACCACCACCCCCCCCACCCCACGTTCAGGGTTCAAAGACCACCGGGCATCGCCGTAACAACGCCGACGTCAGCTGCGGTGCCGATGACCTCCCGACCTCTCATCACCTCGATGTCGTGGATAGAGGAGGAGGCAGTGGAGGAGGCGGGGGTAAAAAAGCTTCCGCCGCGGGCTATAAGAAAACGAAGAAACAAGAAGACGGCGCCAGCTCCATTCTTAAGAAACTCATAGGTACGCGAGTGGGTCTGTATACTGGTCTGCGCATGCGTATGTGTGTGTATGTGTGTGTATATGTGTGTGTGTATACTGGGTTGCGTGTGTGTAAGTGTGTGTGCCCAGCAAACAGTAAGAGCAGCATGATAGCAGCATAACAGCATATGCTAGAGCCTCAAATGTTTACATTGTGCTATTATGATGCTATTAAATGTATATTATGCTGCTATTAATTTGTCATGATATTATGCTGCTATTATGCTAATATTATGCTGCTATTAATTTTAAAAGTATATTATGCTGCTATTATAATAGCAGCATAACAGCAGCATAATATACTTTTAAAATTAATAGCAGCATAATATTAGCATAATAGCAGCATAACAGCAGCATAATATCATGACAAATTAATAGCAGCATAATAGCAGCATAATATATATTTAATAGCAGCATAATAGCACAATGTAAACATTTGAGGCTCTAGCATATGCTGTTATGCTGCTATTATGCTGCTCTTACTGTTTGCTGGGTGTATACTGGGCTGCGTGTGCGTATGTGTGTATATGTTGGTGTGTGTATGTGCTCGGGTGAAAGTGTGTATATGGGTTGTTGTGCACCCTGGCGTGTGTGTGTTTGAATATATGTATGCGAGATTCTATATATTTTGTAGGCGTATTCGCGTATAGGATTTAGTATATATTTTGTTGCGCCTCTGCCGTATATTTGCAAATATGCGTGTTTGTTTATATGTATGCAGTGCACTATGCACGTCTTTATTAGTATGAGGGTATATATGATTGTATACGTTATAATGATAATAATGATATTAAATATGATCCACTGTAATACAATAGGGTCAATATGTTATAATAGTAATGAGTCTACAATGATAATAGAATAAATAAGGCATGCATAATAGAATTAATTGCGCGTCGTTGTTGTGATAATTAAGGACATTATGTTTTATATAGAATATCACTTATATAATATGTATGAATTATATACATATTATATATAGTAAGAGATATCAATACTGTATTTAATTTTTCTAATCGTAAATTAATATTATCGTAGACATTATCATAACACTGTTTATGACTACTACTTCTATTATTATTGAAGTAGAACTAATGCGATATAACCTATAATGTCCCCTCTCATCGGATCATCTCTCAGCATGGATAGTGTTTGTGTATATATGTATTATCTAGCAACCCCCTCCTCAAACCCCCGCCGCGCCTCTTCCTCCCCTCCCTCTACCTCCACCTCCATCTTCCCCCCTCCCCCGCCTCCCCCATTAAACATAAACATAACAAAACTGCCTTGTTCAATTATCATTACCCGTTGTGAGAAAATCACGTAGATTTTACGTAGATTACGATGTACCGTTTACTAATTACCCAATAATACACAAATACATACACAAATACATACACATATACATATATATATATATATTAGAACAACTAAAACTGTGTGTATAAAACTACACAATCCCTTCCGCGCGTACACATGCGTACCAGTCTAGTACCGTAACTTCCATCACGTGACCTAATCACCCACCGCGACGACGTCCTCTAGGCGCCAACGACTCCAGAAACAAGCCCATCTCCGACTCGATGGACACCGGCGACGCGGACGTCTGCCGCCAACGGAAGGCGTTCACTCACTTCGACTGTCAGAGTATCGCGGTGCACATGCAGAACGTGATTGACAGGTAAGGTGATTGACGAGTGAGGTGATTGACGAGTGAGGTGATTGATGGCCTTTCTGAGTGATCTCATCACAGTAGCGAAGCCTGACGCCTAGAGGATGAATGTAAATCAAATTGACTCCATGTTACCACGAAAACTAACCATACATTAATACATTAATAACGTCAATGTGTAATATAATATAATTGCGATTTATACGAAACACATATTTAAATAATATTCTATATTATATTGTAGTATACATTCATAATCATATATATATATATATATTTTATTTAAATAATATAGTATATTATTAATTAACATATTACGTTATATAGTGGTTATGCAATCTACTATTGTCATTAAGTTATGTCGCATTATCTTATCTTAGTTTTATACTCTCGGTTACCCTATCCTCAGTACCTTATCTTATCTTATCGTTATCTTATCTCTACTACCCTATCACCGTCGTTAGCTTACATGTATTACCTTATCACCATCGTTATATTATCCCACGACCTTCGCCCGTAGACGTACGACCTCTGACATCAACGCTCCGCTCTCCATGAATACCGGAGCCTCTTCGGCCAGAGATTCCGACAGTTCAGATCTAGGTTACACCCACTCTAGGCCACGCCCCCTATGCATGTCGTATTCCGGCTATAGTAAATACCTCGGCCTAGAATCGTGCGTATCTAATTATAGTTATTGATATATTTCTGAGGTACGCCTATCTAATATATTCACACATATATATTAGATATATATTCTTGTATATATATATATATATATATATATATATATATATATATATATATATATATATATATATATATATATATATATATATATATATATATATATATAACATATATTGAAATTACAGCACACAATATAATAGAAGTTCTATGACATCATCGTCAACATAGACAGCATGATTATAGTATTCAGTATAGCATTCAGTATAGCATTCAGTATATAGCATGTACTGGACACTGTGCTCTCTCTGTGTGTGTGTGCACGCGCGTGTGTGTGTGTGAGTGTGTGTGTGTGTGTGTGTGTCGATACACACAGGTGTGCATATGAAAGAGTGCGGGTTTAGGGTGTGTGTGTACATCACTGTATACGTACTGAGTTTGAAGAAGTAATTAATTCCGTTAGAAAGTATGAGGTAGGATCTGAAATATATCACCACACACTACACCACACACACCTCAAACCACACACCACACACCTCAAACCACACACCACACACCTCACCACTCACCTCACACCTCACACATCACCACTCACCACCACACATCACCACCACCACACACCACACACACCACACCACTCCACACTCACCACACACTGTAATACACCACACATCACCACACACACCACACACCTCACCACTCCATACTCACCACACATCACCACACACCACTCCGCTACACACTCTGCCTACCTCCACTCCACGCACATCCCATGTATACCATATAACGCGCGTCTATGTCCTCCTCGCAGACGATATAACCTTCACGAACGACCTCCTGCTGCGGTGTCGCCACTTTCGCGAGGAGACCGGTAAAGAGATCCGCCGTCAGATATCATCTCACCTCCGACCTTCTAATCTAGGTACGTGTGCACCCACCACCGCCACCACCACCACCACCACCACCACCACCACCGCCACTACCACCACCACTACCACTGCCACCGCCACCACCACTAACTTCGATGTACTGTATCGCTTAACCACTGCCCTCACTAATGGTAACATAATGTTAACATGACGACCTTATCATATTCAGCACCATTGTTATATAATAGCCCCTCTCTTACGTAATAGTATTTCTATCCGCTGCAGTACTCCTACCTTTATCACTATTATGGTCAGCCTCGTCTATAGTATCTCTCCCCGCTTATAACCCTATTACGTAATCTCCACCCATCACCCCTATTGCATATCCCCTACCACCGTTAGAGTCTCCTCCCTCCTTAGGCCCCTATTAAGTAACCCCCCTCCACCCTATGGCTACTGTTACATAACCTCCCCCATCCATATGACATAACTTCACCCCATCCCCCCTCCCATACCTATTACATAACCTCCTATTACATAACATCCCCATCCATATTATATAACTTCACCCCCATCCCCCCCATACCTATTACACAACCCCCCCCTAACCCCACACAGACAGCTCCCTGGAGACAGTGATTCCGTCAGTTTGCAATGCAGTCACCATCCTGGACACGGCTAAACCCTTCAATAGCGCTAGCAGCAGGTTACTGTGTGGGTGTGTGTAGGTTTGTGTGTGTGTGTGGGTGTATGTGAGTGTGTGCGTGTGTGGGTGGGTGTGTGGGTGGGTGTGGATGGGTGGGTGTGGGTGGGTGTGGGTACAGGTGTGGTAGTGCAGGTAATGCTAACATCATTGTAATAGTATCTTTAATAATCGAGTTATTATCTAAATATTCGAGTAGAATTTAATTCTTTGAAATTATATGGTAAAACTCGACGTGTATATTATAACATCAATAGATAACGCACGCATTTGTCTGTTAGACCAGCTTTCAAATGAATTCATTTTTTTAAATGTATATTTCTATAAAAATATATTATTAAACAAACATATTTATTTATTTATTCATTTAAATCGAATATATTTATACGCTACCATTATGTTGTCAACTTAAATAATAATCATATATATATATATTATATAAATTTAAATCATTAATTTAATAACGAGAGAGTTTGCATTAATTTTTACATTAGATTCAGATACGTAACCCGTAACGCAATACGATAAGCTAATCACTCAAGCGTAACATACGCAGGCTGGCGTCATATCTTCATTATACTATTTCATAATAATACACGACTTACTCGGACTGCGTCGTGCCCAATATTTCACGGTGACAGTGAGATTTTCTCTCTTCTCGCCCCAGATATGGATTATATCCGTGCAATAGCGTATATAATACATTATATTCTAATGCATAGAGTACCCATATATCTGGCTCTTATATACCCTATTTCTGGCTCTTATATACCCTATTTCTGGCTCTTATATACCCTATTTATGGCTCTAATATACCCTATATCTGTCTCTAATATACCCTATTCTCCCCTACAGTTCGCAGTCGGTGATCGCGTCAAACGTTGTGTCCGCCCTGCGTCACGGCTTCCTGTTGGAGTACGTCGACACCGGGGCTAACTATTACAGCCACTACTTTAAGCACCAAGGTAAGCCCCCATAAGCCACTACTTTAAGCACCAATGTAGGCCCCCATCAGGACCTAACAAGCACCAACTTATATTCTTCTATATACATTTTTGTAAACTACTAGGTACCCCTACCTACTGCAGCCCCTACTTTAAACCCCACTGCATCGCCCCCACCCCATACCTAGTTTACATATAACACCGGAGAGAGAGAGAGAGAGAGGAAAGCATCCCCACGAAATTTTAATTTAATCAATACCTCTTGATTGTGTGTAATACTTCATTCGGAATGTCTGGTATGAGTCATTCAACTGCAAATACTGTACAAATGTATATATATATATATTGTATATATGTTATATTGTATATATGTTATATGTAAACAAACATAAGTAAAGTGATATTGCACTCGTAATAGGACGTACGTAAGTATACGCAGTGATGGGCACGATCACGATCGTCGATCGTCGATCGCGATCGACGATCGTTTGAAAATGATCGAGTAAAATGATCGACGATCGTTAGAAAATGATCGAGTAAAATGATCGACGATCGTCAGCAACTGATCGCGATCAACAATCGTGAAAAAAAATTAAACATAATTTATATATATTTACATCAAGAAATAACAAAATAGTGGATATAATAATAACTTTTATTTATGAAAATGTTGAAATACGATCAAATTTATAATAAAATAATATTAATATAATAAATTTGATTTCAATAGAACTAACAATGCAAATTTAGTATCATTTAGTTTATTGCGTTTCGGTTTATTTATATTGGTAGCAATACTAAACATTCTTTCCACCGGCGCGGATGATGGGAGTATAGAATTGTATTTTATAAATAACATTTTTATAATAGGATAATTATTTAGCATATATAAATTAGTATTTTTACTATTTATATAATTAAGTATTTCTATTTCTATAGAAATAGGTATACCGTTGATTTAGAAGTGGATGGTCCATTATCATCAATAACATAGAATTCATCTGAATTAGTTTTGCTTTGTTCTGGTGTAGTTATATAAACCTCGTTATCTGGGATATGTCTATTAACATATTTCTTAAATGTAGATAACAACATATCTTTTTCTTCTACGTAATTACTTAACCAATTTAACTTAAAGTGTGGGTTAGATATTGTTACTATAATGGCACTATTAATAGAATACTCAAATGAAAAATAATCGTTAAACCTACATTTTAATCCTTCATTTAATACATCTAATAATGGTTGACAATAAACTAATTTAGTATCCATTTTTAATAAGCGGGATTCTATTGAAAATAGTGTTGGGAATAAATCTCCATAAAAAATGTCTCGCGCGGTAAAATATTACGATTACTTAGTAAAAAAGATACATTGGTATATTTATATATAGTATACCTATATAAATATATTGATATGACGGCGTCAATGCGTGAGTACTCGCTAGTAATGCGTGGATCATTAGTGGTTCATGCAGCAGCCCGTAATTCATACGCTTATATAATAATACGATCGAGATCCACGATCGGCGATCGATGATCGAGATCGCGATCGACGATCAAAATAATTACACGATCGACGATCGTTAAAAAATGATCGAGTAAAAAGACGATCGTTAGAAAATGATCGACGAAATTGATCGGCGATCGTGAAAATTCGTGATCGTGCCCATCACTGAGTATACGGTAGTATGACCTATTGACCCCCGATGTATCGAACCCTCGGCCTACATTATCATTAATGTTAACGATAAGTGATTACCGCCACATTAGTAGTAGTGGTCACTACTACTACTACTACTACTACTACTACTACTACTACTACTACTACTACTACTACTACTACTACTACTACTACTACTACTACTACTACTACTACTACTACTACTACTACTACTACTACTACTACTACTACTACTACTACTACTACTACTACTACTACTACTACTACTACTACTACTACTACTACTACTACTACTACTACTACTACTACTACTACTACTACTACTACTACTACTACTACTACTACTACTACTACTACTACTACTACTACTACTACTACTACTACTACTACTACTACTACTACTACTACTACTACTACTACTACTACTGCTACTGCTACTACTACTACTACTACTACTACTACTACTACTACTACTACTACTACTACTACTACTATTACTACTACTACTACTACTACTACTACTACTACTACTACTACTGCTACTGCTACTACTACTACTACTACTACTACTACTACTACTACTACTACTACTACTACTACTATTACTACCACTACCACTACAACTACTACTACCACTACCACTACCACTACCACTACTACTACTAATACTACTACTACTACTACTACTACTACTACTACTACTACGATTACTACTACTACGATTACTACTACAACAACCTGTACCAATCTCTAGATCAACACCTTATACAGAGTATAAACCCCTTAATACCCACAATGTACATTACACATGCATGAAATACACTGCATCACATAGAACAGTGATATCTTTAAATAGTGTTTTGTGGTTTTCAATTATTTCAACATTTCTAATAATTGCATATCATTTAATTTGCATTAGCATTCTCATGAATTTAACTAGTGACATTTACTGATGTCATATATATATATATATATATATATATATATATATATCTATATACATATATAGATATTCAACTAGATAAAAATCCGATATATTAAATATCACAAACACAAAGTATTTTACAAAAATAAAAATTCTACATAAACTTAATAATAAACTTGTAAAATAAAAATTATTATTTATTTTTGTTTATTATGTTTTAGGGAAAAACATTATGATTTTATATAATTTATAATTTAATATTATAGATATTAAATATATATATATATATTTTCACATGAAATAAATATAATAGAATTACTATCAATTAATATAGCATTTAATAAATATTTCAACAACAACATATACATTTATATAGTATATTATTAATATGGATTGTATACCATGCATTTAACTATCACAACATAATTATAATGGCATGTATTGTACAGTTATACATTTTAATACAATTATTTAAATTTCCTGTGAATAGATTCACAAGAAAAAGTAATAAAATATATAAATATAGAATAGCATATGTAAATAACACATACAGCAATGAAACAACATTATATAATATTTATTTGTTTGATTTCACAATTCAATAGAAATCAATAGCACACAGAAATCGCTCACCAACAAAGTGCACTTTCCTTGCCAATATTAACCACTACCACTACCTTCACTCACAACATACTAATAATCTAACCCATAGACATTATAAGTTATATATAATTTATAACTACTGATATAGAATTAGAATTAGAATATAACCTTATGTCTATGATTATGGGCACTGGAACGATTTTGTATGTAGGGGGGACCAACCAATCAAAATAATGTTTGTGGTAAAAGTGGGGGGGGACCAATACATAGGAGGTCCCACTAGATTTTAAAGTGGGGGTGACATACCTATGATCTAACACCCCCCCCCTGGTGCAGCACCCCTACCTATGATATAACTCCCCCGCCCTGTTGCAGCACCCCTACCTATGATCTAACCCCCCCTGTTGTAGCACCCCTACCTATGATCTAACAACCCCTGTTGTAGCACCCCTACCTATGATCTAACCCCCCCCCCCTGTTGCAGCACCCCTACCTATGATCTAACCCCCCCCTGTTGTAGCACCCCTACATATGATCTAACCCCCCCTGTTGTAGCACCCCTACCTATGATCTAACCCCTCCCGCCCTGTTGCAGCACCCCTACCTATGATCTAACCCCCCCCCATGCGGTAGATCCCCTACATATGATCTAACCCCGCCCCCCATGCTACAGCGCCCCTACCTATGATCTAACCCCCCCCCGTCCCCCCCAGTTGCAGCGCCCCTACCTATGATCTAACCCTCCCCCCGTCCCCCCCCTATTGCTGAGCCCTTACCTATGATCTAACCACCCCCCTGTTGCAGCGCCCCTACCTATGATCTAACCCCCCCCTACCTATGATCTAACCCCTCACCCCATGCCCTGTCCCCCATGCTGCAGCGCCCCTACCAATTATCTAACCCGCCCTGTTGCAGCGCCCCTACCTATGATCTAACCCCGCCCTGCCCCTGTTGCAGCGCCCCTACCTATGATCTAACCCCCCGCCCCTCCCTATAATCTAACTCCGCCCCCCGCCCCTACCTATGATCTAACCACGCCCCCCGCACCGCCCCCAGAACATCAGAACTACGCCTCATTGGACGACAGACTGGGACCCGTCGTGATCTCACTGTGCCGCGAACCTTGCCCCGGACACCTACACCCTAATCAGTCCGCCCCCGCCTCCATCGAACCCATTAAATCTAACGGCGTTAGTAGCATCGCTAGCGGTCACTGGTTGTATTCACAACTACGTTAGTAGCACCACTAGCGGTCACTGGTTGTATTCACAACTACGATAGTAGCACCACTAGCTGTCACTGGTTGTATTCACAACTACGTTAGTAGCACCACTAGCGGTCACTGGTTGTATTCAGAACTACGATTGGGGTCGTAATTAGTGATGTAAATGATGCTAGTCAAATCTAAAGCATGATGCAGTCTCAGTCTGAGTTACCTAAAGTCTCAACTCGGCTCGGGCTCGTTTTGTTAGAGTCTCGGCTCGGGCTCATTTTTTCCAGAAAATGAAAGTCGGCTCGGCATCAATAACCAAAAGTCTCGGCTCGGCATCAAAAAGCTTGGCATCATTTACATCACTAGTCGTAATATTGCATTGGAGATAGTACTATGTGTCATTAGTTGTCAGTAGGTGTCATTAGTTGTATTCTAAATAACAATAAGTGTGCGATGGGTCACTAGATACAACTAGATGTCACTAGTGTTTACTAGTTATAACCTAGTTATAATTAGATACACATCGTAGTTATAGAATACATATTAATTAGTAATTAGCTTTTTTATATTGTGTACGATTATTACAGCGTAAGTAAATATATTATAGATAGATAGCTAGATCAAAAGTTTATTGAATTACTGGTTATATATAAATAAAGATATAATTATATATAAACATATAATTATATAACATATATAAACAAAATATATGAATGTGATAACTATGTAAGACAAAACGACACGATACAAAAAAACAAGAAATAAACGGAGAAGTAAAATTTAAATAAAACATTGGATTATACGAGCCGTTGATATTATGTTATTCATATTAAGTTGTGTATATTATATTATTCAATTATAGTATATAAACATAGTAGTAATACTATAATAGTCCTAGTATTATAGTATCTAGTACTAGTGCCTATAATTTGTTGATAATTATCATATCATATTTATTGATAATTATAATAGATAGGATTATGATATAATTAGAAGTATTGTCTAAAATAAGTAACTTATTGACTAATAGTAGTTATAATATACTCTATATTATAATACTAGAGTTGTATGTTATATAAATCAACACAATATAATAGTAGTACTATTATATTATATAATAATTGTCTAATATTTTAAAATCTGAACCATGGTCTATTTCTCAGCTGATTTAATAGAAAGATATATTCCATTGTTTATTAGTAGTAGTAGTAGTAGTAGTAGTAGTAGTAGTAGTAGTAGTAGTAGTAGTAGTAGTAGTAGTAGTAGTAGTAGTAGTAGTAGTAGTAGTAGTAGTAGTAGTAGTAGTAGTAGTAGTAGTAGTAGTAGTAGTAGTAGTAGTAGTAGTAGTAGTAGTAGTAGTAGTAGTAGTAGTAGTAGTAGTAGTAGTAGTAGTAGTAGTAGTAGTAGTAGTAGTAGTAGTAGTAGTAGTAGTAGTAGTAGTAGTAGTAGTAGTAGTAGTAGTAGTAGTAGTAGTAGTAGTAGTAGTAGTAGTAGTAGTAGTAGTAGTAGTAGTAGTAGTAGTAGTAGTAGTAGTAGTAGTAGTAGTAGTAGTAGTAGTAGTAGTAGTAGTAGTAGTAGTAGTAGTAGTAGTAGTAGTAGTAGTAGTAGTAGTAGTAGTAGTAGTAGTAGTAGTAGTAGTAGTAGTAGTAGTAGTAGTGGCATCTTGATTAGATAACAACTGAAATCACAACAGATGATTGTAGATTAACCTACTTTTACATACACCCACTCACATTAACATGTTTTTATAGAATTAATTATAGTCTACATTATATATAGTTGTAGGTCTATTGTTATATAAAGTACATCCATTGTTATATAAATATAAATATATATATATAAGTATTTAAATAAACCACTCTCTATATCTCCTCATGTTTTATGAATTGCCCATATATTACATTGGACACCCTATTTTTCATAACCCCCTATTTTACATAACCCCCCTATGTTACATCGCCCTACATTGTTACATAATCAGTAAGATTATATCACCCGTACACATGTATACTATATACTAGCCCCTCTTCTACCACTATCACCACCTACACTACTACCTCCATCACAAGTTGTGGTCCACAACCCGCCACTACCTTTAATACATCCACCCCGCCATTAACCCTACCCCGCCCCCGCCCCCGCCCCCGCCCCCCCCAGATGAACAACGAGAACATATCTTACCAGTACAGGGTAATAGTACGCACAGCGGAACTGACCACTCTCAGGGGAACAGTCATTGAGGAGGCCATACCTTCCTGTAATCAAGGTCAGTGTACTAAGGTCAAGGTCAGTGTAATAAGGTCAAGGTCGGGCTTATTACGGCATGTAGAGGAGGCCGTACTTTCTCGTAGTTAAGGTCGATGTAGTAGGGGTTGATGTTAATGTTTTGTAGAGAAGAACATATCTTCTTGTAGTCAGGGTCAGTGTACTAAGGTCAAGGTCGGGAATATTGTAACATGGCATTATCTATGTAAATATATGAGATGTAAATATATGAGATGTAAGCCGATGTTTCAGTGTAATGGTTAAGGTCAAGGTTATACCAGCTCATCTAATAATGAGCTGGTATACAGCCGAGGTTATTATAATGTTATGTAATATTACATCGGATTATGATGTCATTAGTGTGTCATCTATGTAGTTATTATGTAATCATCTAATCTAGGTTATTATGTCATCTAGTTACTAAGGGGTTATCTTCTAGTGGAGGTATTAGATAGATAGATAGATAAATGATTTATTTATACACAAATATCACAAAAGATAGTTCTTAATTGTGTTTAAGCAAAATAATAATACATGAATAAATAAACGATAACATAATATATTAGTAAAACGAAATAGAATTGTTGGATTAATAAACGTGAACAAAATAAAATAAAAATATACGAATATTAAAAATTACTAATAATAAAATCTTTGACTTTACTTCTGAAACGTTCTATGTATGTCACAAGTCTTAGATCTTGAGGTAGACCATTACATAGTGCAGCTGGTGAATGCCGAAAATATCTTTTTCCATATCTCGTCAGTCTATATTACAGCGTCTTTTCATTATATGATATTCTAGTTAAGATCATATCGTACGCATATCCTTAATTCTATAATAATTATAAAATTAAATTAATTACCCGAAATATTCTATTTATATACGAGTTAATTTGACACCTTTTGTTGAATTTCATTCGAATTAATTAATATAATTATATATCGTAATTAATTAATCATACACGCACGCATACATCTACCGCTTAATCATATTATGTAACACGTCATTACCACCTTACCGTTACTAGTATTACTATTACATCACATTATGTAACCGAAGAATGTTTTACATTCTGCATTTCGTTGGTTTCGTAGTATTATTTATCTCAACATATCCCGCGCGTTTATAGTTAGCGAATATCAACTTTAGCCCGCGTCGCAATCGCAGCCCACTACTAATCAATGCGTCGATCGATAATAACAATTAACATAATCAGCGTTCCATTAGAGCACTTTACGGCGACAGCCAGCCTCTCCCCCCGTATAGCATGTAGTTAACATGCCCACACCACTACTTCTTCTGTCACTGTTGTTATTTATAGTATACTGTAATATACTATAGTATACTGTAGTATATAATAGTACACTGTAGACACTATAGTACATCATAGTAAACTCTAGTAGACGCTATAGTTCATTTTAATGCACTATAGTACCTCGTAGTCTAGTACACTATAGTTGCGTATAGTAACGCAGCCTCTTGACTGTGTGAATGGTATGTATGATGGTGAGGTATGTGTGTGTGTGTGTGTGTGTGTGTGTGTGGCAGCGGCGCCGGGAAGCTCATACATTATCTTAGGGGGGTGCTGGAGGGCGGGGGGGTAGTCTATATTACTATAGCGTACAATAAATCACCTCCGCCGGCGAGATGTCACCGCTGATGTTGTTTACGTTGCTGTGATGTCATGTGATGATTCCTGTACTAGTTTTACGCACACATACCCACACACACACATACATATATACATACATACACACCCCCCACACACACACATATATATATACATACATACACCACATACACACATACCCCACACACATCCTTTAACTCAATTAACTTACTCTTCAAACTTATTTTGAATACCTCAAACACATTTCGAAACTATTTGTTTTTATTTATTTTCATTAATATTCGTATCATCGATGCGTTGGATATATACAACATAACTTTACTTTACTAGTATTAGATCTCACTTACGAACAATTTATATACAAGTGTATTTATGTGATTAAATCAATGTTACTATTACCACTACTACTACTACTACTACTACTACTACTACTACTACTACTTTTTCTATAGATCTATATATCAATAAATCATTACCGATGTGTCATCTCTATTATTTATGCTGTGGTGATATCATTCCGATACACTCCAGCGCACACACGCATACGATATCGCTTAGCGTTTCATTCACCGTTTGTTCTAAATATAACTAAGCACACCTGTACTACGGCCCACATAATCATCATCGTCGTCGTCGCTATCGCTTAACGATCTCTCTCTCTCTTCATCGCCTATCTCTGTCTTTTCGGACTCGTATCGATTGAAGTGTTTAGTATTAATACTAATTAGTGGTAATTACCTCGACGATGGCATCGTGTCACTAGTTGTACCCGCACGTAACCATAGATGTATAGTTTAGCTAGTTAGTAGTACGCGGTGCCTCGATTTAGGAAACTTAAGATGGCCGACCGTCGTGTATAAACATAGATTTATAGGTTTACATTCATCAGATTTATGCTGAAATACAGATCTATACGCATAACAGATACAGCTGGTTTGATGTATGATGTAATCGCAGTGTGCACGGGTGGTGAGAGAATGAAGATCTCTCGCGTACGGGCGTAAACATTAAACGTATTCGTGTAATGTATTAAATACAACTTTTTAATTTAATACATTAAACGTTTAACTCGTCGATTGAGTGATTAATACCGTAAACAAATACACATACAGACGGCATGCGTGATTTATTTGTTGACACACTTTTCGTAATAATATCGTACGTATAATGCGAATAGTGATAATCTTAATTTATTACTGTAATAATTCATTTTAATTATTTAAGCTACGATCGAAAGTATAGTATAAGTGGAATAAGCTGAATATTGATTTAAAATATTGTGAATTAACATCATTTAAGATATTAAAAAATCATTTATTTATTATTGCCTATGATTTATAATGTACTTTTTGTTATTTAACATATCACGAGCATATATTACCGTTGCATTAGTATCTCATATTACGGAGTTATTATAAACACTTTTGTTAATTATCATTCAAAAACTGTGTAAACTCAAATAAATAATAATAATAATAATAATAAAGTTTAAATAAACACATAATGATAATATATATTATTGAATGATACGAAATTAAAAAAAATAAAGAATGATAAACATTTTTCAGTAAATATTTAATATTTTACTTTATATATATTTACTGATCATATCGTTAATAACATTTATATGATATATTGATGCTTTTGGTAGACATATTACATCATATTTATTGTATTCACTATAGAGGTGGCACATAACCGAACATAACTAGGTATATTCTAATTAAAATCCCAATTATTCGAGTAACAACATTAAAATCAAATAGATAAACAAAACGGAACATTAAAACGGAATATTAAGATAGAAAATAACTCTGGATAACAAAGTGAATGCCCTAGAACAGTGGTTCCCAACCTATGACCCAAATTTGGGTCATGAGCCAATTTCTAAATATATATATATATAAAAAATGTATATTATTTGTTTATGATTAAAGTTTAATAATTTAAAATAAAATATTGTTCATTGGGTCCTGGTATATTTTTAAATTTAGAATTTTCAAAAAAGGTTGGGAACCACCTACCTAGAGAATACTAATATTATTAAAGTGGAATTTCTAGAAAATAACTTATAGAAATAACCGTCACGATTATGCTATTGTATAATGAGTCATTATGTAATGATGTAACATTTGATTGACAGGTCAGAGAAAGCCTCGCGACATCATCGAATACATAGCACCAGAGGTCATGATCTCATCGCTGAAGGTCGTGAACTGTAATCAAAAAGTGTACGACGCCATCACCGCAATAGACGAACAAAGCGTTGGTACACTATGACCCCTAGGCGACCTTCGTTATCGCCACCGCGAGCCCTCTGTTAACTAACTATAAGTACTATAGCTTAACCCTTACGTTACCTTCATTATAACCACCACGACCCCTCGGTTAACTAACTATAAGTACTATGGCTTAACCCCTAGGTCACCTTTACTATAATCACTACGCTTGACCATTTGACCTCTACTTGATCGGTACCATCATATTGACTATTTCCCATTGCTAACACCACAAGGCATCCTATATTGATACTATGACCACTACTACCATCGCCACATGACCCCTACTTAATACTAGTATTACCACTATTGACACTATAACCACATGTACTACTATTCTTAACCACTCGACCACTAAGTTTGACCACTCACACTACCATGCATAATGATTATCAGTATTGACTAGTGATGTAAATGATGCCGAGCCGAGACTCTAGCCAAACGAGCCCGAGCCGAGTTGAGAATTTAGGTAACTGAGACTGCAACAATTCTTTAGACTCGAGCATCACTTACATCACTAGTATTGACCTCTCACCACTATTGACCACTATTGACCATTACTATCTCAACTATTGACCACTACTATTGACCACTACTATCACCACTACTATTGACCACTACTATCGCCACTATTGACCACTACTATCGCCACTATTGACCACTACTATCGCCACTATTGACCACTACTATCTTCACTATTGACCATCACTATCTCCACTATCAACCACTACCATAGACCACTACTATTTCCACTATTGACCACCTCTACTATCTCCACTATCAACCACTACCATAGACCACTACTATTTCCACTATTGACCACCTCTACTATCGCCACTATCAACCACAACTATCTCCACTCTTGACCACCACTACCAACACTCCATCGTCCAGCTAACCAAGAACTACAAGATAGGTGTGCTGCATTGTCTTGCTGACCAGTGCACCGAGGAGGACATGTACAACAATGGTTAGCAGAGTCGGTCATGTGACTAGCGCGGGTGGGTCATGTGACTAGAGGTGGGGGTCATGTGACTAGCGGAGCTGTGACGGGGGGACATGTACAATAATTGTTAGCAGCGGTGGGGGGCATGTGACCTGGGGTGGCGGTCATGTGACTAGGGGGTGGACTGGAGGGACATGTACAACAATGGTTAGCTACGGTCATATGACTAGGGGCGCTGCAACATGGGGCGGGGGGATATTTCCCCCCAACTTTAAGACCTAGGGGGACCTCCTATGTATTGGCCCCCCACTTTTACCACCAAATTTATTTGTATTGGTTGTTCCCTCCTACATACACACCATTCCAGCGCCCCTAGTCATGTGACGTTGATGACGTAACACCGGGGGGGTGATGTAACACGCCCGCCGAGGGTGTTACTATTACCTAGCTCCGTAGAGGTGTTATTATATAACGGCGGCCATTATTATTTACGTAGGCGACCGTGTGTAACGTAAGTGTGTCGCAGCGTACTATGATGTAATCACTCCGCTATGATGCAATAGTACGTAACGCTACACATGATGGAACGTGTCACACTGTTATGATGTAATACCAGCGCTACGGCGCGATACAATCGCTCCGATGGTATAGAACACCCTATTATGATGTAACATTACCGCTACGACGCGACGCAACACCCTATTATGATGTAATAATCCCGCTATAACACAACACACTATTATGATGCAATACTAGCGCTATGACGCAATACAACACCCTATTATGATGTAACAGTCCCGCTATGACGCAATACAACACACTATTACGATGCAATACAACACCCTATATGATGTAATAATGCCGCTACGACGTGACACAACACACTATTATGATGCAATACTAGCGCTATGACATAATCACCACCACACAGAACACATGACTCCGGCTCTGGACGAATTCCTGGACGTGTTCTCCGACAAGATCTCGCTGAAAGACTTCACCGGCTATCGGGGAGGCCTCGACTGTAAAGGTATGAGTCATCATCACTACTGTTGCGTAATACTTACATCTTTTCACATACCATTATCATAACTGTAAATGATATGATGTAATAACTGTAAAGGTATGAGTCATAACTATAAAGGTATGAGTCATCACTGTAAAGGTATGAGTCATAACTGTAAAGGTATGAGTCATAACTGTAAATGTATGAGTCATCACTGTAAAGGTATGAGTCATAACTGTAAATGTATGAGTCATCACTGTAAAGGTATGATGTCATCACTACTATTGCGTAATACTCACGAGCCGCTTCATTGCGCCAGTGAGTTATTACGCAATAGGTGTAGCTTGCCTCTTAACAGGGACGATGTCATAGCGCCTCTATCGCGACCTACATTATAGGGTGTTCACACGATGCGTGTTTTGCTTGTCGTACGAACAAATGCTGGACCGAATTCTTCAAAATCATAGATTCGGTCCAGCATTTACTCGGATTACTATTTTTCTCGTCGTACAGCAAAAATGGAAAATATCCTAATTTTGTCTGAAATGCTGGACCGAAACTATCTTTGGTAATGTTTACAATATTTTATAAAAATATTTTACTGAATAATTTATATATATTTAATCGTATTACTACAATATAAAATACAATATAAACATGAATTATATAGAATATACAAAATTAAATAATTCAAGTAAAGATATAATAAAAAGTAGTGTAATTAAATGCTTTAAAGATCGAGAATCGTTGTAAATAATTATGCGCCCATATAGTTCTCGTTCTTCTCTTTTCTAACGAAATATCCAATGCAATTTCGCCAGTTATTAAACATAATAAATAATTTAAATAAGTATCCAAATAAGTATCCATACTTATAATAAACGTAATTATAATAGATAAATTAAAATATTATTTGAATTTGAAATTTTTGTTTATTTTTTATTTCCGCTCTCAGCATTCGTTCATACGACAAGTAAAACCCGCGTCGTGTGAACACCCTATTACACACTCAATTAACGCTTATCCACTTTCTTGTCTTCGATACACCGATACCTATTGCATAACACGTACCACCACCGCCGCGTTACAGGAGATTCTACAGGCATCAGCTCGCGTTACTGCAAGTTCAACGACTTCGAGATAATGTTCCACATCTCCCCTATGCTTCCGTTCACCGCCATGAATACTCAACAGGTTCGCGCGGTCTTTGTAGTCTGTGTAACGCTACTTCTATAGTCTTTGTAGCGCTACTTCTGTAGTCTTTGTAGCGCTACTACTACCATTCTAGCTATCATATATATAAATATATTATAGATATATTTCTCATAATGTAGAAGTTACATTGTCTCTCTCACCGTGACACACACACACACACCTATATCACACAGCTTTCCTCTGTACTACAGACGTCTTAATGAACTACTCTCTCAACACACACACACATACACACACTCATACACACACACACACTCATACACACATACACACACACACACTCATACACACTATATACACACCCTGACCGCATCAACACCTAATATAGTATAGCATTCCTATCCCAATACACCCACAAATCAACACCCCCACCCCATCTGACCCTCATCCTCTTAATGCGAACCCTAACACCATCTTAACCCCACCCCTCACATCTTAACCCCACCCCCCCCCATATTAACCCCACCCCCCGCCCCCCACTCTCAGCTACTCCGCAAGCGTCACATCGGTAACGATATCGTCACGATCGTGTTCCAAGAGCCCGGCGCCAAAGCTTTCTCCCCGAAGACCATCAGATCTCAATTCCAGGTCAGTAGTCCGTCTGTCCACACCGCTAGAGGTCATAACATGTCTGTACGTCCCCAACCCCCCACCCCACCTCCCCTCTAGCATGTGTTCATCATCATCAGAGTGCAGCATCCCAATACGCCGGACGTTAAATACAGGTACACTATTCTATTAACTCTTATTAATGCCTACCTTACTAACCCCTATCTTCGTAACCGTGCCTTTACTAACCCTAACGATATGCCTTCATCCCTTTTCTACACCCGATTAATTAACCGTTACTTAGATCCCTCTCGATATTTAACCCTCACTCGTAATCCTCCATTGATTCTTCCTCTTAATCCTATATTCATCGGATGACTCTTCTGTACAATATCACTGGTCAACTCCTTATCTAACCTTTCTTAACCTCTTCTAATCCTTATTGTTTTCCCCCTTTATATTCCCTTTATTGTTTCTATCCTTAAACTACAATTCAATTCTACCTTATTTATCTCTGCTCATATGTTTCACCCCCCCCCTTTCCGTACTTCTATACCCCCCATTGTATATAATACCCTCCCGCCCCCCCACGTTCACCCCATAACCCCCAACCCCCCCCCCACCGTGCGTAGCGTTGCTGTAACTAGGTCTAAGGATGTCCCTAGTTTCGGGCCCCTGTTGACGCACAACAAACTCTACGAGAAGAACGACGAATTCAAGTACTTCCTGTTGACGAAAAGTTAGTACTACCCCCACCCTAGAAGTTAGTTGTACCCCTCCGCCCTAGAAGTTAATGATACCCCCCCCTAGAAGTTGATGATACCCCTCCCCTAGAAGTTAGTGATACCCCTCCCCTAGAAGTTAGTGATTACCCCCCCATCCTAGAAGTTAGTACTACCCCCCCCCCCCTAGAAGTTAGAGGTTGCCCTCCACCCTAGAAGTTATTACACCCTCGTTATTACACCCTCTTATCATGTTGTAATAGATAATAGTTACGATGGTGTACCATACGAGTATGTTCTGTAGACAAAGAGTTTGTTATGTGACCACTCTAGAGAGTATATAGTAATACATTCACTTTAGACACCCACGTATGAATACCCTCTATCATATAATAGGTAGTAGTAATGAAAGCTAGGCATACAAGTATTGTAACTACTTATTTGTAACTATTTACATTTGTTCGTTATAGCTACATATATATTTATTAAATTAATACATATAATCATATGTATAATTATATATAGCTATTTATATATATATATATATATATATATATTTATTAATTATATATATATATACATATATATATATTTGTTAATTATACAATAATCCATAATTATGCCCACTCTTTTTACGAATCAGGTACAACAATCACCTACCTTAGATATAATTAATGTGAGATTGATTATTCTCCCTCACGATACAGTAACCAATCGCCTAACCCACATAAGTGTTGCTTAACACCACTACACCTCTACTACACCTATACCACACCTATATAACCCTACTAAACCCATACACTACACCCCTAAATACCTATACCACATCTATATAACCCCACTACACCTATACACTAATATACCTATGCTCTAATACACATATATACCTCACAACTACTACTACGGCTATACACTACTACACCTAACCCCCTAAACCCTACCTAACCCTCACTACTACACCTATACCATACTTAACCCTAACTACTACACCTAAACCCCTAAACCCTACCTAACCCTCACTACTACCCCTAATCCCTACCTAAACCTCACTACTACACCTAAACCCTACCTAACCCTCACTACTACCCCTACACCCTACCTACGCCCCACTACTACAACTAAACCCTACCTAACCCCCTAAATCCCAGTTATAAACGGAGAGAATGCGGTGTACAAGTCTGACAAGTTCCAGAGAATGGCTCAGAGGACTCGAGGTGAATACCTTAAGGATCTCATCATCAATCACAGCAGCGCTACCACTCTAGAGTCTAACTCCAAGTTCGGTTAGTCTAACTCTCTTACTATTGACGGGGGGTAATGGGGTGGGGGGTACTACCCTGTGAGTGTAACTCTACTATTGATGGGGGTAGGGTAGGGGGTACTACTGGGGCTCTGTTAACGTAACTCTTCTATTGATGGGGGGGGGGGCTACTCTGCGAATGTTTGATTACGTCATACTGTATGACGTATCCACTATTACGTCATATCTCGTTACTTCACACTCTTACATCATACTACGTCATATTGCCCACACGATTACCACACACCCTATTACATCATCCACCTATATTACATCACCCCTCTCTATTACATCATCCCTCTCTATTACATCATCCCTCTCTATTACATCATCCCTCTCTATTACATAATAGCCCCTCTATTACATCATCCCCCCCTCTATTACATCATCCCTCTCTATTACATAATCCCCCTCTCTATTACATCACCCCCCATTAAGGAAAGTTCTCGCTGGGTTCAGGACGTAGGAAGGACAAACTGAAGAACTTCAAACTCGTGGCGGACGTTAACTCAAAGTGCGCGATTGTGTGGAATGTACAGGTAAGAGTGGGAGTGTAGGGGAGTGTGTGTGTGTGTGGGAGTGTGTGTGGGTGAGTGTATGTATGGGAGTGTATGTGGGAGTGGGTGTGGGTGTGGTGGGGAGTGTATATGTATGGGAGTGTGTGTAGGTGGGTATGTATGGGAGTGTGTGTGTGTGGGTGGGTGTCTGTGGGTGGGTGGAATGTACAGATAGGTATGCAGGTATGCGGGAGTGTGTGTATATGATGTTAACTCACAGTGCGTGCGATAGTGTGGTATGTACAGGTAAGTGTTGGAGATTCAGTGCAGGTAGGTACGCATGTAAAGGTGTGTGCGATTATGTAATCGAAGCTATTACCTAATTATTACATAACACCTACATCATAATAAACCGTTATGCTATCTATAATTTATTTGTATCCGATACCTATATAATTTACCTAGTAACAACCCTAATAACACCCTCACCCCTAATAACACCCCCCCACCCGCACCCCTAATAACACCCCCCCGCGCCCCTAATAACACCCCCCCCCCGCACCCCTAATAACACCCCCCCCCCCCCCGCACCCCTAATAACACCCCCCGCACCCCTAATAGATAGACGACCATTGCGAACACACAAAGATAAACGGCTACATAGCGATACTGCAGATAACCACCCTAATAACAACCCCCCCCGCGCCCCTAATAACACCCCCCCCCGCGCCCCAAATAACAACCCCCCCGCGCCCCTAATAACACCCCCCCCGCGCCCCTAATAACAACCCCCCCGCGCCCCTAATAATACCCCCCCGCGCCCCTAATAACAACCCCCCCGCGCCCCTAATAATACCCCCCCGCGCCCCTAATAACACCCCCCGCGCCCCTAATAGATAGACGACCATTGCGAACACACAAAGATTGACGGCTACATAGCTATCGCGCCCCGTTGTCTACTACTGGTGGACGCGACCTCTCAACTGACCCTGTTCGCCGTAGGATGCAGTAATATCATCGGCTGGACTAGAACCACTTCCGGGTTAGTACCGGGGGGGTTATGGTTTTTCTAGGGGTCGATTAGAGGTCGTAGCGACTGGCGCTTACATCCGATACTGATTATATTCCGACCCGTTTTAATTTGTATAGGTTAACGGTACTAGGAATATAATAATATTCGAGAAGCGCACGCGTTTAATAATATATAGGTCATAGGGAAGTCAAGGTGAAGGTCATTTGTACTAGCGATTCGTAAGAGTTCTAGATATAATAATAGATATTAACAAATAATGTAGGTCGCTACAGATTTGATAATAAAATATTGGTAATCCATTGGTAATATTGGTAATCCATTGGTAAACACCGATCACTGATTGGTGGATAACCTCCCCCCTCTATTTCTCTACACATCCCCACCTCCCGTATTAAACACAACCCCCATCTCCCGTGTTAAACACATCCCCCCTCCCGTGTTAAACACACCCCCCCCTACAGAATGCGTATCTTCTACAACGACGGCGAATGCATCTCGTTCACGATGCCCGCCGGAAACAACGACCTCGTGACCTTCGAAATCATGGAGATCATCTCGAGACTGGAGGTGTTGACCAATGGCTGCGAGGTTAGTCACCGATACGGTGTTGGAGCGGAGTGTTCTAGAGCATCATCATAGGATTGTTATTTTCTCTAGAATACTGGTTCCCGTTTTTCTGATAAATTGAATATCTTAAGATTATCTTAGGTGACTTTTTACCATCGATGCGATAGCTAAAGAATGTTCTAAGATAATACCAATACAGTTAATAATAACTACCCCCTGGTGATTACCTCTACCACCTGATGTTAACCATTCACATCTCCCCCCTTGGATTCCCCTCTACACACTTGATGTTACCCCCTCACATGTCCCCCTTACAAGCCCCTCTACAACACATCTTTAACCCCTCATCTCCCCCCCTAGCTAACCCCTCTACAACACCTCTTTAACCCCTTATCTCTACCCCCCCCCTCATAGTCAGCAGAGATGACCTTGAAGAAGAATGAAACCGGCTCGCTGGGCTTCCAGTTACGGCCGCACGGTCTAGTCTACGACCTTGACACCTACAGCACCGGCTGGGAGAACGGTCAGCATCTGTCTTGTGTTTAACGTACATGTTTAATATTAGCGAGCGAATGTTTAACACTCGCACCAAATGAGTATGAATACAAATATATTATTTTAAATAGAAATTTAAAAAAAATATGTTCTCGAGTTTCAGAGTAAAATGCTGTGTTTTGATTAAATTTTTATGTTAGAAACCAACGTGGAAATCAGTCGACTCTCTACGTACGCCCACCCTATCATTAACCCATTCCCGCCTCCCATGTTAAACCCATCCCCACCTCCCGTGTTAAACCCGTCCCCGTCTCCCGTGTTAAACCCATCCCGAACGCGCAGGTTTACGCCGGTCCAGTCGTATCGTGGACATCTGCGGCGTCATAGTAGCCACGCTGACCTACGAACAGACTCAAGAGTTCCTCTCGTCCTCGTCCAATGTGGTCACGGTGTCGGCTATTGCGGCTCACGATGACGGCACACCTCGCTGGTTAGTAGGGTGCGTGTGTACCTAGTGGTGGGGTGGGGGGGTTAGTAGGGTGCGTGTGTACCTAGTGATGGGGTGGGGGGGTTAGTAGGGTGCGTGTGTACCTAGTGATGGGGGGGGTTAGTAGGGTGCGTGTGTACCTAGTGGTGGGGGGGGTTAGTAGGGTGCGTGTGTACCTAGTGGTGGGGTGGGGGGTTAGTAGGGTGCGTGTGTACCTAGTGGTGGGGGGGGGGGTTAGTAGGGTGCGTGTGTACCTAGTGGTGGGGTGGGGGGGTTAGTAGGGTGCGTGTGTACCTAGTGGTGGGGGGGGGGGGTTAGTAGGGTGCGTGTGTACCTAGTGGTGGGGTGGGGGGGTTAGTAGGGTGCGTGTGTACCTAGTGGTGGGGGGGGTTAGTAGGGTGCGTGTGTACCTAGTGGTGGGGGGGGTTAGTAGGGTGCGTGTGTACCTAGTGGTGGGGTGGGGGGGTTAGTAGGGTGCGTGTGTACCTAGTGGTGGGGTGGGGGGGTTAGTAGGGTGCGTGTGTACCTAGTGGGGGGGGGGGTTAGTAGGGTGCGTGTGTACCTAGTGGTGGGGGGGGTTAGTAGGGTGCGTGTGTACCTAGTGGTGGGGGGGGGGGGTTAGTAGGGTACAATGGTGCACTAGTAATGTAAATGATGCCGAGTCGAGACTTTCATTTTAGGCAAAAAAAACGATACCGAACTGAACCGAGACTTTTACAAAACATAACCAAACCGAAATGATGCCATTTTGAAGTAAAATTGTAATACTAATTTCTATGTATTTCACATTTACATCAATTTAAAAAAAATTATCTGCGCCAACTTCGCGATTCAGTGAATAATAATATAAATTTCATCTAGTGATGTAAATAATACCGAGATTTTTGATGCCGAGAATTTTGGTTATTACTGTCCAGACTTTCATTTTCTAAAAAAAACAAGACCGATCATATATGTCTATAATCTATAGACGAGACTCTAACCAAGTGAGCCGAGCCGAGACTTTAGGTAACTGAGACTGCATCATGCTTTAGATTTAAGCATCATTTATATCACTAGCGGCTAGATACAGGTGTACCTAATTCGGGGAGTTCAGTACACTGGTAACTAACCGCCGACCTATATATATCGCCATATGTGGTAGGTACGATAATAGTATGCATAGTAATAATCACACATACACACACACACACACACACACATATATATAATAATCAAGCCAATAGTTCATTAGATTGGCTGAACAACAACAGAAAATATGGGTATTATTTTGAAGCCCTTTAGAAGAAAACAAATAAATATTATTATAATTAACGGGAAAAAAAAGATTATTAAAATTCTTCTAATAAATATTATTATTAATTATTATCATTATAGATTACCTCTAGTTCTACACAACCAGCTAAGCGCGTACAGCAAGGCCTCGTGGCGTTAAGTACACGCGCACCTAACCGCCCACCTCACCTCAGCGGGGTGGACGCCGTCTGGAAGAGCTCTATTCACCCGGCGATCGTCAGCCAATCGAAATACAAGAAACTAGGTCACGAGGCCGCGCCCTCTTCGTCGTCGGGGACCAATAAAAAGTAGGTGTACTGGTGTGTGTATGTGTGCGTGTGTGTGTGTGTGGGGGTGTGCGTGTGTGAGTGTGTGGGGGTGTGTGTGTGTATATGTGTTTATGTATTTGTTGATGATAGTGTATGTGTATGTGTTTATGTATTTGTATGTTGATTTATTTTTTATTTTATATTATTAATATCTAGATTTGTACTTTAAAATGTGTACACAATCAGAAGTGTTAAAACAATTTCAATAATAAGAATATTAACGCGAGGTTAAAACACAGTATGTGTGTGTGTGTGTGTGTGTGTGTGTGTGTGTGTGTGTGTGTGTGTGTGTGTGTGTGTGCTTGTGTGTGAAGATGGTAGTAAGTGATGCTTATAACCAAGCTCTCCATTAATGTATGTCTACATTACACTATCTCCATTGCCATGAAAGTATCGCTCTCTCTCTCTCTCTCACGTTTGCGAAGTAGGCTTGGTTATTACTGAAGTATTACTGCACTGTAATCAACTACAACTAACTATGTCAAAGTGAAAATATGTCTATATATATATATATGTGTATGTACTGCATTAATTAATTGTAAAGATAATACAATATAAATAATCACACTATATTAATAGAATCTAAGTAAATTGTATTCTTAATTAGAATATATATTTGCTAAATATGAAGGGGAGATTAAATAACACTGACCCAACACAGCTTACACTTGACCTATTGAACACAAATCTGATGCATTAGTATCAGGGCTATATTATGTTTGGTAAAAACCTGTTTTTACCGGGCAAAAATGGAAAAAAGCGTCAAAAACCTATCTCTACCATTTTAATTTGCGGTAAAACCTGGTAATAGCCGGATAAATATATAATATAATTATAATTTTAATGTAGTATTGTTTAACTTTATAATTGTATATTATCTATTACATATAAAATCTATAAATTATATATAATTATAAATTATATAGACAATAGTAGGTTTAATATAATATAGATAATATTATATTTAATTATATAGACAACACTAGGTTTTTACCATGGCAACAACCTGTTTTTACCGGTTATTATCATAGGCGGTAATAACCTATAGAACACTGATTAGTATATATATATATACCCATTAATAAATAATTATAATTCTAGAATGTAAGCATAATATGTAATATAAACTTTAATTTGAAGTAACTCTACTATATATTTTTCAAAATTCTGTAAATTCTCATACAAAATTCTCATCATAAAAAGCTATATAATAAGATAGGGTTCATATTAATTACTATTCTCAGCGCCTTATTACAAATAATAATATCACTACTAAACTAGACGTTATGATAAATATGTCTTTACTATGTAGATTCGTTTAAAGAAACTAATGATATAAATAAACATTGAATTCAATTGAAATATATCGTATACACATATACACACACATATCGAGTACAATATCATTATATTTACATGTAATGCGTGCAATAATATGGTACTGAATTAAAGTACTTTTATTTATAGTATATACAACTGATAAGATTAGGGCTTTAATGTAGAGTGCAGAACTCCCACACACCCACCCACACACACATACACACCCACACACACACCCACACACACACACATACGTACATACTTAACCTATTTGTAAATAAGGCAATAGTACAATGTGGAATAGGGAATGTTAGTACTAACATAAGAGCGCACCTAATTTATTATCAAATTAGCATATTTAAAATATAGTCCGGATTATTTATCTCGATAATATCAAAATAATTAAATATCATTATTTTGTTATAAGTATATATATATATATATATATATATTATACAATAATATTTCGGATGAAATTCGTAAATCATATAGATAATAATATTTTATTTTTAAATATATTTAAATTTCCTTTCATTTATTTCCAGCGTACGATTATTATTCGTATTCATCGTAGAAATCTGCTGCTATAACTCGGTATCATTGTACCTTATAAAGACCGTATTAGTCATATGTATCGTAATAGCGCTCGTAACCGAGTCAACCAATCGGATACCGCTGTGTTACATCGCAGCCGGTTGTTGCGTAACACTATTATATAATCGTGACCTCGCGTGGAATCCTCGCTCGGAAGCATATCGCTATTTAAGGGTTTTACCTTTTTACTTATTATATAACTACGATGTATTGTATTCCACGCGTATTAGTTTTTATTTATAGTATACAAGTAATATTATTCATTCATCATTCATTCATTCATCTATCGTATAAACCTCCATTAATAGCCCGTATACCACTCATATCTCTGTAGGATTACGAACAGAAAGCTCAGGTAACCTCTCTCACCCTCTCTCTACCTGACTTCTTAGGCATGCTAGAATAGTATATTAGCGCATGATGTAATGTTGCATAACCTACTAGTACAGCTACCTCCACTACTACTACTACTACTACTACTACTACTACCGGCACTACTACTACTACTACTACTACTACTACTACTACCGCTACCACCAGCACCAGTACTACCACTACTACTACTACTACTACTACAACTACTACTACTACCATATACAGTACCACCTTTACTATTTCTGCTGATAATACAATTACCACTACTGGTATAAATATTATCACTGCTACTATTACTACTATTACAGCTTCTACTTCTGCTTCTACCACTATACTACTACTACTACTACTACTACTATAATTACTACTACTACTACTACTACTACTACTACTACTACTACTACTACTACTACTACTACTACTACTACTACTACTACTACTACTACTACTACTACTACTACTACTACTACTATAATTACTACTACTACTACTACTACTACTACTACTACTACTACTACTACTACTACTACTACTACTACTACTACTACTATTACTACTACTACTACTACTACTACTACTACTACTACTACTACTACTACTACTACTACTACTACTACTACTACTACTACTACTACTACTACTACTACTACTACTACTACTACTACTACTACTACTACTACTACTACTACTACTACTACTACTACTACTACTACTACTACTACTACTACTACTACTACTACTACTATTACTACTACTACTACTGCCACCTATACTTATTCCATCACTCATCAATAGAAAACAGAAGATCAACCTAAAGAAAACATCCGAAGCTGACCCCTTGACCTCTGCAGGTAGCCGATACACAGTGTATCCCGCCTACAAACAGGTACACTCTCCACCAGATTTAGTATACACAGCCTATCACCTAGCAACCGTATCACCTAGCAACAGTAACCATGGTGTAGCTGTTACTAGGCAACCATTAGTGAGGCGGTGTTAATGACGTTAGCGGTGACAATCTTGTTTCTTAATTTGTATAATACGACGTAGGTACGCGGTATATAATTCTATTAATTTATTAATAAATTATTTAATAATTTCAAATCGCAATTTTCAATGCAGTAAAACATCGTAGCTTGAATATATTATATTGGAATATGTATCGAATAGACGCATCGCGTCGTACAAACATTTCAGTAGCGAGAACGGTCCACTAACTTAACGGTGTCCCCTCGTTATTATGTTTTTACGGCGAGTTTTCTGCAGTGACCTCTTCTCAGTTGCGCAATTAGCACTACGTCACGTCTAGAGAGGGGTTCTTGATCAAACACCGTTGTCGTCCTTTCCTGAATCGTTGGAGGGTCCACTAAGTCCCGCGCTATCAATGCATTAGCCGTCTTATAGGCTTTTAGTAGCGAGAACGATGCGGCGCTACCGTAACGGTGTCACCTCGTTATGGGCGTGTTGTTACCGGCTGAACGTCGGGTTGCTTTGCCGTCGTGATCTGTATCGACTAACGTTACATAGCAATACTACGTTATATAGCAGTGTTACTCTAATGAGCCATAACACCCTCGGTTAAGCGTTTCACATATAATTAACGCGTATTTAATATATATATATATGTATATTAATATATATATATATATATATATATATAATAATATATATTTATATATATGTATATATTAATGTTGCATTAATACCTACCTATTAACACGTCACATCAACACCAACAGAAACACAACACGCCCACAATCAACAAATCCTACGACACGTCCGGCTGTATTCCTGTACATAGAAGAAATGGTCAGTCAGTCGTCGGTCGTACCCTACCCCCCGCTCTACCCCCCGCTATCACTTTGTAATTCACTTTGTAATTCACTTTGTAATTCACTTTGTAATTCACTTTGTAACTCACTTTGTAATTCACTTAGATCACGTGTATTTCGTGTATCGATTATCGCATACGAATATTAGTAAGTGTCGTCGTAATGTATTCAGCGATAGTCGTAAAATGTGTGTGCGATCGTGTGCGAAGCTTATGTTCATGGTATATTACACGGGGTAATAAAATGATAATAATATTGATTGATTGATAATTTATTTAAGCAAATACATAGTCGAAAATATAACCGAAAGTATAAAGTATAAATATTTTCTAACGATAACATACGTTATAGAAATAAACAAAGAATAATATTGATATATATATATGTATATTTAATATATTTATATAATTATATATATATATATATGTATATATATAGAAATATGTTTTATATAAATAAATAATTAATATATGCGGTGACTGGTCTGCTCCCTAACTCCTGACATGAGAACGTGTGATACTCCTGTTATAAGTGTGTGTACCTTTCAGTGGTATCTTTAATTATAATTCTATGATTCTATAAGGATATCAGAAATATTTATTAATTTTTTAATTAAAAATATATTCGGTTTTAAATTTCTATGTAAATATTTATTCAAAACATGAATCATTATGAATAAAATTTAAATTGATAGATCTTATTCCATATTATTTTCGTTAATAATATAAATTGTACATCATATTACAAGTTAAACATAATAATATCGACATTTGTAGCCTAAAACAAGTGTTTGCGTTGATTTTAATACAAAAGGTTGACGTACTCAATGTACGGGAAAACAAGAATTTTTTTGTTTTCTGTTTCATTTTCTAGTTTCATCCTAAAGGACTTCACAATAATACAGCTGTATATTATCTATTGTTATCGCACGTTGATACATGTTATATCCTCACCCTTATCATGCCTCCGCCACCGCCATGTCCTCGCTATCATGTCCTCACCGTCATTTCCTTGTATAATATCCTCACCTTCATTTCCTTGTATAATATCCTCACCTTCATGTCCTTGTATAATATCCTCACCTTCATGTCCTTGTATAATATCATCACCTTCATGTCCTTATGTTATATTCTCACCTTCATGTCCTCGCCATCATGTCCTCCTCACAGATAGCCACTTGACCCCTCCATTGTCGGCGCGTACGTTCGACGACTACACGAAACATTCTAATCATCAAGGTTATCCCACCGACCTTAAATACCACCGTCCCCTAAGACGGAGTGCGGTATTCAAAAATAGTTCATTTAAATAAAATTCTAAAATCGATAATATATATTTTTGGCATTTCCGTATTTGTTTACGAAGCACAGTTCTCCTTCACAGTTCTTCCTCATCAGTTTGAAAAATTAACATTTATTTCCATTTTTGTTTAATATTTATTATTATTAGTACCCGTTTTGTATATTACGTTTTCAATATATGTATACTTTACTTAAACATAGATTTTTTTATAATATAAAAAATCGTACCATTAAATTTATTCAAAAAATCCAGAAAATAAATGTATCATAATCCAAGAACTTTAAATAATATAAATTTTAATAATGATATTTCATTACAATATCGTATTATAATATTACATTATAATATATCATCGAAATAAGATATGTAATATGAACATTAACTATTAGAATAAATATTTATCGCATTAATGTATTTATAAGCGCGTTCAAGATGGTTCCGAGCCCCATCGTACCTTACGTAATACAACTAGCCCGCGCGCCCCCCCCCCTCGACCTCGTCTGACCTTGCCACCGCCGTGCACAGTTAAAGCGAACAAAGACTCGCCGAAGAATCGCTGGCTGTCCCCGAACGCGGTCTTACATCATAAAAAGTTTGTCGTAGTCGTCGTTAAAAGCGCAGCGTTTACAATAGATACCTTGTATTATGTAATAATAACAAAGCGCACGCCCACACATGTGTTACGTCATAGTATATGCGCCGTGATATAAAGAGGTGTACATACCACTAGCATCGAACACGGCGATTTGTTACTGCACTTGTCACTGAAATTGATGCTCGGTATATATTATTATCGGTGTTCAGATAGCGAGCATCGAGTACCGCTAGTGCAGTGACTTGTTACTGGGTATATTACTCAATCGCGGCGAATTGTTGACGAACTCGATGCTAACGGTGTACGCACGGAGGATTCAAATAGTATAGGATAGGAAACACGCGATACGGAAAACGTGGAAATGTGTAATAATAACAAAGCGCACACGTTACGTCATATTATATGTAGTATATAGTATATATATAGTAGGTCGGAGAGAAATTTGAAATAATTATGGCGATCTGGTTATGACTCGCAATAGTGTTGTAACGTTATGCATAGAGTTCAATAATGTCACTAATTCAAATATAACGTTACATCACTATCGCGAGTCATAACCAGATCGCCATAATTATTTCAAATTTCACTCCAACCTATATAATATTATATAGTATATTCGCCGCATAGTGATTCAACTAGTAAAGGATAGGAAACACGCTATCACGTAAGCGTAACTAAAACGCGATAAGTGGACCGACAAAAGAGATATCGCATTACCTTCGAAACAGATAATCGAATGAAATATTAACGAACGCGTTATTAATGGATATCTATTAATAGACTATGCTCGGATACAATAACAATGCTATAACGATGCGTACCTAATCGAATTAGTCGGCGCCGCTACATAGATTACACGATATATTATAATACCCGCGATGAACAGGAATAGTTAAATAGCAGTACTGTATATATATCTTCGAAGGGACATTAGAGCCATATATATGGTTGTAAGTGAAAAACTTCATTTAAGTTCCTGGATGGGATGAAAGGATCCACCAAATTAAAATAACAATAACAATAACAATATATAATGTTGTTGAATTTATTTATGAAGATAAAATATTGTGGTAAAAAAAACATTATTTTTTACCTAGTTTATTTCAATATAGTTTTTATGACTTAGACACGTGGAATAAGTTTATTAAATAGCGGTACTCTTATACATATTACGTATAATACTCTTTAATTAATGAAACTTTAAAATTCAACATTTCCGTGATATTATCGTGATAATTATACAATCCAGGTATACGATCCGGTACCGTAAACTCGTGGTAACTACATGTAACGTTCTATATTTGTTAATTTCGTATTATATATTCAAATAAGTTAATTAATTAATTTAAAATCATATATATATATATATATAATTTGAATATAAATAAATCAATAACCACTCATAATATATTTATAAACTAAAATCAATACGTTGAATTATTCTTGCGTAAACATTATACGTTGACGTCGATAACGCAGGCATTATCGTCTGCAAATATGTCAGCGTTATACTTTCGACTATATTTGCCCACTTAAATAGCACATACGTTGTTATTGTTATTTTGGTGGAGTGCTTTCGTGTCATCAAGGAACTTAGATGAAGTTTCACGTATAACCGTATGGCACTAATGTCCCTTCGAAGCCGCTATCGTGTTAAAGCATCCATTAAACACTGATAATATGACATCACCTATTGATTATGTAACAACCCATATACCCCCATTACCTAACACCCCACACAACAACATTACTAACACACCACCCCCCCATTACTTATCACCCCATACACCACCATTACTAACAACCCACACCTCCATTACTAACAACCCACACCCCCATTACTAACAACCCACACACCCCCCCATTACTAATACCCCACCCCCCCCATTACTAACAACCCACACCCCACCCCCGATAACAGATCCAGCGATGAGAGCCTGAGCGGTCGAGACAAGAAGACCGAGAGCAAGTTTCAGACGAACCTCATGAAGCTTATAGACCCGCGGTCCCTGCTGAACTTTGGGGACAGCGGGGGTAAACAGGGGGGCGGTACCAGCTCGGATGTTAGTAGGGGTGGGGGTAAAAGTTGAGATGGTGACGACGATTGTGGTGATAGTAGTAGAAAGATTGTTTGAAATCAATGTTATTGGTATTGTAAGTCATCTTTCTGTTGTTTAATACGTATAACGACGATTTCGTGAAGCAAACGTATAACACGTAATCTACGCGATTAAATTAATAATCATGCATCCTGCGGTAGTATCGAAATCGAAATCACTGAAATAGATTTAGGTTTGCCGCCGTTTTTTAATGTCATCACCACCACCATTACATCATCACCACCATTACATCACCACCACCATTACATCATCGCCACTATTACATCATCACCACTATTACAATATCACCGCCACTATTACATCATCGTCACCATCATTGCATCATCGCCACAACAGAACGACTCCCTAAAGAGAACGGTATCAGACGAGAACCTCATGACAAGACTAAGTCTGTGCACCCCTAAAGGTTTGCTTCACGTCTCGCTAGCTGACACTGCGATATCATATGTCCTGTAATATGTCCTTCCGTAATCATATGTCCTGTAATATGTCCTTTCCGCAATTATATGTCCTGTAATATGTCCTGTAATGTGTCCTTTCCGCAATTATATGTCCTGTAATATGTCCTGTCCGCAAGCATATGTCCTGTAATATGTCCTTCCGTAATCATATGTCCTGTAATATGTCCTGTCCGCAATCATGCATCCTGTCCTCTGCGTACACAATCCTAACGCCGATTGATAACCCACGTACACGTATGGCTAATTCAACGTATCGATTTGTGTTTATAAATATATTACGAGCGGTTATTGATTTATTTATATTTCAAATCATATATATATATATATGATTTAGATTAATTAATTAACTTGTTTAAATATACGAATTGTTAATAATAAATGTTTCATAAAGGAGGGCTTATATCACCCAGTTATTCATATTTATATCTGTATATATATATATATATATATATATTATAATTAGTTAATTTATAATTAACTCACAAATCCCCCGCCATCAATATTTATACCCACACTCAAATAAATACACCTCCCCACACCCCCTCCCCTACACCCCCCCCCCTACACACACACACAGAGAATCTGCCGAGTAGCGCTAACTGCAGCGTTCACAGCGAGTTCAACTTCAGCGCCGAGGACAACGACCTCTACATGCTGTCTAATCGGCTCAAGAGTCAAGGTCAAATGATCAGCGTATGGGGGGGTCACGCTAGTCGTCTACATTAGTAATAGTGGGCGAGATATGATGGGGGGGCAACGCGTTCATACGTTATTAGATTAGGCGATATTATCATGCGTAACCTATCGTTAATGATGCGATATCATCGTGTTTAGTAAGAGTTGCATGTGTATCACATCTATTATTACACCTTGTAATAGTATCGGGGGGCGGGGTTAATAACTTTATAACGTCTCTAATCAGGATACCTTGCGATATCATCCGCTCTTTTACTTATTTCACTCATTCAAACACTATTAAGGGGACACGATACCATCGTTTGGTTTACATGTAAAAAATACGAAAAAATGCTATTTTAAGAAATCTATTAACTCAAAATATATTCAATTTTTTTTTTAATTTTTTTTTTAATATATTAATAATATTCCATATTTTTATATTATATGTTGAAATTTATAGATGTTTACACATCTTTATATTATACGTTTCTAAACAAAAATAATTGAAATATCTGATAACAAATGTTAATTTTCCAACTAAATTGCTAATTAAAAGTTGTTAAATAAATATTTTTTAATTTTGACAAATAACTTTAATCTTACAGGTGTTATCTAGTTATATTGAAAAAATGAAGAAAAACTATTCAATTGTACAAAAGTTAATACCAGTTATGTCAGCATGATTGGTCACAAATAATTATTCTGAGTCAATCAAGTTTCAAATATAATATATGAATATAAACAATATGAATATACAGGTACAAATAATATAATATGAACAAAATGAATAATGTAATGAACATCATTTAAACACCACATAAAAGATAATATGTGAAGTATTACAATTTTACATTAATAAAAAATTTGAAATTCAATTTTTTTTCGAAAAAATCAATGGTATCGCGTCCCCTTATGGGGATCGATAATTATTTAATTGACAGTTTCAGATAATTTAGAATATATATGATTACACAATTTTTTAAAATTTAATAATTATTAAAATTTAATCTTTTATTTTCAAAATAATAATTTAGTACGACGTAATAGTTCACATGACCTAACCAACGTACTCGATTATATCGAGGCATCGGTATAGGGTGCAGCGCGTAACCTATTACACGACCTTGACCTTAACGCATGACCTCTACACAAACAGAAAGTTCCCCTTCTCAGAGTAGGAAGTGTTCGGCGCAACTCGTGAAAGATTGTCAAGAGCTAGTAGGGTTAGTAGTGGCGGGTTGGATAGTATTACCCCACTATCACTTCATATATTGTTTCCCCCTATAGTTGCCCCACTATCATCTCCTATAGTTGCCCCCCTATATTTACCCCACTATCATCTCCTATAGTTGCCCCCCTATATATACCCTACTATCATCTCCTATAGTTGCCCCCCTATAGTTACCCCACTATCACTCCATATATAGTTACCCCCCTATGGTGATATATCACCCCCAATACTATCCCCTATAGGTACCACACTATAACCCCACCCATACTTCACTATAACCCCATCTATAATATTACCAAAATATCAGCCCGCTCTATCTCTGCGACACGATAACCTGCCACCCTACTATTGCTACCGTATCACCCCGTGGTATTACCCCTTCCCCCATTGTCCCCATCTATAGGTCATCATTAACAATGGAATCATTGAAGAGTCAACTACTAAAACAAACTGAGAATTGTGACAGGGTAAGTGAACAGTGTATATACGCAGTGTACAATGTATATACGCAGTGTACAATGTATATACGCAGTGTACAATGTATATACGCAGTGTACAATGTATATACGCAGTGTACAATGTATATACGCAGTGTACAATGTATATACGCAGTGTACAATGTATATACGCAGTGTACAATGTATATACGCAGTGTACAATGTATATACGCAGTGTACAATGTATATACGCAGTGTACAATGTATATACGCAGTGTACAATGTATGTACGCAGTGTACAATGTATATACGCAGTGTACAATGTATATACGCAGTGTACAATAATTTAAATTTCTTCATAAATTTGTAATGTAAATTCCTATCTATTTTTGAATATGGTTTCGCTTTCTGAATTTTTGTCAGTTTTCAATTATTATTTTTTTATTATATCTGGAATGATATAAACTAGTAATTGCGACCGAGATGGCACTTTTATATGAAGGGAACTAAAAAAATTAACAAAACGGGCTACCCTAATGTACACCGTACAATAGACCGGTTCGACTTAGTAATTTTATTGTGAATATTGCCTATCATTTAATGTTTTGAGTATTTCTTTCACAATGGTATAATTTTGTATAGGTAGTATTCGACATGTATATTCGATAGTCGTGTTTTAATATAATACGCTACAATTACTCTTACGATATAGGATATAAATAAATAACGTAATATTAATCATAATTCGATGAATGGCGAAATGCGGCTCGGCCCAAAAATCCTTTAGGGGCGGGGTAGTCGTGTTTTTGTCGTTATACTAACGGAGTGGGTTGGGTTTTGGGTTGGGTTTGGGTTTAGCTATACAGTTCGTATACCCCGACGTTGTTATGGTTATGTTCTCCTCGCCTACAGAGTTTTTAAAAATGCCTATAAATATTTTTAAATAGAAAAAATACCGCTATTACCTATATATTTAAATCATGTGATAAATACATTATAAATAATTAATTTTCAAATTTGTATTTTTCAATTTAATTTTTATTATACTTCTATTAACCATGAACCTTCATAATAATACATCTTTTTATATTTTATATAACCCCAAACCATTTACTAAACTACAAATACCCACGTATTATATTATTTTTAATGTCAACATAAATAATTTAGGAAGATAATATAAGAAAACATTTTTCAATATAAAGCGAATATTTAAATAAATTAGTATTTTTAATAAAATATTTATGAAAAAATATACCATTAAAAGACATATATTTCAAATACAAACAATTACCATCAGATATAAAGAATATATAATATCTCTGATTTTATTCTTTTGTATTTATATTTTATATGTTTATTATGAATTTGTTTATAGTTCATATATAACATAATATAGTGAATCAATTAGAATATTTCATTATATACAATTTTTAATTTATTTAAAATTTATAAATTATATATACAAATATTCATAGGCATCTTTATTATAACATTAAACAATATATAAAATATATTTATTGAGAATTTGTATATATTATACTTTCTAGAACTCCATAGAAATTGTTTATATATCTTGAAATGTATAAATTTATGTATTTTTTTGCTTAGAATGTGTGTATACGTATTATATAATATATTATAATGTTAATTTTACACATATATGTGTCGTGGTGGTTATTTAAAAAAAAAGATAATTCTTGAACAACATCTGGCATATTTATTTATGAATGAATACAGTTTACTTATTATTTATTAATACTTTTTATTTTTACATTTATATATAATAAATGATTTATAATAGTAATATTATTTATATTCAGTAATATTTATATACTATATTATAACTGTTATATTATTTAATAGTTTATTGATCGATTGATTTATTTAAGCAAATATATAGTCGATCTATATAATCGAAAGTATAAAGCAGAAATTGTTGCTAACGATAACATACATTATAGAAATAAACAAAGAATAATACGAAACTAAATAAAATATAACGAATTACAGTTATCGTAATACGTATTGAATCTGATAATTTCAAATAAGACTATGTATTCTATGAAAATTGTTTAATAAATATAATCAATACTATCAAAATAGCTATCGGAATAAATGTATTCTATGAAAATTGTTTAATAAATATAATCAATACTATAAAAATAGCTATCGGAATAAATGTAAAATTAATTTGATATATAATTAGTGTCTAAAAAGCTTTAAAACTGTAAATGACAAAAGTTGTATTAATATTTATCAATATTATAAATATTAGATTTTTTAAATCTAGTTTATCAGAATTATTTAAAGTGTTAACAATTTAGAATTGAATAGAATAAAATAAATTACCTTATCAATATCTATTCAAGTTATATGATATATTTTGAATTCAATAAATCCTATAAGATCAATATTTTTTCTAAATTATTTTTAGTAATTAAATTTCCATTATATAATAAATTAATATAAATTTGTATGATTTTAACAAACATTTATATACCACTTTCATAATTTATATCTTCCTTGTTGTAACCATTATTGTTTAATAAAGTAAGTAACATATTACTATAAAATAAACCCTTTAAAAGTATATCATTATAATTAATTATAATAATAATTTAAAAAAGTAATTAAATATAATAACCGAAATAATTTAATTAATATAGGATCGTTTTTAAAATTTTATAAGCTAAAATAGAGTATATTATTCCATAGATTTTTCATAATTATATTATAAATCTTAAGAATTAATTTACTCAGAATAATTATTGTTACTTATTTCATTCATTCAAACACTATTAAATCCATCAATAATTATTTAATTGAAATTTTCATATAATTTAGAATATATAATTACACAATATTTGATTTTTTTTTAATTTAAAGATTAGTCAAATTTAATCTTTTATTTTCAAAATAATAATTTATTAGTAACATAATTTATGTTAAAAATTTTCTTCTATATTTTATAAAAAATGCAATTATTATAGATCAATATTATATCTATACATTTTTTAAATATAATATAACAGTTAATACACTTTTAGTAGACCACTATTTTTCCTATTAAATAAATGTAAAATCTATTTATAGAACAGATTGTGGCACCTACACTTTAATATAAGTTAATCGTTTTCAAATATTTAAAATGAATAATTCATTGGTATTTTTTTATAGAATAATTTAAATGTAGAGTTAAAAAGTTCATTTAAATTATAATTAAGAATAGAAAGTATTAACTAAAAAAATCTTAAATTCATTTTATTAATTTAAATGTTTTCTGCTCTCTTAATTTGTATCTTTACATTAGTTTAGTTAATTATCATTTATTATAATAAACATAACATTTATTAAATAAGTATCTATTCAATATTGATTATAAATTAAATATACATTTTCTTATTATAAGTGGAATTTAATACTTTTTTAATAATTTTATATATATAATACTTTTTTAGATTTTTCAAATATATACAATAGATAAATATCTCGTCAATATACATTTACCCCATTATTATTAATACTATATTATATTTATGTACCTGTATCATATTCCTTTAAAAACATACACATTTAACTCACCATCCCATTATGTTTGTACTTCTCGTTTTCCCCTAATAACCAACACACTGACACTAGGAGAGAGTTGCTCGCGTATCGTTACAAAGACAGCTCTTGGACGTACGCGAAGACTACGAGAAACAACAGAAGGACATGACCTCTCTACTGATTCGTAACGACCGATACCGCAATGAAAACATCGCCCTAAAGTCGCAGATATGCGCCCTCGAAGCCAAGGTCGCCCAACTCGGAGAGTGGTTCTTCGACCACGCCTCCGACACTCATTGACTTCACCCTACGACACTCATTGACTTCACCCTACCACCTAGGAACTTCCTACTGCGACCTCCATATACAATATAGCGTAACCGTTTTTGTAAAAACGATTTTATTATTAACTAATCACACGCATGCGTGTGTGTGTTTGCGAGTGTGTAAGTGTGGCTATATCCGATAGCATACACGCGCACTCACTCATGCGTAACCATACGATATTTTAAGTTTACAGCGTAACCATGGCGATATTTAAAATGTATTGCTGCGTAACCACGGCGATGATTTGTTAATTTATTTTTTATTTATTTATTTATTAATATATAAATATACACAAACCAACCCACATTAATGACAACTATATGATGAATAAATGACACACGCGCACACGAATGCGTCGAATGAAGAATCCGTATAAAATGTTTATTTGTGAAAGATTAGTATGAGTTAAATTGAAGGACATTGTGTTTAATTAATAAATCCAATTGTGCCTTGAACTTCACCCCGCCTTCAACCAGAAGTCTACAATCGGTGGAGCGTCATGATTAGTGGTGAATAGTGTTGTTATGGTAACCGGGCGATGCTTACCTCTGCGCTTCGGCGGGATTCTTGTTTAAACATTGTATTAGTCTCAGTATCTGATGGGCAGCGGAGGTGAAATGTTAGATGCGATACGAGGACGTTTAGGTTGCATGGTGGTATGCTGTTATCTTAATGACATTCTGATTAGATATCGTTTACAGATTTAGAATATATATTTATTAGAGATTATTTACAGAGAGTATAATGGTAACATTTTTTAAATATAAATGACCAAAATTAAATTTGAGAAAATCTAATGAACTTATAAAACCACTATATAGTATTTATATATCATATATTTATAAATTGTTTACATATAAGAAAGACTGTATACATTTATTTAGGAATTTTAAATATTTAAAAAAAATAAGATTATATTAGGTTTATAAAATTTTATTAACATATTTATAAATATTATTAACAATATTTTAAATAGCAATTCAAAGTAAATATATATTATGTACCCACAAATTTTTAGCAAAATGTACAACTTATAAATTATTTAAATATTTATAATAATATACTTTAATACAACATTTTAATTAATATATTAAAATAAAAGGTTTTGTAGAATATTTTTAATAATGAATTATGAATCCAATTAAATTCTGATTATCAACTCTATATATAAATAACAAGTAAATATTATATCACTAATTTATGAACCATATAAATTAATGTATATATCTTTGTTGTATTCATAGTAAAATTAGAAGAATCATTGAGAGAATTAATAATAAATTAAAACAGATAGAAAAATATTACTGGATTAGGAAATAATGAAATTTAAATATGATAGTTATTATTAGAAGATAATATAAATTAGAACAAAATTAGCTATAGTAATATATTATATGGTATATGAAGAAAATGTATGTAAAATTATCACATGTTTTAAATATAAATAATGAGATTTTATAATTGTAATAGTATATAGTAGTGATTTAACTCGGGTTCTTTACGTTTTTTAATTACGGTTTATAACAAAATTTAATTAGATCAGATTTTGAAATATGGTCAAAGAGCAGTTCCGGGTTTTAGTAAATTAATTTTTAGGTATTCGTATATTTATTTGTAAAATAAAAATAATATTTTAAAATGTATATATACAATTAATGGTTACCACTGATAACGTAAGTAAACTAAATATTACCCTAGACAAAGATACACGGTTACCTATTAAAGTTGCCTATGTAAATTGTAATATCTCACTGTATAAATCAAATAGGAAAATAAGTATTTAATTATTTCATAAATATTAAAATATATAAATTTGTTATCATAACTTTGGTTTTAATAAAAATTAAAAAAAACTATAATATGAGGTATATTATAGAAATCAATAAGCTTCCGAGTCAAATTTTAAGAAAATGTTAAAATATTTAAAAAAAATGTTTAAAAATATATCAAAAAAATGTTTACAAATATTTCAACAATTTTTTTTAACATTTTTTTTTAATTTTATATTTTTAATATTTTTTTTTGTATTGAATAAAATGTTGATTGTCCCGAGATAATGAATTTTAGGATTTGATTTTCTCGAGATAATGAAAAATATTTAAATCACTAGTATATAGCATATATTCTAGACTATATTCTAGATTAACAGCAAAGATTTTGCGAAGCAAAGATATAACACTCCCTATGCATGCAACGTAATTTAGTAATAGCCCCAACCGCTGCTAGCAGTAGTATCGAAATCACTGAAATAGATTTAGGTTCGGCTCTGTTTGCATACAACAATGTTTTCATTGCTCTATTAAATTACATGCAATATAAATTAGCTTTTACTCACTAAATATATACTTATAGCATTTAAAACATACATATCATATTTGTTTGTTATATATTAGTAATGAACACTTAAATTCATTTTCGTTTTCATCATATAAATATTAATTTAAAGCATATTATTTAACATTTTAAAAGTGTATAGTTAAATACGAATTTACATTATAAACAACGCATAGTTCCTAAAAGTAACCCGCTATAGGTGGCACCGGGGTATTTTGTATACAAATTCGAATTACACGATTTCGCGTAAGTGTTATATCTTTCCTTCGGAAAATCTTTGTTAACAGTATACTGATAATAATATAGATATACATGTACTTTTAAATTAATACATATAAGTTATAATACATATTGCATATAAATAAATTATATATTATATTACACAGTAGAATATCAAATTAAGACTTATATATTAGTCATTAAAGTATTATTGTGATTGAAAATAGATTCACATTATTTTAAACAAATAACTAAAAACATTATATATATCTGCTGAAATGCATTACTATTTAGAGTTAGATTACAAGTAATTAGGTGCAAGTTATCAAAGGTAACTAATCAAGAGTTCAGTGCAAGGTGAACAAGTTTAATTTTTAGTATAACTATTTAAGCATGTTATAATAAAATTATATTTACAATACATTCATATTAATGTTAATTAACATTAATGTATAATAATTATCTATAATTATATATTTAATTTATGTTGGTCATAATAATATAAAATCAGCATAATTAGATTATATATGGATAATATAGTGAGATTAAAGTTTCCACTATAATTATATTATTTAAATAGGGTAATTGGAGTTAACAAAAATATAATTTATATATTGAATAACACCTCTCATTAAATGATTTAACCTACTGACCAACACTAAATGTATTGTATGCGCATAGGTCTCTCAAACACTCTAGTAGTGAATGAAGATGCCGTAAACAATGCGGTGAATACCAACCTTGGGGTTTACTAGGGCTTCGTGAATCTTGGGATCCTTCATGAGTTTGATGATCTCTTTGTCGAGGGTGACCGGGGCGTGAGGGTTGTGATGAGTCATCGCCAGAGAGGGCGTCGCCACAGAGTTAGGGGGCAGCACTACGCTCTGTTGACATTTCTGTTGTTGTTGTTGTTGTTGTTGCTGTTGTTGATGTTGTTGATGTTGTTGATGCTGTTGTTGTTGCTGCTGTAACATTTGCAGGGTTGACTGCTGCTGTTGTTGGGCTTGCCCGGGCTGTTGTTGTACATCGTGGTGCTGTGTGTGTGAAGGTAACACATTAGCCATGATGATGATGTGATTACTGCTATTTATTGTGAAACACCTTCGTAATATATATGATTAATATTCTTAGAAAATAGGCACATTATTTTAAACAAATAAACAACTAAAAAGATTATATATATATATATATCTATCTTCTAAAATACAGTACTCTTTAGATGAGAATTAAATGTAATAAACCATGCGTTATTAGCCATTGTGTTTAGTTAATAATAATAAGGATGACCACTGTGGTATTGGTTCTGTACAAACCTTGTGTTGTCCGTCTGTGCATTGACAACAGGAGGAATCTGTACCATTGCCCAGCAACGTGAAGTGTTCACCTGAGGTAGTGTATAGGGTGGCGTGTATATACTCGATAGGGTTAAATGAGGGGTTGGGGGTTATATTTGTGCCATTATTTATATTAATCATGTTTCTAATTTGATTTATTAATTTATTTAACATATTCATATTACATATAACTAATTTTTGTAGAATATGAATATTGTATCATTCAAATTATGTATTTAAAATGTTATTAACATTTTATATTTAGTATTCAATATTTATATATGATAACTAAAAATATAGCAATACAGTTATAAATTTACATAAAAAAGTACTAGATGTACATAAAAAATCTATTTATAAAATTTTAAATGACCTATAATATTATTGATTATTTATTTATATAAATTTATCAATAAACTATTTTCAATTCAATTCAATATACTTAAGGGCACAGGTTTTTCGTTTACATGTAAAAGATACAAAAAAGGACTACATTTCAAAACTTAATTCAAGTAATATTTAATAAATTATTAATTTTTTTTATTCGTATAATAATTAATTTGAAAAATATAGATCAAGTTTATTTTTATTTTATTTTTGTAATACTTTATGTGGTATTCATATTTATTTAGATGACATACAGCATATTAACAAAAAATGACCAAAATACTACTTTTAAAATATTATAAATTATTACCAATAAAAATAAACTTGATTCATAATGCTACATATGTTATGTATATATTATAAATTATTTAAATAAAATAGAGCATTATTACCTGTTATTTTAATTATATGATCAAAATAATTATTTTGTGTAAATCAAGTTTAAAGTTTAAGATTAATGCATATGAGTATATTTATATTTATTTTAAAAAGCTTATTTTTATCAGTTTTATGTAAACAAACCATGTATGTACCATTTTAAAGATAATATTTCAAATTTTATAAATAAATCATGATAAAATAATACACAAATTATTTTTTCCTGCCCTTAAGGCATGGCAACAGGCGATTCTTTACATGGTGAAGATAGAAATTATGGAATACTAAAAAATATATTCAATATATGTATACTTCAAAATATCCACTAATTTTTTTTATATATTTAATATCCAATATAACTATCGAGTATGATAATTAGATTATTAAAATTCTACCAGAAATGGACTAACATAATACTTATTTCTAGAGAAAACAAAAATGCAAGAAATTTCAATAAAATATAAAAAATATTATATATAATAGAATAATTTATTAGTTTTAAATAGTAATATCTGAAAAGTACCATAATATTAATACTGTGAAAATTTCATGTCATTTGAATCAGTATTTATATATTTGAAAGTGGTTCAAACATAGATTATGAAATTTTGTTTGTAATCCAAGATATTAGTGTTTTAAAAATTATTTTACAAAAATATCATAATTTCATGGATATATAATATTAAATATTAATTAATTTTATAATTTACTTCATCATATATATTTAGTATGTTAGATTATTTATATAATTTTTAATTGATTTATTTATAAATCAAATATATAGTCGAAATGTATAATTGAAAGTATAAAGAAAAAATATTTGCTAACGATATTTTATTGAAATAAACAAATAAAAATAAGAACTGAAAAATTAAAGAAATTAAAACATTTTACATTAATTATAAAAATTAACGATTAATAATCAAAAATAGAAATATAATAAATTGGTTTGTAAATGTTGTTGTTAATCGATTGATTTAAGTGGCGAGCGACGTTCATTTTTTTACTAAAAAAATAAAATTTGCAATATAACTATCAAAATTCTATGATATAAGCAAATATATAGATGATCTAATTATTTTCTTATTAGTGTATTAAATATGAATCTAGGAAATAAAAATAACAGGAGAATAAATAACGAAAAAATAACGAAAAAAAAAACAGGAAAAAATATTCGATATATATATTTTATTAATTTTATATAATTTATCGTACCCTAATATTTATCCATGTATTTGTATACAATATATTATTTCTTTATTATACATTATGATAATTATATGCTTTTAAAGGCTCAATTTGGTATGTAATGCAGGTAAAAAACCAAATAACACATCACTAAACCAAAAATAACCCAAAATATCAATCCGTAATATTTACATATATATAAGAACATCATATATAGAGGAAATGTGTATTTTACATTTTCAACATTTCTATAAAATGTGCAAAATTATTCTAATTTTTTTTTAAAAACAAATATCTGAATTAGTTATTTCAGAAAACCTAATAATTGTTTATTATTGATTGAATTAAACAATTTTATTTTTATTACTTTTTCCTGTTTTTTTAAGTTATTTTTTTTCAGGTTACTATTAAGCTGCTTTCACATATAGCGATTTTGCTGCAAAATCGCAGCAACTTTGCAGCAAAATCGCCAGGTGTGAACACCACGGCAAAATTTGCAGCAAAAAACTTTCACAAGCAAAATCACTGCAAAATTGCAGCAACTTTGCAGCAAAATGAATAGCAAACATGTTTGCTATATGTGCAAAATTCTGTCTCGACGATTTTGCAGCAAAGTCGCTATATGTGATCGCTGCTTTAAATATACATTAGTTTATATTATTTAATATTAAATTTGTATAATTATCAACTGATTTGATATAATATTTAAGTTATTTATCATACACATTCTATAATGTAAACATAGTTGTGTTTGTCAAGATGGTGCATGCTATTATCAATAATATTCACAATTCTATATATGATATTTATATTGTTTAACTTTAATTTGTAAAACGAACTGATAATTTATTACTTAAATTATTTACCAAAACTACCATCATAAACTTATAAAATATAGAGCAATCTAATGATATTTAGTGCGCGAAGTTTGCATACAAACCTAAAACACTGCAAAACTCTTTTAGGAAAGTCTGCATGTCGGGGGAAGAACCGTATTTATTCATTGCTTCGGTTGGGTTTTGCTATATTCGTGTGAATGTGCATGTTTGTTAATGATGATGAAAGCGAACGTAATGGTGATGATGATGATGATGCTAGTTATGATGAAATTGATGCTAGTGATGATGATGATGGTGGTGATGATGATATGTATGATGATTATGATAGTGAAGTTGATGAAGATGATGATGATGATATTTAGGATTATGATAGTGAAGTTGATGAAGATGATGATGATGATAATGGTGATGTATATTTACCTGGAATTCTGATAGCGCGTTAGCAAAGCGTGGATCTGTGAAGTGCTTGAGAAGGCTGGCATTGCCCTGAATCTTGTTCAGTAAGTCATCCGTCACCCATTCTAGGGGAGACAAGGGAATTCATTAATTAACAACATAATACGCATTCAACGTCATGTCATATACTTCAATTAGATTGTTAAAATTATGTATAATATTGATAATTATATATATGACTACGTTTTATACATCATATAGGATCTTTCTTTATATAAATTTAGTTAATTTAAAATGGTGTAAATATAGTTAAATATTTAATATTTATTTTTTCAATAGAATGCAAGTTTATCATCATTTATTTAATGAATATAAAATATAATAATAAAATCAACAGGATTCATATATATGTATATGTTATACATTAACATTAAAAATATCAGATACAATTATTAAAAATAAAAAAGTAGAAAGCATTTACATGTGGTTATTATGTGAAAAAGTAAAAAAATTTAGATATGACATTTAAAATTTAATATATAAAATCTAAGTAAATATAATACATACAATTTCCTATCAATTTAAAATAATTATTATAGAACTTTATAAATAATATATTAAACATGGAAAATATGTAATAATTTTATTTTTGTTAAAATAAAAATATTAATCATATTTTAACTCGCACCCTTAATTGATCTATCAAATCGTATCAACATTAATCTTACAACTTATTATATATACTTATTAATAAAATATTAACCTTTATTTTGGAGTAATGAGTTTTTCATAGATTCCTGCACCTCTCTTATGCAATTTCTATCTTTATCTGAACAATTAGTGATCACATATTTATATAGATGCATAGATGTAACATTCAGTGAGATTATTAACATAAAGAAATTCCAGTGATATCGTGGGGAGTGATATCGAGTGGATTTGTGATCTCGTGCGCAATGTGATAATATATATTAATATAAATAATTATTTAATAGTAGAATTTACACAGCGCACGAAATCACCAAATCATATGAATTCACTCCACACGATATCACTGGTTACCAAATAAAGGTTAATACATTTTCCATATGTTACTGAACAATGGTGATCATATAGTGTGATAGTGTTAGTTATTACATGTGATGATTTAGTATACATCTACAATGCACTACATTACATAAACAATGAAACATAAATACAATGCAATCAAGGAGTTGTTGATTATGTTATTACTATGTTATTCTCACGTTATCTTTGTGTGGGTGTAAATAAAACATGTAATAATGATGGCATTATATGATTAATTATATTTGTAAATATTTAATATAACTTCGATGCATTATATCGGCTATGTTATGGTGGACTTGAATACTGAATGTAGATAAACGACAATTTTTATTTATTTAAATAATACTATTTATATATAAAGTTACTGTAATATAATAATTTTGTAATATATTAATAGAGTTAGTGATTGCTAGTTATAATCATGCTATACTATATCAGATATAACACATAACACATGAGAAATAACAATCATAAGACATAAGACATATTTAAATTATCATCTCTCATTATTTGGTTTAGGCATAATTAAGTTAATGTTATCATTATAATAAAGTATAATTCACTTTTATCAGCTTATTATTATTATATATCATATATTTAGAATTACTAACTGTAAACACTAACTGTGCGAATTGTATTAATATATAATAGATAATAGATAATAAAGATATATGTGTAACTAGTGTATAGGCACTACAGGACAGATAACCTCTAATGTAGGGGATGCCGTCAGTGTTACAGTTGGTGGCATTGTTGCTGGTCTGTTGCTGGTTGAGGCAGCAAGGAATCATCTTGGCCTCTTCTTCCTTCTTCGTGTTCTTCTTATGATGGAGGTGAATATGTAACGTATGTGCTTGGATATCACACCACATACATTGTACATAGTATACATACACATACACATACTATTAATATGATAGTATACATACATACACATGCACACATACACATGCATACATGCACACATACACACATCTACACATACATACACGATTAATAGTGAACGTAAGGGCTACACATGATAGTCTGTAAATAGAATTAGACCTCTTTATTGTTGAGCAGGAAGCCTTTCTTGAAGCCACAGAATGAATGTTTCTCTGAACCTGGATGTACTGCACCTGTGATGTCGGGTAGTTGAGATGATCAGTGGACGAGTTTGTAGGTTTGTGAGAATATTAGCTAGCTACCTATTAACACTAGTAGCAATGCCCGCTAGTTAGTACAGATATCACTCGTAACATTACATTGATCATATCATTGAAAAGATTACATAATCATATGATGTAAACCACCTGTTATGATTAATAACGATAAAGTAGGTAATTAGTATTTTAATCATATAATCACATTTAGTAGCCTTTCATTTTTCATTAGCGTTCATTTATCTGGCTATTAAATCGGGCCCAATTTAATAGCCAGACATGGGCTGCTTCAAATTACATTCACGGTATTTAGTAAAGTGAAACAGTTGAAATCTAGCTAGTAAAATAGTGCTAGATTTGTAGTCGAATACAGCTTAGCACTACTCTCTAACCTACGTACATTGTAGTGCAATGAAAGTGGTATATATATATATTAATAGTTTATGATATTGAATAAGTATATGCAGAATGTTATCTAATTCATCTCAAGGATAATGTGACCTAGTTCAATGGCTGGAGAGTCTCATGATAAGGCATGGTTACCTAGTTAATGGTAATTAATTGTAAAGATAAGGCAAAGGCAAACCTAGTTTAACGGATTGATGGGTAGAGTTCTGCTTCAGTTGATTCTCTGTTTTCACTTTCACTATAAAGTTCACATTCTCCGTGGGTGCATCCTAGTCGTCGAGAGAAAGAGTTAGTACGTCACATACATAGCATTGGGTCAAGTACATAGGAAATAATAGTATTTAACTTTATTATACGATATATATAACTAATTTTGAAGTTTATCGAGAAATATTTAGTTGCCGCTTTATAAACGAGAGAAATTTTAGATTCTTTAAATAATTACAATTATATAAACACATCTCAATGCGAAAATTGTATTTGAGTGGAATTAATAAATTAGTAAATAATTTAATCATCTAATTATTTAATAATTTAATGAGTATAATTAAGTATCTTATTATCAACATTTAAATAATAAAACATGTAAGCATTATATAACAGTTAATAAGATGTTTAAGTTGGAGTGTTTACTAACAATAAATTCATCATCGCATTCATCGAGGATTGGTAATAAACTGTCTGTGAAATAATCATTATTACATCATCAATATTACATAATGGTATATGAGTGTAAATAAATAGATATTGTGACGCCAATATATTGTATACACTCCCTATCTATATCATGTAACTAGTTATAAATATAATAATTGGTTAACAACTACTAAATTATATTATATCAAGTATTTCTTAATCGATATAAAAAACAAATTTTATTTTTTCTATAAAACTGATTCTCATCTTAAATGGTATTTTTTATATACATATCATATTATGATAATTTATTGAATAAATTATATTCTATTATTATTATAATAATGTATTGATAAAATTAAAAACATTACGTTTCAAAATAAACACTGGATTATTATAAATTATCAAACCCGATACGATCAAAATGTTTTTCACCAATTATTAAATGCAAATACCTTAAGGGTGCAAGCTGACGTTAAAATATGTATAATATATTTAATAAATTATATTTATAAAAATTCAATACTATTATATTGTAGAATAATATATATTGAATAAAATAAAAATTACTTCATTATCTTTATTAGTTTAGTATCCTTAGCATTTTAGCTAGAGCTAGAGCTAGAATTAACATGGTAAACTCCAACGCCAGCTTACACACTTAAAATTCACATATATTTGACGTAAAACATTTACCAGTTATCATAAATACTACGATTATACACTCATCGAAACTATGTTATTGTACGATACAACCACCAATATGCAGTCTAATTAACAACGACCAATACAATAAATGAAACTATATAGTTACATCTAAGTACTGCAATTATCAAATAATTAGGAATAAGTAATTCAAAATAATAATACTGTAAAATGAAATAAATACCATTTTTTCATATTATTACTATAGTTAGGCACATAGATAATAATAATAATATGCTAGTTAGCGGATTTAGATTGTGATTAGATGAATAAGATAATAAAACAATGGTATTTGAGGAAGGTAGACTTACGAGTAGAGTTTTAAAAATAAAGTCAGGTTTACTAGGGTTAAAGGTATACCGATGTCAGTTTAAATTAGAGGTTTTATATTAGGATTCTAAATGTTATATTGATATACGTATTTGAGAGCTAACATTGCAATGCAATGCCAAATAATATAAATTAACTGTATTTAATAGAATAATATAGATATATAGATATATATATATGATAATAAATTTAGTATTCCTTATACGAGGTAAGGATATAAGTGATCTCGTACACAATGTAAATTTAATTAATTACTGATAGATAGTAGAATTTACATTCCGCACTAAATCACCAAATTCAATTAAAACACCCTGCACAAAATCATGGTTACCATAGGTAATATATAAATAAATTAATTCAAATTATTATTTAAATGATTTATAATATATTTATAATAATTAAATAATGAGTAAAATACTACGTATAATTATTATAATACAATGTATAAATGATACTCTGTATAATAAGTTAATATACACTCAGTGTATAATAATTATACAGTTACTAACTGAGTTAGTAATTAACATAATATATTATGGCATGTTTCCAAAAAAAACATAATCATTATCATAATTTGTAGTTTTATAATTATCATAATTGTTATGTTATAGAAAGTTTCTATTATTATATAATAATAATAATAAGTTAATTATAAAATGATTATGTCATGATATTATTATGACAACTAAATGTAATATCACCGTTACTAATATAATTATCATAATAATATCAGTAACTATGCAAGTATAAATAAAGTTAATTATATGAGAAAAATGGTTTATCAACATAACTAAAATGAAAAATATAGATATATTCGTATATTTTTATTATCTGATTTATAGGAAAAGTAAACTTATTGTTAATGACAATTGTTATATAAAAACAAGTAAATAAAAATTAATCTCTATAAATAAAATTGATTATTTGTAGATATAATTTTTCTGATTATATTAATATATAGCATAGGCATTTATATAATTTTTTAAATGTTTATATAAAAATAATAAATGCATCCTAATTGATACTAAATAATTTCTAATATATTAATTAAATATGATCTATAGGTGCGTTTTTAAACCTGGATCAACTTCAACGTTTATTTTGTGAGAAGCCATTTTGTTATCACAGATTATTTGTGGTAACAGACGATTATTTGGGATTTCGCCAAATTAATATAAATTAAAATACCAAATTAAGATTATATAAAAAATAAATATATAACTTTAATTGATGATCTTATAATAATAACATTATTGCTTACCAATGTGTTTATTTAAGGGATTAACAACTTTTAAAAGTATTTTTTTTTGAAAATCTTTGATAAATATTATTAAATTAATTAATCTAGTAATCTCTGGTCAGGTAAACTCGGTACATCGGGGTATCCCACTATAAGTAATTCCGGCAACTTGCCTGAAATATTGTAACTTTAAAATGATTTTCTATCAAGTTGTAATGGGATACCCCCTACAAAGTTATATGTCAGGCAAATTGCCAGAAAGTAAGAGGTATCCCAATAAAAGTGTAGTTAACTTGATAGAAAATCGTTTAAAGTTACAATATTTCCGGAAAGTTGACGGAAATACTTGTAGTGGGATACCCCCTTTAAATACATATCCTGAATATTAACTCTTTCCTTCCTGTCAATTAATAGCATCCTAAATACCGCTGATAAGTTTCAACTAGTGCTCCTATCAACTGCCTGTTTGGCTCGGTGGCTAAGGCGTCAGACACACAAGCAGTAGGACACGGGTTCGACCCTCGTCCGGACCATTAATTAATTTTATAAAATGGGTCTTAAAATATTATTTAGAAGTGATCTTATATAATTGTGTATAAATAAATGATCGGCTCTCGTTAAAACCATGGATGCCTTAACATGAGAGTGGCTTCGAAGGGACATTAGAGCCATATATGGTTATAAGTGAAAACTTCATCTAAGTTCCTGGATGGGATGAAAGGACTCCACCAAATAAAAAAAATAAATAAATCATGTAGAAATATCAATATCTTCTAAAAAACTTTGTTTCAGAGGTTTTAGTAAGTCCTGGAAATACATAATCCATCATTCACCAAGCACAGGGTAGGATATGCCCTATATTATATTTCAATCCATACAACAAAATAAATATTACCACACCCGACGTATTCCGAAAATGATAGCCCTATTATTAACTATCCATTATTTACAAACCCATCGGATATAAACTATGAACATAATACTATACTAAATACCTAATTGATTTGAAAACAAATCCGGCAGAACCTCGTCTCTGGCGAATATCGGAGTTCGATTATTTTTAAATATTTAGCCACGTCCACAATTAATACGAAATGTACGCGACTCGGCGATCAACTTAGATATGCCCGAATATATATATATATATATATATCAATAATTTTGCAAAGCAAAGATATGTTACTTGTATATATTTACGTCACATAGCTAGAGAGAAACTCTTTCTAGTTCTATGATTTACGTTAACAAAATGTTAATCCTGTATAGCCTGTATACTATACAGTGTAACACTGTATAGTATACAGTGTATAGTTTAAAATATAGATGGCAATAATATTTAAATAATTTCAATACCGAATTGTCAAATTATTGTTACATGATACCAAGGACATGTCATTGATGATACTTGTTATCACACGAATGTTACAAAACATATATAATAGTATATTAAAAATGGATCTATTGGTTTATTATATTTATAGAATATGGCTTTATATTTAAATTTTTTGTTGCTAATTATAAAATAATGTTATATAATATATTCCTAAAATAAACATTATTAATTAAACATTTATTGTATTCAAAAATTTACATAACTTTTTAATTTATAATAATAATATATATTTGAAATTGACATTTGATAATTTACATTATAAAAATAATAATAAAAAAACTTTAAACAAATATAAATTAAAAATAGAATTAGAATAAATAGTTATCAAAGCATGCTTTTGGAGCATACCTGCAGGTGGCAATTTTTCATTAATTTCACAAATTAATTATAGTGACATATCTTTCCTGCGGAAAATCTTTGTCTATATATAGACTACTATAAATTATATATATTTATGATTTATGGTAAAGCAATTTATTGTATGTTTAATTGAATTAAAGTATATATATATATATATATATATATATATATATACAATATTGTAATTAAATTGATTACTACCTATTAATTACTTAAGTTATCCTGATTACATATGCCATGGGTAATCTTATTTAAATAGGATTCCACTGTTTTACATATATATAATTATGTATATTCTATGCCAGGATTCTATGTTATTACAACATCAATTTGCAGAATTCCAATTTGACCCACCAATTAAAATGAAGGATTCATAAATAGACTGGACTATGTAAATAGTATAAACATTAACTTACACAGGATTATAGATACCTACCCTATACACATTGGATTAAATGAATATCTCTTATAATCTATAGGTTATTGTAGGTCTTGATTATAGTCGATGCGGTATTCTAGATGCTATATTTCGGATATGTAACATGACAAGTAGCCGAGATAATTAAAAATAACATTATAGGAGAAATAGAATAATGTGGATAATACAAAATAAATATATATTTTCATATTATTTTTGTTTATTATTAAAATGAAAACTAATTTCTTATACAAATATTAATATGAATTAAAATGTAACATAAATATACATATAAAAATGACAGGTCCTTTAATATAATATCAATTAAGATTATAACGATTAATGAATACCATTTTCAAAGTTTTTAAAAAGTGGTTCGAATGTATTCTATTATAAAATTTCTATATATATTAATAGGTATATATATCGTGTAATCCTATATATATCGTGTATTTTAAATGTCCAGACATTATTTCAAGAGTGCTTCGAGATTATCTGGACCGAGTTTACCTGGCCCGAGATTGCTGGTATCCAATAAAATCGTTGCTATTTTAAATTATATAATTGATTTTCCTAATTACAAAAATAAATATGGGAGAAGTTAAAAATACGAAAAAGAATAAAAAGAAGAGACCTTCCACTTCAGATAATCCAGGTAATATTATAATTATATTTATATATAAATATAATTAATTATTGATTATGTATAATATATTTATAGAATAATATTACCAAATTTAATAAATATAATTAAAATTTTAATATCGCTCAATAGAATCTAATGCTGCTAAAAAAGTAAAGAAAATCCCAGATGAAGAGCCACCCAAAGATATCGAAGAACAGGTAGAAGAGGAAAATGTATTAATCCCAGATGAAGATCGAGTATCTGAAACATGTTTATTAAATATAAGATTATTACGTTACATTAATCATTACATTATATTAAAATAATTGAAACGATTTAAAATTAATTACTTTTAATATTCAAATTTATATTATATAATAATTTACATAGATTATATATATATATATATATATATTGTATACAATAATAGTAACTTCGATGGAGCCAGTAATCCTAGACGACTTATAAAAAAAATTTATATTTATATATCAAATTTATATTATATAATAATTTACATAGATTATATATATATATATATATATATATTGTATACAATAATAGTAACTTCGATGGAGCCAGTAATCCTAGACGACTTATACAATTTACTTTATTTTATAAGTATTGGTACAATAATTGGGTTGCAACGGACTAACAGCAATTTTAAACACGTATATGTATTAAATAACTATTATTTCGATATTAAATAATGCTGATTGTATATATTATGTATATATTTCATTACATTATACTATTATATTGTTAACCATAATTAATATGATATTATAATAATCATGTAATTTATATATTCAATGAATAATATTCATCAATAGTTATATGTATTTCAACTGTTACTAATATCATATCAAGGATTTTAAAATATATATTTTAATAAATAAATACAAGAATATAATCTAGTAGATTAAATCTACTATTGATAATGTAATTTAACTTATACTATCATTATGATAATCATAGTAGTAACTATATGATATATTTTCAGAATGAAAATTATTTTTGTTTTGAAATAAAATTGCCATTAATCCGTATACAGCCAATAATTGTATATTTGAAATAGTTAAAGTTAACTATAGGTACAATTTCATAAGGTTGACTATTGGGATATACAATTATTATATTTTCAAAAGTATAATATTTAGTCTGTATTGAATATGGCCCAGTTGTTTTGATTTATGATTTCAAATTTAAATTAATCGTTACGTTATTTGACACACTAGTGTACATTATAAATTAATAATAACAATCAAATATAGTAAATATTATACAAGATATATCTGTATTATTGTTATTATAATTTTAAATTATATACCCACGTATATATATATATAATATTTAAAATTTGAACTCTGAAATCGTAATTAAAACAAACGTGGGCCACATTCGATATTCTCCTAATATTTACTTGGTTGTACTTTTTATATAAACGCAAACATGTAGAAATTAATTCTCTATATTAAATTATAATATTATAATTTAGTGTACTATATATTCCAATATTTTTATCATTAGCACACTCTAGTTGAAATATGCATAGTATTGTTTACAGATGTTAGCCTTTAGTCGAGATACAGCTTTGATATTAAAGTCATCTTAACTTCTATACACTACTCTATATTTATCATTTATAATTTGTATTATTAAATATTGATTCTAAATATATTATATGTATATACATTTTATATACATATAATATATTTAGAATCAGTATTTAATAATACAAATTATACATATTCAAATAATATTTTAATAGGTCATTGGAGATTTCTTAGTACGAGATTATCTCGTTCGAGATTACTGGTATCCACTTAAAAGTATAATTACAATTTATACGTTATTAGTAAATTAAATAAATTTGTATGATTTTTGAGTTATGCACTGAAAATAAAATGTTGTTGTTAAACCTTTTATATTTATTAGAAAAGCCCAAGATACACAGTCAAGCAATAACTGTCAACAATTTTATTCACGATCTAATGATTTATTAAGACAGGCCGATCTTGATGTCGTCATATTTATAAATTTTTTTGTTATTTACATACAATTTATTTAATTTTTCATATAATATACAATTACATATATTTAATTGTATATTATATGAAAAATTAAATAAATTGTATGTAAATAACAAAGACATTTATAAATATGACTACATCAAGATGGGCGTGTCTTAATAAATCATTATACTGTGAATACAATACATATATAATTACTTAATCTAGAGACTAATTTAGTACATTTAATATTTACCATTTATAATCAATATTAGATAAAATAATTATTTTTAGATTCGTATAATGTTAAATATTTAAAATAATGTATTATATTATAAATATTTTAATATTAATTTAAAATTATTTTCAAATTAAACATATGAATACATCACAATTTATATAATTATGTGCATAAGTATAACATTTATACTTACAATAGAGTATATAATTTGGGAAATATTAGATTGTGAAATTTTTATATATGATCTACTAATAGCTATGAGAATGAAATTTGTTATATTCATGCTATATAGTGCTATATAGTATTTAAATTAGTATAATTGGAAGCTTATTAAAATCTATAATATAAGTCATATTTTAGTTTTTATTAATTTTAAAACAAAAGTTATAATCTAAAATTTGGTAACAATTTGATTACTTAAATGTATTTTATTATGAAAAAATATAATTTATTATAACAAGAAATATGCCTATTACATTTTTACTAAATTAATAATGCATCTATTTCTAAATATTATTAAAATTATTAATAAATATATGCATATGTTTGATATTTCTATTGTAATAAATACATAACAGTTACCTACTCGTTGGCAGTAGTGGTATATTATAATTTACATATGTATAATAGGTGGCCATGTATCTTGGGCTTTGATATTAGTGTTCAATAATTTGATTTATTTTGCTGCTTAAATTATATCTCTATAATTGATCGATTACAATTTTGTAGTTTCAAAAAATAATCCTATTCACCATCTAAAATATTCACTCATTTTAAATATTTAATCTAATTCAGTTGTATTATTTTACTATGAACACAAATGATAAACCCAACAAATCTTGATTAAATATATATTTGTGAGTTTTACCCAAACCTAGTTATATCGTACAGTAATTACGAGAAATGTAACACCTTAGATTCCTTCAAATGTAAGAAACATACTTGTTTGCAGAATACAAAATCATAATTAATATTTCTAATTTTCTAATTATAAATTATATACATAGTCTGTAGTATAATATATATCTAGTAGAAGTACAATTAGTAGAATCGGTATGATGTGATACATTTATGATTACGAGTTATATGTATAATAACCAATGCATACAGTATCAAGCATAGAATTAATATAGAATATACTAATATTGTATCTATATACTGTTTTACTAATAATTTAAATTTAGTAATACAATAATGATGCTAGTGGAATCAATATCTATTGTTCTATCTCATAATTGGGTTCATCGATTTATTAATGGACATCACAGTTTAATAATTCATTACATTACACAACTCTGTTATATATATTAATATATATATATATAATTATGTTCATTATGCCCTGGACATACATCTATATACACTACACCTCCTACTTATAATTATAACTTAGTTATCCACCTACCTCTAGTACCATGTATACAATAATAGCCTTTATTACACCTAGTCTTAGTAGCTATTGTATATTAACCTTTACTCTAGTATCATGCATATCATTCATATAGAATCTATCCCCATACTTCTACAATTAGCCCCACACCCCACTTCTAATACCATGCATATCTGGAGCACCCGCATCCTTATCTAGACCCACACCCTCACCACCTCCTCTATCCCCACACCCCACCCATAGAACCATGAATATATGGAGCTCCCACCACCTCCTCTAGCCCCACACCCCCCACTATAGAACCATGAATATCTGGAACCCCGACCACCTCCTCTAGCGCCACACCCCTTGCCACCTCTAGCCCCACACCCCCCACCCATAGTACCATGCATATCTGGATCCTCACCACCTCATCTAGACCCATACCCCCACTTCTAGTCCTATACCCCCACCCATAGTACCATGCATATCTGGAACCCCCGCCACTTCCTCTAACCCCACACCTCCACCCATAGTACCATGCATATCTGGAACCCCCGCCACCTCCTCTAACCCCACACCCCCACCCATAGTACCATGCATATCTGGAACCCCCGCCACCTCCTCGAGTATCCTCTCCGACCTGGCATTCTCATCCCTTTCCGAGAGAGTCTGCAGTCAAACCCTGCGTGCCATCACCGACATGGGCTTCACTAACATGACCGAGATTCAAGCTAAATCTATTCCCCCTCTTCTAGACGGAAGGTTAGCAAGCTGAGACAATAAATGTGTTGGAAAGTATTATATTATTTACCATCTCTTGTAATTTTCTTAGAATTATTATAGTCATATTTTATTAATTTATTAATAAATATAAATTTATTGTTATTTTTATTTGGTGGAGTCATTTCATCCCATCCAGGAACTTAGATGAAGTTTTCACTTATAACCATATATGGCTCTAATGTCCCTTCGAAGCCGCTCTCATGTTAAGTCATCCATGGTTTTAACGAGAGCCGATCATTTATTTATACACAATTATATAAGATCACTTCTAAATAATATTTTAAGACCCATTTTATAAAATTAATTAATGGTCCGGACGAGGTAAATATATATTTATATAGAGCAGTATATATATTTATATTTTATATGTAATATAAATATATATATATATAAATTTGATGTACACGCTAAACTGAATAGCATTATAGAAATAGTGACATATGATAAATATGTAAAACATGACTATAAATATATATATATATATATATATATATATTATACCCATTATACTATGGAAGATTAGTATAGTAATATATGGAATTATATAAATAAAGTACGCCAAGATAACTCGTTAGGTAATAAAATAGCACACATTACATATTCCCCATGTAGTCTAGAGAGATAGCAATCATGAGAAATTAATATGTTATCTAAAATTTTCAAACTGAAATACATAACAATAACGATAATTTCATTTACATCCATGATATACACTTCTGACATGTAATGCATTCATATTTCTCCAGTCTAATTTACCTTTATACCATTTAACATATAGTTTTATTAATTACAATTATAATAACTATTTTACTGGTAACCGTCAACTAAAGGCACACCTATTCAACTAATGCTGGCACTAATCGATATCTACTTATCATATTGCTAAATACCTAATATTTACTTGATTATAGTTTATAGTTTATATATAAACTTATCAAATATACATATGAAAGTTGCGCTACACTCATACTCTATATTAAGTTATAGTTGTTTAAATTATAACGATATTATTTCGATATAATTTGCATTCTCTTGAATCTATTTGCACTGTGTATATAATACACTGTATATTATTATTTACTAATGTTTGTCTTTAGGTGAGACACAATATTTTATTCTATTATCATTAATAATTTTAAATTGGGAGTTCTATAAATTACATTTTTATATTTTCTTAAAATAAATTAAATTTTTTTATTATATTAATTTAATTTATAAAATTTGTACATGATATTTATTTATTACAAAATATTACGAATAATTTTATAATTGATATTGATTTATATACATATAAATATATTATACTATCTAAATTATAGCATACACCAATATTTACTATTTAATAAAATCAACCAATAGTATTGCTATGTAATGCCACACAGGTAGTAGGACATAGGTAGGACATAGGTAGTAGGACACAGGTAGTAGGACACAGGTAGTAGGACACAGGTAGTAGGACACAGGTAGTAGGACACAGGTAGTAGGACACAGGTAGTAGGATACAGGTAGTAGGACACAGGTAGTAGAACACAGGTAGTAGGACACAGGTAGTAGGACACAGGTAGTAGGACACAGGTAGTAGGACACAGGTAGTAGGACATAGGTAGTAGGACACAGGTAGTAGGACACAGGTAGTAGGACACAGGTAGTAGGACACAGGTAGTAGGACACAGGTAGTAGGACACAGGTAGTAGGACATAGGTAGTAGGACATAGGTAGTAGGACACAGGTAGTAGGACACAGGTAGTAGGACATAGGTAGTAGGACACAGGTAGTAGGACACAGGTAGTAGGACACAGGTAGTAGGACACAGGTAGTAGGACACAGGTAGTAGGACATAGGTAGTAGGACACAGGTAGTAGGACACAGGTAGTAGGACATAGGTAGTAGGACACAGGTAGTAGGACACAGGTAGTAGGACATAGGTAGTAGGACACAGGTAGTAGGACACAGGTAGTAGGACACAGGTAGTAGGACATAGGTAGTAGGACACAGGTAGTAGGACACAGGTAGTAGGACACAGGTAGTAGGACACAGGTAGTAGGACACAGGTAGTAGGACACAGGTAGTAGGACATAGGTAGTAGGACACAGGTAGTAGGACATAGGTAGTAGGACACAGGTAGTAGGACACAGGTAGTAGGACATAGGTAGTAGGACACAGGTAGTAGGACATAGGTAGTAGGACATATGTTTAATCCTTGTCCCGACCAATAAAATAGGTCTTAAAATAGTATTTAGAAGTGTCTTATAATTGTGTATAAATAATTGAACGTCTCTCATTTAAAACTATTAATGCCTTAACATGAGCGAGGCTTTGAAGGGACATTAGAGCCATTTTGTTATAAGTGAAAACTTCATCTAAATTCCTGGATGGGATGAAATGACTCCACAAGAATAACAATAAAATGTTCCTTTTTATTATACAACATTTAACTATTTGTCAATATAATTTGATTACATCGACTAACAATGAATGTATGACATATGTATAACGTGGATACCATTTGCAGAGATCTAATGGGAGCCGCTCGTACAGGAAGTGGTAAAACATTAGCCTTCATGATTCCCGCTATAGAACTCCTCTTTAAACTTAACTTCATGCCTAGGAATGGTTTGTATATGTTTGCTATTTGTCTAATACGAATAGAGAGAATACTATCTATTGTATTATATTTTTATATAAATATACTATTAATCAATCAATCAATCAATATTGAATAATATTACATAATAACAACATATAATATATAATGATTTATTTTATCGCGGAAATCCGTTTTTATTATACACTCTAATGTGAAATAAGAATATAAATAAATATTGAATAATCATATTAATATTGTGAATCAATTAGAATTAATATTTTGATCTGATATTTTGATATTCAAAATTATCTAAAGTATATAACATTTTACTTTCACAAATTGTGAATCACAATTATAAATATTCATAGTACATTCTAGATATTCATTTTTAATATAACGTTATTTCTAGTTTAATCTTACGAGAATAATAATGTTAAGTTACCATGAGATATTCGCAACCAACCTAAATAACTGTTGCCTGTATATATATATATATAAACTATTGCCTGTGTATACACACATGCCTGGGGTACATAGCTCAGTGGAATAGTTATTATCTGTAAATATATTGCCAATGTTCAATCCCGCGTAGTTTGCGCGCCTATAAAGAACTTACTAAACTTTAAATTAAAACACGAACGAATCTGTTACTCATTTGTATTGTGTTGACTTTTCCAGGTCTCTGTTATTTATAATGAGTACAAGTGTACGGTTTATGGATGAGTTCGATTCGTATCCACTATTTATATTCATATCGTAGTACATAAATAACTATTGCATACATATATAGAACTCATCATAACTAGTGGTGTTGGAACGATGGTGTGTATGTAAGGGGACCAACCAATCAAAATAATTGTTGTGGTAAAAGTGTAACCAATACATAGGCGGCCCCCCTAGATTTTAAAGTGGGGGGGACATATCTCCCCGTCCCCCCCCTGTTGCAGCGCCCCTAGTCTAACTATTACTTGCGGCATTCACACATATATAACACGCGACCTAACTTTGCGTCGGCTGCGGTGAGTTTGACATTGACTGCGACCTTGTACGACCTTCACAGGTACCGGAGTTATAGTGATATCCCCCACGAGAGAGCTGGCCATGCAGTCGTTCGGTGTAGCTAAAGAACTGCTCACCCATCACAAGCTCACGTTCGGTCTCCTCATTGGAGGTAGGTGTCACCTGTCAGAGTTGTGTAAACACATCACCAAGTAATCGCATACACGTACCCATATATTTGTCATTAATAACATCAAATACTACATTGTAAATTAATCAATATAACTAATTGTGATAATATAAACGATATTAAATATTATAAAACAACATTATAATTAATATTTTTTATATTTACTGAACCGAATCATCGAATTAGATATGGATTTTTGTAATCCTTGAAATTTTCAGATAATATATTATGTTTATATTTTAAATATATTATATCTATCACAAAGTTTATTATGTATATAAATATAATAAGTTTAATTATAAAAAGGCTATATTTATCATATAAAGTGTATAAAAAAAGTCACCTATCAAAGCAGATAATTAAATATATTTATTTTAGTTATTCAATTTCTAAAAACTATCCTATATCCATTAAAACATGATTTATATGTAAAAATTATTAGCATTTATTTATTTATAACTTTATTTATACATTTAAAAAATGATACTTGGAATATATTTTTATGATTAAAATAAAAAATATTTAGACAATTTTATTAGTCCATATTCACAATTCTACCTAGTCTTAATGAAAATATTGAAATCTTATTAAATATTAAACTACAATTTCAAATAATTTAATTATCTAATTCATTAACTTTATCTAATTCAGATATAATAATTACAAATTTGATTGTACAATGTTCAATACAAATATATATAAGAAAGATAGAAATAATTACTGAAACACATAATACAGAATAGCAACATTAGTCTATTAACATTTGTATATGTTTACATTTGTTGCCATATTATTTATTTATTTTATTAATTTATTTATTCAAATATAAATTGATTAGCATTTTATAACTATTCTTAATAACTATTCAACAATATAAATATATATATATATTAAGTATAAGTTTTATTTAATACAAATTTTATAATTTATATTCCTAAATTAATCTTTAATTAATAAATTTATATTCATAAATTCATTTACAAGTTATTAAATATAAGATTTTACATTTTTTAAATATTGTATTATACAAAATTGTATTTCTAATTTATAACAAAAATAATATCCATCATACAATTATATATTAATTAATCAATAACTTTCTAGAACTAACATCAACACATATGTTTTAAATAAGTATACATATATAATTACTATATTAATATATCATATATATTACATAATATTAAAATATTTTACTGATGATTTCATGTAAATATTTAATACATATTATTTAATTAATTTACTTAAATAATTATAATATGCAAAACATACTATTGTAAACTTGTAAAACATACTATTGAAAACTTTTCTAATGATCATTTAGATAAACATAAAATACATGTATCCCAACACCTCATATTTCTACATATAACTTATTGTAATATAGTTTCTTACATTCGTCCTTCGATTTTTATAAATAAAATATATATTGTGTAATAATTGGAAACATTCATATTATTAATTATTTTAATAATGTTATAACACATTATTGAATATATATATATATTGATACAATAGTATTGTATTAAATAATATAAATTGTCGTTCAACCAATCAATCATGTCCAACCAACCAATCCATTACCAACTAATCAGACTAGTTGTAGTATTGCCATATATATATATGGCAATATGTAAATCAATAACATTTATTTATTTTGTATTATTAGTTTTGTCTCCTGTTTTATGTCATTTTGAATATCTATTTTCTATATTCAATAAATTAAATTATAATTATTATATATATATATATGACCAGTGTGTAATTAGCACCACAGCTACGTATACAATAGCACGCCTACATAATAACATACACACATCTAAACATACATAACCCCACGCCACCACCTACACACACACATAACCCCACGCTACCATCACCCTACACACACATAACCCCACGCCACCACCTTCACCACTACAGGAACCAACCGTAACGAGGAAGCTAACAAACTTGCCAGAGGTATCAACGTAATCATCGCTACCCCCGGTCGTCTGCTCGATCATCTACAGGTATACCACACACACCTACAGTAGCCTGCTTGTCGTCAACAACAGTAACACCGCCTCTTTAATGTGAACACTATCTATATAATTAAGTCATATTCGTAATTTGAATATTCAAAAAACTCTGATTTTATCTTAACCTGGATTTACACTTTAATATTCAAATTAATATATATATTGATATTGTTATATATATATATATATATATATATATATATATATATATAATAGTGTTATACATACCCAGTGTTTTATTAATCATTGAGACATACAAAATACAGAATGTTTACTTAAATAAAAGTTATTATTGCATGATGATAGAGAGAGTATATAATTGTTGATACTTTGGTTTACCATAGTATACAATTATTATATTTATTTTATATACAATTTTTAATTTAGATTTAATTTTATCATTATTTATTTTATATAAAAATATTTCAATTTATGTATTTGATAATAATAATTTCTATACAAAAAACTTTTCTGTTTTAAAGTGCATGTATAATTATTTATATTTTTTCGATTTATCATTATTAAAATTCAATTATCAATATATTTAATATAATTATTAATTATTGTATATAATAGTGTTGTAAATTTTTTCGGATAATCAACTACATAAACTAATTTGGTTTGGATTTTAAATTAAAACTTTTAATTATCATTTATCATTATCAGATTTATTAATAAATTTTACCTAAAATATTGAATTATTATAATTATTATATCATTGAAACTGTAGCCAAAATCTAATGTTTCAAAAATTATATAATTTAATGTCCAAATATAATATATACTAAATTTATAAATATAAAAAAGATGATACTTTATTAGTATACTACTATATCAGGTGTATGTAAATTTATGTTTATTACTAATGAGAATAGTTTTATAATTCATATATATTACATTAATATATATATTAAGTTTATATTGAAATTTAAATGAATTATGTACTATGTGTATACAAAAATTTAAATTGTCAAAATATGCAGCTTCAAAATCATAATATAAAATGTATGATTTTTTAAATATTAATCAAAAGTGAAATAAATATTCCCTGTTATATTAAATTACTATATTATATTAATTACTTACTAACATTTTTATATAAGAATTAACAAATAATACTGATTATCAAATATAAAATAATAAAATTACTATAAAACTACTATTACAGTATTAAATTAATAATAATTTCTAGGATTAATAATTTTATAAATGTTAAATTTTGAAATAATAGCTTAACCATATGAAAAATAATATTTATATACTTTATTTTCCATGCATATTATTTTAATTTTCAAAGATTTTATTAATTTACTTGTAGAATGAATAAAATCGTTAATGCTATGCATTATGTTATAAATTATGCATATATTTGTTAATATAATAAAGATATCAATATATATAAATGCTTAGAATATTAATCAAAATTAATATCGAATTACAAAATAATATACATAATAAATAATAAACAGTGACATTAACTGTATTAAGTATTACAACTAATAGTACTACTCAATAATAGTTTTAGACATGATAATAATTTAAAATATAGTTTTTTAAAATTTTATATTAAAGTAATATATAATAAATATAGAAAAAACTAAAAAGTATGAAGATGTATTCAAAACATTAATATCCAAAATATTATTAATTATATATTAAGAGTAACTTATTAATGTATAGTATCACATACATCTATAACACATGAAATCCCTATCCACAGAACACCCAGGCATTCATGTACAAGAACCTGCAGTGCCTGATTATTGATGAAGCTGATAGAATCCTGGCTATTGGTTTTGAGGAGGAAATGAAGCAAATAGTCACCCTCTTACCCAGTTAGTAAGCATGCCGGGTACCTGTGTTCTTGAGTTGTAGATTATATTCCTACCTAGTTATTGTATCTCATTTGTGGTTATATATATATATTTAATTAATGTTTAATACTATTAACTTATCATGAATCTGTGAATTTGAATTAATTGATATTTTATTGAAAAAATAAGATCAATACAATTATAATTATTGCGATTTAAATCTGCTATTCATTATTTATCTGTTTAGCCTATACTGGTAATTTATATACGAAAAAAAAATTATACCTATCAACATTAAATATAAATTAAATTAAATTTAACATATTTACTAAGGGTATACATTCATATTTATTAAGGGTGCGACTTCTGTTCTATAGATAGATTTTTACATGTATTTTATAGGAAAAAGAGTGGTTAACTAATATGTATTAATTGTTTTTGATTTTATTTATTCGATACTATATTTTACACAATGATAGATATTAAAATTATATTTATAATAATTGCAATTTTTATAAATGAATACATTTATTTTATATATAAATTATATATAATATAATACATTATTATAATTTTGAAAATAATCGATAAAGTATATTTTAAATTTGACTAATTATGAATATTTTTTAAAATGCAAATATTGTGTAATAATATATATATATATATATATATATTATACATTGTCTGAAAATTTAAATTAATTAAATGAATTATTGAAATAGTTAATACTGTTTGAATGAGTTAAATTAGTAACAATACTTATTCAGAGTAAATTCAATCTAAATATTTACAATATATTTATTAAAAATATAAGAAATATATATATACAGATGATACAAGCCACCTATAAATATTTGTTATTTAAATTTATATATATTTAATATTCTTTATTTTAGATTTATAAATTCTAAATATGATCTTATTGCATTAAATTATGACGATTATTAAGTTTAATTATTTTTTTTTTAATTATTATAATTTATTTAAATGATATAATTTAAAATGTTCTGATTTTTATAGTTATATTTATTGCAAACAAATTATTTATATATCATTTTAAAGATAATATTTGGTATTTCAATAATATTATTTTAAAAATTGTTTTTCTTCTCAATTTCACACGTCGAACACACCCTTAAGTATTAAATTATAATTAGTAGTCATATCTTTTATTTTCATTGTTTACTTAACTAAAACTGTTTAAAATTAAGACAATAATCTTTACCTTTTTCTCCTAATATATATACAATAATACATTTCAGTAAAGAAAATGTTATCAAATGAAACAGTTCTATCACTATGAATAACTATTATTAATCAATTATCACTAAGGCTGAGGGGCTGAATACATAAATTGCACGAGTCATCGATGTGTTATCATCTAATTACAAATCATCTGATTAAAAATCAAAATACGCATACAATTTCATAGGATGAAAATGGAATCTATAAAGCAACAATTTAATTTGTCAGCGTCGCAGCTAATAAACTGAATACATTAATACATATTGACCTCTACTTTAGAGAAGAGACAGACGATGTTATTCAGCGCCACCCAGACCCGCAAGACAGAGGACCTAGCCCGCATATCTCTGAAGAAAGAGCCCCTTTACGTGGGTGTCGATGACAAACAAACGGATATAGCTACTGTGGCTGGACTAGAACAGGTTACATCATCACCGGTGGTGATCTCCAGGGTTGGGGTCGAATACACTATCAAATACAAATATAAATACAAATAGATTTTTTTTAAAGAATCAAATACAAATACTTATTACATTTTTATACAAATGCAAATACATTTTATCAAATACAAATATTAACACATTAAATATTAAATCATATGATTTAATCATATTTTATATAAAATAATAATCCTTATCCCCTCACCGGATTGTATAATAATTGAAATCTATTTAAAATATATTTAATTCCTAAAGAAAATCAATAAAATAAAAAACTGTAAACAATAGACTGGTTGCTTGGGATATTGTAAGTTATAATTTATAACACATACATTTTCTATATAGAATATAAATTCATAAATATATTTATATAGTATTCATAAAATTCTTTGTAGAAAATAATTAGTCTATTATATAATTTTTATTATTTAATAAATGTATTATTTAATATAAACCCTTCAATAATATCATATTGGTCACTTATCAACATCCACACTGGTCATTTAGATTAAACCACCCTTCCATAATATCATATTGGTTACTTATCAACACCACACTGGTCATTTAGATTAAACCACCCTTCTTTCATCCAATACCATAATGATTATTTTATATATATAAATATGCAAAGCCATCTTTATTATATAACATTCACAAATAAGTTCTATATATTTATTTTATGAATTTTTATACTTTCTATCATTTCATAGAAATTGTTTATATTTCTTGTAATGTATAAATTTATATCTATGCTTAGAATTAGCATGTGTATTTTTTATATAATATAGTTATAATATTAATGTTATACATGCATATATATATATATATATTTATAAATATACATATTCATATATATTTATATATATATATAAAATAACTTATACAGCAATACACACTAGCCATTACTTATTATTCATATCTACCCCCACCCCTATAACCTAACACCCCCCCTCCCGCTCCCCCACCCCATAACCTAACACCCCCCTCACGCTCCACCCACCTCATAACATAACATCCCCCTTCCGCTCCCCCCACCCCATAACCTAACACACCCTCTCCCCCCACCACATAACTTAACACACCCTCTCCCCCCACCCCATAACTTAACACCCCCTCTCCCCACCCCATAACCTAACACCCCCCTCACGCTCCCCCCACCCCTATAACCTAACACCCCCCCTCCCGCTCCCCCACCCCATAACCTAACACCCCCCTCACGCTCCACCCACCTCATAACATAACATCCCCCTTCCGCTCCCCCCACCCCATAACCTAACACACCCTCTCCCCCCACCCCATAACTTAACACACCCTCTCCCCCCACCCCATAACTTAACACCCCCTCTCCCCACCCCATAACCTAACACCCCCCTCACGCTCCCCCCACCTCATAACATAACATCCCCCTTCCGCTCCCCCCACCCCATAACCTAACACCCCCCTCACGCTCCCCCCACCCCATAACCTAACACCCCCTCTCCCCCCACCCCATAACTTAACACACCCTCTCCCCCCACCCCATAACTTAACACCCCCTCTCCCCACCCCATAACCTAACACCCCTTCCCGCTCCCCCCACCCCAGGGTTACGTAGTATGCCAGTCAGACAGACGGTTCCTACTTCTGTTCACTTTCCTGAAGAAGAACCGCAACAAGAAAACCATGGTGTTTATGAGCTCTTGTCTGGCTGTGAAGTTCTATCACGAGCTACTTAACTATATAGATCTGCCTGTACAGTGTATTCATGTTAGTGTGTGATGGGGTTATACTACTAATCTATATAACTGGCTGTGTGGCTCAGTGGCTAAGGCGTCAGACACACAAGCAGTAGGACACTGGTTCGACCCTCGTCCGGACCATTAATTAATTTTATAAAATGGGTCTTAAAATATTATTTAGAAGTGACCTTATATAATTGTGTATAAATAAATGATTGGCTCTCGTTAACACCATGGATGCCTTAACATGAGAGCGGCTTCGAAGGGATATTAGAGCCATATATGGTTATAAGTGAAAACTTCACCTAAGTTCCTGGATGGGATGAAAGGACTCCACCGAAATAACGATAACAATATATAAACCTGCCCGTACAATGTATGCATGAAAGTTCTACGCTATTTTATAAACTGATTTGCACGGAAAAAAACCAGATTGTATAATTTGTAATGCCCTGTATCTTGGAATAGTTAATAGTTATATTTTGGTGTGAACGGCTATACCAATATCGGGTATTTCGCATTTATATAAATAAATTATCCATTAAATCTTTGACTTGCATGATATCAGGTTCATTTTTTTAAATAAATATAACTGGGTGTTTTTTTCGGTGTGAAACCTTTTATACTACCAATATAGATAGATAGATAGATACTTTTAATTAAACACTATTTAATTATATAATTCTTATAGTGTGCAATGCAATACTAAAGTAAATAGTCAATAATAGTGTTAACTAGTATAGCCACATTTACAAAGTGATGAAAACGAATATACATATATTATATATCATGATTGAATTTAGATGTGTTGAGAAAAGGAGGTATAAGTAACTTGTAACTAGGGTATATTCTTTATTTGTTAGTGAATAGAAACTATTTATAAATAATATTAAATAAGATTAAATATTATCATGGCTTGAGTTAATATATGTGTAAATATTCCTACAAAAAATATACATATACATTATTTAAAATAATCCATATAAAATTCTTTAATATTAATTAACAAACATTAAGTCTACATTAATATGTGTATTCTGTTTGAATTCTCAACTAATGTTCTGTGTATAATATTCACTATATAGATATGTAAATGGTTATGACAATATTTAATATTTAAAAAAATCTATTTATCTGGAAATTGTTAACATTATTAAATTTATTAAACATTATTAAATTATTCTATTCATATACCTCTATATAAAAATTGTTATTAACATAATAACATTTTCTAATAACTATAAATATGAACATAATATATACAATAAATAAAATTTATTGTTTATAAATGTATTTTGCTGTGAAAAATAATAGTTATCATTTTTAAGATATTATATATATATATATATATATATATATATATATATATATATATATATATATATATATATACATAGTATATTATATATTATAAAATATGGAAGCTATTCAATTTACTATTTAAAAAATGTATAATCTATAAGTTACTTTTAAAATAATAATAATAAAATTAATATTGAAAGATTAATAAAATACACAATGTATACTAATATGATAATTTAATAAACCTAGACATATTATATAAAATATTTACTTTATGATATATTTCGATCATGTAGATATCTGTATATTTATATATATTTAATACATTCATTTATTTGTATTACACTTTTGTATAAATGATTCTAAAATATTTCATGTAGTTTTTTATAGGTTTTTAATAGGTAAGTTTGTAATGTTTTTTATAACACCTATGCATTTAATCTTTAAATTTAGATCTAATTTCTATATACGTTTTATCTTATTATATTCTATATTATTATTATTTAATCTTCTTATAAAAGATAGGTATCCTAATTTTTTTATTTATTAGTATTAAAAATGTACACAGAACATTTTAGTAATCTAAAAAAATTATTATTTTAAAAAATATATATCACAAATTAGATTTTTTAAATATATTTCTAAAATAATATATTAAATCATTGACAATTTAATTTATTTTAAAGTAAAATCTACTAATATCTACAATTGTAATGTATCACCATGTGAATGTCCCTATTTAAATAAATGCAAATGTGTAGTGTTATAATTATAACTTATCTATAATAACTATCTATAAAAGTTATATATATATATATTATACATGTTACCTATGTTTAATTATAATTACAAGATAGACTATAATACTAATTAACAGATAAACATTCAACAATTACATGCATGATATAAGACTAGTATGTGATGAAAGTTCAGTATTAAAGTTTTAAAATACTTTAAATAGTGTTCCATTTTCGAGCTATAGTTAATGTGTTATTGATTACTGGCACATTACCACGCACACACACATGCATACATTGTATTATATTAATTCTGATTTAATGAGATTCATTATATATATAATTAAATTCACTTTATCGAATAATAAATAACATTTATGTAATTTATTAGTATAGTGGTTTATATATATAAATAAATACACATCTATAAATAAGTCTGTGTAATCCCTACTATTATGAATGCATCTTCTTGGTTATATTCTTAAATTTGTATAAGAAAATATAGAAATATTTATTTAGTAGTTTTATTTTAAAATAAAAATATATATTTTAATAAACTAAATTAAATAAAATTCATATTTAATGTCATTGCTCGTAATCTAGTTTTTTTCTTCACTTTACTTATCTCGTCAGCTTCACGCTATCTATAGCCTGAGGCTGCTGTGCTGAATAGTCAAATGTATGCTTGTGTTACATGTTGAGTTTAGGCCTACTATTTCATAGATAAAACTCTATTTGTAATTAGATATTAAATATATATATGACGCATGCACTGGTTCACTTTTTTTCTTAGTAGTTTATTCTTATATGTAAATTAGTGTAATATATATATCAAATATTACATACATTTACATGTATAATATCAGTCTCAGCATATATAATTCTAAATTAAGATAGAATACCAGCTTTATATGAAAATAGGAAAATATATATTTATTTGAATTTATACAAAATTTACAACAAAAACATATATGATAATAAAAGTTTTTCAATGAAAAGTTTTGTAATTTATTTTCTTGTTATAGACATCATATCAATAATTATTATTATTATAATTAAAGTTACATTTAAATGTATTGATTATTTCATTTATTGATTTTTTATTTTATATATACAAATATTGTGAATGGTATTTCGTTGAATGGTTTATCAAACATAGATATTTATATAGAAAATAACTATTTTAGTTTATTTGAATATAATCAATACATTAATTATATAATATTAATTAAAAACTCACAAATAATGCATTAGTTGTGTGGATTGGCATTATTTGTATTAATAATTTAGAAATGTATCTAAATTATAAAATTATAAATTATCTTATCAAAACATATATATATATATATATTAAATAATGTATTGGATACTGCATTAGTAAATGATGTAAACATATGACATATTATATTGTAGCATATATAGTATATATATATATTATATACTAATATAATGTTTACATGGTTAATTTTCAATAATACAAAAATATAGCTATCATGTTTGTTAGATTGACTTGGTATATATATAAATTAATGTTACTTTATAAGGTTTATTAATTTATTTATATATTAACAATTTGTTATAATATTTACAAGGGGATATCACATTAATGTATACAGACCTTTAATTAAATATAAACAAATATTTATACATTATAAAATAACTATTCTAGTTACTATTCTAGTTCAATAAAACTTTCACTATTACAGTATATCATTATTGTGCCAATGGTTTAGTTATTCTTGAATGCGTATATAATTAAATAAGTATACCCTGGCACACACACACACACACACCTACATACTTGACTTTATATATTACCTATAATTACCTATAATTTATGTGATAAAAAGTGTAAAAATGGAACATTTCATTGATAACAGTGTTATGTGGTCAGTAATATAAACCATACTTATATTTGTAACAAATATATTATTTCATATAAAGGATGTTAGTCTTAATATAGCAATCATACTAATATATATATATATATATATATGTGTGTGTTTATATGAATTGAGAAATACAGTTAGTCATCTATTTAAATATTATGCAAATGACCCTATAACTTTATAAATATATATACATTTATAACCCAAAGTTTATAGTGATAATGAATAAATAAAATGCACATTTAAATTAATGATACACATTACCCACATACAACCCCCATACCCCACTATCCAGTGATTCATAGGTTATATACATAGATAGCACCACACACACACACCAATACACTATGTTTAATTGATATATAGACATTGAGCTGGACAGCAAACGGCAGTGATCTAGAACTGATATAGGCCACTTTATATACATGCGTGTTGGCATGTATATGATAGTGTTTATATCAAATGATTCCTTTGTGATAATGAGGTAGCTATATTGTCCCAATGCCCTGCATACTATTATATATAAAGCATGTATAAAAACACACCTAGTATAGTAATTATAGTTTAGCTTATAATATAAACGCAATAGTATATTATACTCACTTATATATATATATATGTTATATTGACATGAATATTTGTATGGGGTTTTTTATATTTTTAATAGCTATAATACACGATAATACATGAGACAACTCAATAATGATATGCATATACAATACTTCCTTATGTGTACTGCTGTGTAGGCATGATTTTAACACAGTAAAGCAATACATTGTTTAATTATGCAATATCCCTTTGTTTGTTTTAGAAAATCTCTGCTGTGCCCCTCTACTTCAATAGAATGCAATGTAAATAGAGGGTATTACACACACACACACGCACACACTACAGGGGTGTACTACTATGTGTGGGGATATCTACTGTGTAGCAATTGGAATTAATACTTTCACATTTAGAATTCTATTTATAGATAGGGTATATTTTATTGGTTATAGTAGTAGTAGTAGTAGTAGTAGTAGTAGTAGTAGTAGTAGTAACCTACATATAGTTATATGTATCAATCATGACATACATTCTCCTGCAACCCTAGAGCAGACTGTCTCAATACAAGTGTAGTAATACAATGGAATGTATTGTATGTTTAACCTGTTTATTATGTAGTAATTAAGTGTTTCCTGTGTATGTTATTTTAATAAATATGAACCTATTTAATTGGTGATATTATATTTATGGGCAATTTTTTCTGTAGAAAAATATATATATATTGATAATGGGATATTTTATAGGATTCACACAAAGGTCTATGTAGATATCATTTTCGGTATGAATATAAAATAATTAAAATATCATATTAATAGTTTATATTTATGGTTTATTTTTTAAATTAAACTAATTTAGTGTTTAAATTATTTATTTTAAATATATGCCAGTTTAAGTGTGTTATATTTGTGGTGATTTACTGCAATATTACTCTTGTATAGGAAGGTCGAAATATTGCTATAAATCATAATTTCATAATTTAGATATTTATTAATAATTCACACACAAAAGTATTATATAATTTTCAATATAGATTTTCAATAATCAAATCTTGATATAAATAAATAGTTATTAGTATATAAATAATATATATATATATGGTTTGGATATGTATATTTGTATTACATAATACTACATATTTGCATATAGATATTTAATCATGCTCATACAAGAGTACACATTAAAATTATTTAAAATGTAATCACAGTGTATCTGGCAGTAGTGGTGGCGGCGTTGGTAGTGGTGGTGAGGTAATTTATGAATATAATAACTATTCAGGTTATTAGATCTCTCTCTGTACAGAGAACTTTTATTGCCCTATTGAAGTATACAGTTTGTGGCTAGCTGGCCACTTTATGATTCTCTAATTACCCTCTCGAGTTTTCTATTAATAGAACTCGGTGTGTTTATTATTTACTACTCGTTGTACCCCAGCCGGCCGGGCGCCCCACGAGTACATAGAGCACCACCACAATAGGGTGATTGTGTGTGATTTACATTACCCCAACACCACCGGTTTCGTCACTTTTTCACCGATCTTAATATCATATCTATTAATATAGAAACGGGTTAGATCTAATCGGTTGGGTGTGTTACAATAACCCATCCATTGTAAACAAATTGTCTAAAGGGGTATTCCACTATTATTATTTCCGGAAATTTTTGTCATAAAGTAATTTCCCAGCAAATTGTAGTGGGATACACCCTTTAATGTTACTATATTTCGGAAAGTAAGGGGGTAAGTTACCCCGGGTAACCCACTACAATTGTAGTTAACTTGCTAGAAAATCACTTTCTAACAAATATTTACAGACATTATTTCCAGATATACAAGTAGCGAGTTATAGTGGGATACCCCCTTGAGAACTTCTCCAGTAAACATACAGACATTACAATTACATTTAATTAGAATCGCTAAAAAAGATATCGAATAGATATGTTTAATCAATTTTTAAATGCAATTGTCGATGTTATATCTTAGTTTTAGTTTCAAAAGAATTTCAATTAAATCACTAGACACTATGCTCCCTATCGTGTATCGACTATTACACACATTTCCTATCACTACAGGGCAAACAGAAACAACTGAAACGTACCCAGACTTTCTTCACGTTCTGTAACGCCACAACAGGTAACGTTCCCCTCTAATTCGACCTTCAAACCTCCACTGCCACGGCCTTACTATCTCGATCGATCCACCGATTCATTCTTTTTTTCAATTTAAAGTTCATATTTATCTCAACCTCTTTTGGGGCTGCCAGAATTTAAGTGTAATGTTTGGTAACAAATTGATCTATTACAAACTTTCAGATTAATATTTAATTTTTTTTATACAAATAATTTAAATTACATTATCTTTCATCCCAACCTTTATTATATAGATATAACACACATACATACACCCACACAGGAACACTGATATGTACAGACGTAGCAGCTCGTGGTCTCGATATCCCTCAAGTCGATTGGATCGTCCAATTCGACCCTCCCGATGATCCCAAGGTTACCCCCCGCCCAGCCCCTTTATACATACAGCCACTTACGTTAACACCCCTCATCACTAGGAGTACATTCATCGTGTAGGTCGTACGGCTAGAGGTCAACACGGTACCGGTCACGCTCTGTTGATTCTACGCCCCGAAGAGCTGGGATTCCTGCGCTACCTGAAACAGTCTCGAGTCCCCCTCAACGAATTCGAGTTTGCCTGGAACAAGATCTCCAACATACAATTACAGGTAACACTACACTAACACCACTACACTGACCAATACATTGACCACTATACTGACCACTGGTGATAATCGGCTAAAATTGTACAATATCGGTCAGCTAGTAATATTACATATATATATATGTATATATAATTAGAATTAATAGTATTGATATAATAAATAAATAGCTTATAAAATATGCTATATATATATAATACATATATAATAATAATTTATTTGTTTCTCTTTTATTCTATTGTTTACATATATATGTGTTCCTCCTAGTGCTTCGAAAGGATATTTTCTCTTGTTGTCTGCCTTATATACACTCACTATATCACATAGCTCTTATATAAGTTCAAGTAGTACAAATCTCATAGAAACGTTCGTGATGATTGATGTATAGACGCTATTTAAGCAAATATATAGTCGAAAGTATTAATATTTGTTAACATACGCGCACCATAGTTTATACTATTATTTATCTACGCGTTGTACTTTGGTCCATATGTTGACACAACATATGTACACAACACTCTTACGCACACAAACACACATTATAACCCTAGTTTACTAACAGTGTAGTCAACACAGGTGGACACTGGTCAGGTGATGGGTGGTTTAAAAGGTAGTTTATCCATCTGGCAAACTTTCCACGCTACACACATTACACCCTATAGCTTATACCATACTGACAATACATAGAATTTCGTAGAGGTTACTCCCCGTAATATCGTCACCTAAACTGTGGTGTATCACCTATAGAGTGTTTGTTTGTAACAGGATAGTGGTCAGGTAACAGCTAGTCGTGCATATCCTAAGTACAAGGGTAGTCTGACCGAGTGTCTTCACTATAAGATCACGCCCTAAAGCTTATCCCACACCACAATACCTCGTCTACATTGAGATACAATCAGGCACCCGAGTGTGCAGTATCCTAGCTATAGCGTAGACATAACACCGGCGCCACCTACAGTTGGAGAAACTCATCGAGAAGAACTACTTCCTGCACAAGTCAGCGCAGGACGCCTACAAATCGTACGTTCGCGCCTACGCTTCGCATCAACTCAAGCAGATCTTTGACGTCGGTAACCTTGACCTCGCCGGCGTGGCCATGTCCTTCGGGTTCAAAGTTCCGCCCTACGTGAATATAGGTCGGTAGGCTAGCGCGCGCTACTCGTATATAGCTAAGGGTACGGCGACTTGACTCGTATGAGATTTATTACCCCCACCACCACCACCCCATGATTCAAGTTGAATTCATTTTACGACTCTCTTCGTTGCTTATTTATTTATAGATTCTATATTCACGATACGCCACTGCATCAGTACCCCTGTAACGTTGTATTAAATAATGATGAATATACCACAACTACTACCACTACTACCACGCTATTATGCAACACACACACTAACACACATACACACACATACAGATGTTCACAGCAGTAAACAAGGTGATCGCGAGCGAAAGAGGGGTGGCGGGGGCGGCTCCGCAGGGTACAGTAAAATGGGAACCAGCGGAAAGAAAGGAAAAATATTTCAACAAATCAAATCCAAGGGAACCGGAAAAGATAAACGACAATTCTCTAAATAATTGTATTCATTTGTTTTATTTTTATTCGATTTTTATATTTTACGTATATATTATTCATGAATATTTAAATCACTCTTATATAATTTCCATTATCATTTTCTAATAAAATGATGATTTATGATTGAATTACCGATTTATACATTATATAGTATATTCCATAAGTAATATTTTTAAATAAATATATATATATATATAATTGAATAGAAATAGTTTATTGGAATAATTTAATTGTTTATTCTTTATAGAGGAAATCCCATAAATCATATTTTGATATTATCACATGTAAATAGATAGGCTATAAATAGGTCTATATAATGTCAAATTCATAAATATCTATTAATTTTATTGAGCTATGTTTTGTTATTATGTTTAGATTATATTCTGGAGAACAAAGCTTATAATATGTAGTATATATCATATAAATAAAAATAATGTATTTTTAATGTGAGATATTTCTATAGAAATTATTATTTATTCAATTATTACAAAATATGTTTTATATAAAAATGCAACAAAAATTACTTCTATAACAGTTTATTTGCAAAATTCTTTTATGCAAAAAAATTTTCAAATTCATATTAAGATAAAATCAATTTTTAAATGTGATATTTGTAATGTTATAAGCATTTGTATGTGATTCATTTCTAAACTGTTTTAATGTGTAATTTGTTAACAGACACTTAAAAATTAATGTAAACTACAAAGTAGTAATATAAAAGTTGTTCTTAGGAAATATATAACACATGCGTAATCGTATAAGATTTTGTATGAAAAACATGAACAGAACTACCTAGATAGGTTATTATTTCGGACAATTGTGTTGTTTTAAACAACTTGTTTATGATGTAAATTAGTATCGAATTATACACTTTTAATAATAAAAAGTATTATTTATATGATGTAAATTAAGTTGCATTACTAACATATGACAAAGCAATAGGATAATTTGGTTTTAAATGCTATACATATCTATGTGGCGAGTAAAAGATAACTTGTATTACATGCAATTTAATAACACATTGTTGCTTAAAATGTTGTCAAAGCTATATCTATTTCAGTAATTTTAGTAGATAATGAGTGTTATAACTTTGCTTTAACACAAACTCCTTGGTAATGTGGGGTAACAAACAATTATTTATTTTAATTCTACAATTTAAGAATCTTTTTTTTTTCTAAAAGGCTTCAAATAATACATGGGTCTTTTCGAGTTATTTCCAGTATATATATATATATATAATGCATTAATGCAAGGCGGGAATAGATATTATAAAGTTATTGCTTGTTATGCAATATTCTAGGGTTCAATTACCCACCGAAGTAGCATTTGTAATTTATTTATTCAAATATGTGAATGATTTTAGAAATTAAACGATTTCAATTATATATATATAATATAGTCAAGGTATAAATTATACAATCTAGAAGAGCGTTGGCTCGATCTCTATGTGTTATATAAATAGATATCGCACTCTATCATTATTATTATTAATAGTTTATTGACTATACAAAACTTAATGTAGTGCTACTCTTGCAATAACACTAATGTGCCTGCCACTTACCATGTGATTATACCTTTGCTCTCATTAGGGTCGCTGGAACGATGTTGGGGGGGGGGACCAACCAATCAAAATAAAGTGTGTGGTAAAAGTGGGGGGACCAATACATAGGAGGTCCCCTAGATTTTAAAGTGGGGGGGACATATCCCCCGTCCCCCTTGTTGCAGCGCCCCTATCTATCATTCATAAAGCATCTATATATCTATGAGACCTATATAGCTTTTTCTCTAGCTCTGTGATGATTCATCATTGATGAGACCTGAAATGTGTGCGTTCTAATCCAATGGAAGATGTTGTGGTTAATGTTGATGTTAACTTAAGATAGAGTAAGTTCTAGCTACATATCAATGTATAACTAATAATACACCTAAATAACTAATAAATAGATATCTAGCATTACGATTAAATTAAGAAGTCAAAACTGAATGTCTGCTAAAAATACACGTCGACCTTTACGCCGTTCAGTCGACCTGTATGATATATGGAGAGGTCACGCGCAACCAATATAAGTATACTGGTAGGTAGAGTGGTATTCTATACCTATGGCATTGTGCATAGGGCATGTACCGTAGATATTATCTGTTAGAAGAACAACTGCAGAGTATTACATTACACTATTTATGAGTATACTATATATATATATATATATATATATATATATATATATATATATATATATATATATATATATACTTTATATAGTGTATATAGCCTACCTATCTATTAGCTTACCTAACATGCAATATTCGCTTTACAATATTTAATTTTCATAAATAATAATCAACATTTATATAATATCTAGATAAAATAATTAATAAAAGCCTATATGATATGTAAATTCTACAACTGAGATTATAATGTTAATTACATATGTTAAAGATTATAGATTAAACTAAATATCTCCATAAGTGGAATATAGTAAATATCTCCTTCATGATGACATATAAATATATGAAAACAGGGTATACATTGGCTTACATTTTTTACTATATATGACTATATATATGACTATATACATACTATATATGACATTGATGATTCATGTATTATTAAACAGTACAATAAAGACATTCATTATATATATATATATATATATATATATATATATATATATATATATATATATATATATAATATATTATAATAAATATATAATTAAAAAATAGAATGATTTATGATAGATTTATATTAGAATATATCACTATAGGTGTATACAAGGGTATTTTAAAATCTCACTAATGAGAATAAAGTGTAAATAACATGTTGAACATTCATATATTTGTATTAACCTAGAATAGAGTGTAAACTACACTTTATTATTCTAAGAAAATATACCAAAATATTCGAATATATACCTATATCGGTGTATAATATAGTAATATAATGTATCTCTAGCATGTGCTAGACAACTAATTTGTAGCCACTACACACTATAATAGCAATAATTCTTTGTATTGCAGACTAAATCTAAACCAATCAAAATGCAGCGTTATGTAATTCGTTGTTGATCGAATGGCGGCTGTAGATATCTACTTCTACTACAGGGGCAATATCATGCGCATATTTCACTAAAGGCATGCAGACATTGTACATCAACTATATGTTATATTGTAGTATAGATACATATATATATATATATATAATATATAGTATACTATATATAATAGAAATATATATATATATATATATATACACTGGTGAGTGATTGATATGGATTGAACTATATTTATAACTACTTGTAGTACCACCACCACCACCACCACCACTGCCACCACTGCCACCATCACCACCACTGCCACTAGTACTACTAGCGCCACAGCACGGCCGTTCAATACAGCGCCATTGTTAACGGAAGGGGGCGATCACGTGTTCGGCCACGCGACTAGAGCTGGCCACGTGGTATTCAGGAATTCCGCGGTAGGTTCAACCAGGAAACAAAGGGGGGAAGGGGCACGCGATGGCTGTGGAGCTCCCAGCTTGTTACGGTTGTCCGTATAGGTATATCATACCTCCTTTACGCAACTCCTAAATCAAATCCTACTCTATTTTCATTACAATAATATATATATATATATATATATATATATATATATATATATTTATGTGTATGTATGTATGTGTGTATGTGTGTATGTGTGTGTATGTGTGTGCGTGTGTGTATAATAGTAAATGAAGAAACCTATACTACTAGAACACATGAATGACTTCGATACAAATCTATTCATGCGCTACTCTATTTACAATGTATTAACGGGTATTATTTAAATGTATTAACTACGCAAGGCCTATCCTTATCGAACATATCTTATTATCGATACTTTAGTATACGTTACTATGGTATCTTAAGCCAAGGACACGACGTTAGGACATAGCCTTACAATCCGGTAGTATAAAACTAACACGCTAACAAATATACAAAATATACACTGATTATATGTATTTATAATACAAGGGGTCTATGACTCGGTGGGACAGCCCCACTTTTTGTTGTTACTAGCTTAAAGCTAGTAAGCCAGAGGTCCCGGGTTCGACTCCAGACGGTTCTTGTGTTTCTCTTGCGTTTATCGAGAACTTAATAAACGATAGATCAAAACGCAATAAAATGTTACTATTTGTATTGTATTGTCCGGGGCCTCTCACGGTTATTTATAACATGTAAAAGTCTATGACTTCTTGAGGGATCCATTTGTATCCTATATTTGTATTGTATTCAATATATATTTATATATGAGATTTCAATAAATAAATATTATTATTATATATAACCTAGTTTCAATACAGTGACTTACTAAGCATAAGCTAACATGCGCGTATTTCTGTACGTAAATCGTACTACATTTCTATATATTGACTTATGTTTTCGTCGTTTTTATTGTTGATAACTTTACTCGTAATCTCGTAATCGCCAGGATTCGCGTAATACACGTATTGTTCGCTAGTTATTATGTAATGTTTAGGTATTCAGTTAATCACACCTCTACACATATATGTATACACAACATTTTACAGACACACACACACACACATATATATATATATATATATATATATATATATATATATATATATATATATATATATATATATATATATATACCTAAGTATATTTAAATATACTTAGGTACCTATAGATAGGTAGAGGCCATCGATATAAAGAAAGGCATTCCTTTATGTGTATCGATGATCCAGACACCTAACACATATATGCACCTATGGGCCAGCTATATTACATTCTAACATTAGCCCTATATGGTTAGCCCTATAGTATACTCTAACATTAGTCCTATAGGGCTAAGAGTATTCTCTCTTAATACTACCACTTCTACTGGAGATTATATCAGTGGTTATATATGTCAGTGGATTATAATCACCTATAGGTCATAGCTATATTATATGTCGTAGACATTGTCTACCACGTACACATTTTTGTATACGATACAGTGT